>VWZO01013335.1:0-264501 GCA_013396975.1 Bucco capensis | reverse complement strand
CAAGATGCTGCACGCCCAGCTCCCTGCCGGAGGAGGGTAGCAGCCTCTGCCTCCACCGGCTCTTGCCTTTGCAAGGGCTGTTGCTGCCACTGGACGCAACCTTCTCTCGACATGGAGCTGCTGCCGCCGCCGCTGCTGCTGGAGTGAGTGAGTGTGACGGGCAGAGCTAGCCGGCTGCATGGATGGATGTGTTTAGCTTTGTGAAGATTGGGAAGCTTGCCGGGTAAGTGTTTGCTGCTGCGGGCGCTGCCCGTGCCCGGCGGGGGCGGGAAGGGCTGGGGGGGGGCGCTGCCCGGCGTGGGGAGCACCCGCGCCGCGCTGAACTTCCCTCGCAGAGGGGCGAAGGGCTCGGGGTGGGGCGATGGGTGCTCGCTGCCCCTGGTACCTGCCGCGGCCGCGCCAGTGGATCTGCGCGGGATGGGTTATCCTCTTCTCTTTGCCCGGGGGACAGTGAATAAGTCCCGCTGCTGGCACTCTTCGTCGCGGTAACAGCCGCTATTGGGCGAGTGCGGTGCCCACCTTGAAACGGCGGCGTGAAGGGGCGGCCAGAGCAGTTCTGAACATGCAAAAGCGGCGACAGGGGCCGGGAGCGGGGCAGGGAGGTCTCGTCGCTTGCGCGGGTGCGGTGGNAGCTGCGGAAGGACCCGCAGCGAGCCCGGCGGCGGCCGGCAGCCAGGCTCCCCTCGGCGCGCTCCGCTCCCGCCGGCCGCAGCACCGCCTCGGGTAGGAGCCAGCGGGCGGCGCTCGCCCGGGTCGCCGCCTGCCTCCGCTCCTCCACAGGAGGGGGATATCTTGCTGGCGAGTGGAGAAATTCCCCCTTCTACACCTTCTACCTTCCTCAGCCCCTCCGCGCCTTCCTCCTTTGGGGACAACGCAAAGTGGAAGCGAGCGGCGGGGCTGCCTTCCCCTCCGCCTCAGAGGTGCGCGGCGCGGCTGGNGGGGGGCGCTGCCCGGCGTGGGGAGCACCTGCGCCGCGCTGAACTTCCCTCGCAGAGGGGCGAAGGGCTCGGGGTGGGGCGATGGGTGCTCGCTGCCCCTGGTACCTGCCGCGGCCGCGCCAGTGGATCTGCGCGGGATGGGTTATCCTCTTCTCTTTGCCCGGGGGACAGTGAATAAGTCCCGCTGCTGGCACTCTTCGTCGCGGTAACAGCCGCTATTGGGCGAGTGCGGTGCCCACCTTGAAACGGCGGCGTGAAGGGGCGGCCAGAGCAGTTCTGAACATGCAAAAGCGGCGACAGGGGCCGGGAGCGGGGCAGGGAGGTCTCGTCGCTTGCGCGGGTGCGGTGGGAGTCATCTGCCCCGGGGAGGGGGCGAACTTCTGAGGGAGCGGGGCACCGTCGAGCCGGGGGATCGCGCTGTCCCTCTGCTCCGCTCCCGCGGAGCACACCGGTTCGGACACACCAGTTCGGACACGCCAGTTCGGACACGCCGGCCACTACAGCAGCGATATTTTTAGAGAAGTGGTGAAATCATCACCAGATTCTGAGCGCTGCCCCTCTGCCGTTTCACACCATGATGGGTGCTGGGGCGCGAGTGGATTTGGCGTCTCTTAACCCTTTCGTGTGAGGTATGTGGTTTTCTTTGTTTAAATTGGTGCTTGAGTAGGATTATTTTTCTTTTTTCTTTGCTTTCCGAATAAATCTTTCTTTTAATGGTCTCGGAGTTTGTGGTCTATCTGTAGACTGTTGCGTTTGTGTTGCCAGGCCCAAAAGCTGTGTGGATGGATCAATAAGCAATCAATAAGCACAGCAGCCCCCGTTAAAAATGTTCTTGCAGTAGTTAAATGTAACTGGAGGTACCCTTCTCAGTAATGGGAAATCGTGTTTTATCTGAAAGATGCAGTATAAAAGTACTCCAGTCACAGGATTTTTTCAGAGTTCTGGTGCAGATAATCTTCCTAAAGGATTTAGCTTTGATCACAGTAACTAGGAGTGTTTCAAATTTTTATAATTCAATGGTTCCTACACCATAGCTACTGTGTAGCCTTTTCCGTTTATGAAGTGCATATGAGGCTGAAAGTGGATGTTGTACAAAAGGGAGAGAGGCCTTGGTAAGGAAATTGAAAGGTAGCTAGCTCTGGTGACGCCTGGGTAGGGAGCTTGTCAAAATGACAAATAGTTTTTAAAAAACAAATATTGTATGGCTGGAAGTTACAGAGCGCCACAGGTGCAGGTGTAGCCTTTGTCCCCCAAAATTCCCACCATTGCACCTGGCTGTGATTACAGCTCTGCTTGTGGCAATGCCAACGCAGAACAGCTGCTATCAGTCAAGCACATCATTGTCTCATCCTGCTCACAGCAATTTTACACGATGTGACTGATACAGCACTAGCAGCCTGTTCAGCTTTCCTTGAGTCGTATTGCCAGCTGATACCACTAGAGCTGCAGGAGCAGTAACTATGGTGGAAACTTTGAGGGGAAAATATGTTCATGTAGATAAGGAGCAGGTGATATATATAGTATGGTATTTCTTTCCAGATAACTGAACTTCTTGACCTTTTCTGTTTGTTTGGAAACAATGTTTTAGAAAAGCTTCAGGATCTTCATGTCACACTTGAGCTAGAATCAAAGGGAGAGAAAAGGGTATGTCACTTGGAAATGTTATTAAGTCAGGCACATGGTAGTTTATAAATAGATACATTGTAAGCTCTGCTGTTTTTTGCTGTGTACAAAGTCTGTAGCATTTTGCATACTCAAAGACACAGCTATTGCCTGTGCTGAGATTTGTATTTAAGTAAAGGCAGACCATAGCATTTCTCCAGAAGAACCTGGAAGTTCCTTCTGAAATGAAATCCCAAGTTTCAAAGCTTTCATCTGGCTTTGTTTGATTCAAGGATGTGAAGTACTCAGAGACTAAGTTCATCTTGTAGATTGCAGTAAATCATTTCTGTACTGAACTACTCTTGGTTTCTAATTTTCTGGTTGTTCAATGACCTAATAGTTTCTACAGGACTTTACTTGCTGTTTCCTAGGTAACAGCTAGGTATCTGTTCCAATTTTATGAGAGCTTCATGGAGCAGACAGGTTCCAGTATAAACCCCATTTTTAATCCCTCTGTGCATTTGGGTTGAAAAACTAGTTTGCCTGAAAATGGCAGTTCTTTCTTTGTTGTTAGAAGGAAGGCCTTTCTGAAAGGAAAGAGTGAAGTGGTAAATAGTGTTTAGCTGTGAGTATGATCTTGCAGGGAGATTACCTACAGAAAGTTGTTTTGAACTTGGCTGGTGCTGAACTTTTTTATGACTTTCATTCTTCTTTTTTTTTCTTTTTTATTTTGTTGCACATTCAGACCTTTTAGGTTGCAAATCAGCTATTAGTTGTAGTCTGCAGCATTGATTCTGCAGGCAGTGGCACACATAAGCTTCATTGTGCATGGCTATTGAAGGGGTTACTTGTTAAAGTAATCATAATTTTAGTAGATGTGAGAATTTAAATTTGCCTTGCTCAATTAATGTATAAGATCTTTAATCTAGAGTAAGCTTAAAATTGGGTATAAACTCTTAGAAGGTTATTATTGGATATAAAATTTTACATGGCGTACATAAAACATTATTATGTTTTCATTATAGCTGCAGGGTATTTTATGTGATGCCTGTGTCTTTTAGAGACTCTTACTTCTGCAAGTTCTTCAACATTCATCCACAGCTGCTGGATGAGTAGGGAATATGGGCATAATTTGGAAAAGGGAGGTGTGCAGAAATGGAAGAGAAAGCCAGATTTGTTTTATGACAGATGTGGTCTCTGGTCAGGCACAGTCTGAAAATCACTTGGGGTCTTCTGTGGCCCCTGGTGCGATAACTGTGCTGACAGCAGAGGGAGCATTAAACTCATTGCCCATGATGAAGTGTGGGGAGTGATACCCATGTTCCTATAATCCTTGTATGGGTAGGATGAGCTCATTAGCCTTCTGGCAGTCATCCTAGGAGAAGGACAACTCTGATTCCAAAGCTGTGCAGATGGAGCTCGTTTAGCCCTGTAAGGCCTTCCAGCTAAGAGGTTAAACCTCCATCCTAAGGACCTCGCTGCCAGCGTCCAAGCTTGCTAGGCCCTGGCAGATGAACTTTAGGACTAAAGGGTGGGTCCAGCTCTGTGCATGCTGTGTCTCACCTAAAAAAAATCCATTGCGCAGGGTCGAGGGTGCTATCTGCTATCCTCTTTTTATCAGTGTGCTTGTAAAGGGCACTGATGAGGACCGTGGATGGAGCCCTCCCTGGATCTTCGTTCGCGAAGCCTAGCCACAACGGTCTCTGGTAATCTTTTCCTTGCCTTTGTAGGTCATACTATGTATCAGATATAGAAAATCTGTTGATTTCTAAAGAAATATTGCACTTTCACTGCCATAGTCCCCTTCCCGCCCACTTTTTGGAAATTCACCAGTAATGGCCTAGAATAACTGTTTTGCTATAAGTCCTATGGTGTCATCCTCTGGAGAAAAAAAGAGAAGCAAACCCCTTTTCTTGTAATGAGTTTCCAAATGTAGAGAATGATTGACAAGCCTTGTTTAACGGATCAGTACTCTGATGTGGAACTGTTCAAGGCAGGTGAATATTTCTGTAGTGTGGGCTGCATAAGCAAGTATGGTGTGGCGTGTCTGTAATTTGGGAGGGAGGATAAGTAGCATAGATAAGGTGCAATAAAATTGCTAGATTAGGTTGGATCAGAAGTCTTATCTTGGCTGGTATTCTCTCTTAATTCCTTTTAGCAGCTGCTTGGGGAAGGAGTAGAACAAGCGCATGTATGGAGCGTAGGTATTGAGAGTGGAGGAATGATGGTGCTGCTGTGCTGAATATGAAATGGAGTATTTTCAGGTCTTGGTAAATCCAAGTAAAGGGACAGTGTCAAGTTTCTAGTCAGCAGTTGACAGATGAACTATGAAAAAACAGGTCAGAATAGTGAGTGGACATTAGGAGCAGGTTAAGTCTGTATTCATACAATGTATTTTTAGTTAGAAAAATCTGTTCATTGGGAATGACTGGTTTTGTGATGTCTGTTCTATTTCAGATCTTTCATAGCAGGATATAAAACTTTCATATGGAAAGATAGTTGTCTGGATGCCACCTGTATGTGACTGAGTGGGGTAGTGACCCTTCAGAGTTGAGACAAATAGCTCCTGTGCACCTGCTACTGTTCATAGCTCTGCCAAGTAACACTAGATAGAAAATAATGTGGTTGTCTAGATGAGTGGCCATCAGTCTATAAGCTGTGGCAATACTGTTAAGGTTGAGTTGGATGTCTCTGTCACACAGTTACCTTTGTGGGAGAATGAGTGCATGTGAGCCATTTGTCAACATAAAGGAAGCCTCTCAAAAATAAGGCTGTAGTATGGAGAAAGAAAGTAGACATAGGACTAGAGGAAATGGCTTCAAGTTGTGCCAGAGGAGGTTTAGATTAGATACTAGGATTAATTTTTCCACCAAGAGAGTTATCAGGTAGTGGGGCAGGCTCCTGAGGGAGGTGGTAGAATCACTGTTCCTGGAAGTGTTCAAAAAACATGTAGATACAGTGCTTGGGGATAGGGTTTAGTGGTAATGGTAGTATTGGGTGGATGGTTGGACTTGATCTCAGAGGTCTCTTCTAACCATACTGATTCTGTAATTCTGGGATCTGCACTACCTCATCGTGGCTGTTAAAAGGGTAATTAATGGAGACTTAAACCCATATAACAAACAGGAGTCTAAACATTCTCCAAATCTTGGAGTGTCTACGTTTGTTGTCTCCTTCTTCAGCTTTTGTAGCGCTGTGCTCAGTCCTGTTCTCTCCAGATACTTACTGTCTTTAGATGTCCTGCCAAACTGGTATGAAAGGTTCTCTCTTAGATCTGTCTTAAAATCTAACAAACCAGAATCTGTATGTGTGGATTCTGAATACTAGGCTCTGTTTTTTACAGGGAACAAGGCTGCTTGGCTTCATGATTTAGTTATTTTTATGTGGCCAAGCAGATGTATATTTTCCAGGTTTAAGGTTCTGAGATTAGGCTGTCTGTTGTTTGATAATTTTTTTAAAAGGAATTGGAGAAGATTTTTGGGGTACTTACCTTTCTTTTCTTTAGTTTATCAGAATAGCATCTTCATCTCTGGTTTTCCTTGTCATGTTTTTATTATTCGGTGAGATTTAAAAAGCCACCTTAATGGAGAGACAATTAAAAGTGCACTGAAGTTACTCATGCTATTTTACATATGATTTTTGCAACACTTTTTTACATATGATTTTTGCAACAGTTTTTATGAGTGCTCTTTGAAATGGCGATATCATAGCTTGTAAGTTATTTTAAGTATTTACAAAAGACTATGTCAGTAAGAAAGCCTATGATTATCCTTTTTATGCTCAAAGGAGGTAATTTAATTCTAAAAAGGATTTTATTATACTGGATGATAATTTAAATAACCATGAATTCATTTCACCTATTTTTTTTTCTTGAGGACTGCATTACATTTAGTGAAATATTTTCATTTACTGTAAGAGCTTTACCAGTATTTTATTATTCATCTGTTTTGTTTGCTGAAATAATAAGGGTGTGCTTTAATGTCTTGTATCACATCACAGCTTCAGTTGTTTAGAGATTTATTAAAAACATTCCTTGTTTTACAAACTGCTGTAAACTTAAGTGGCCAGTGAATGATGATACAACTCTGCTAAATATGTATGTTCTCTTAGCACTGTTTTCCTAGTTGATAGAGTGCCTAGAAGATGTAACCAAAAGTAGCCCTGTCTCTGGGAACTTCTGAGAAAGTAAAAATATTTGGTTTGTTTTTTGTTGTTGTTGCTTTTGAGGATTTTAGTCTGTGATGTTAAATCCTTAGTGACATGATAGAATTAAGACTTTTGGTATCCTTTCTTTTATAATCTCAATTTGCACCAGTGTTCTTGGATGTGTGCGTTTAAGTCAATCTGTTAATACTATTGTATGATTTGAGAAGGTAGATAGAAAAGGTTAGGTTTTCTCTTTCCTCTGTTTTTGCTGGTGCCAGGAAGAGCCTGAGGAGTCTTGCAGTTCTTTTTTTGTTCAGTTTCAGAGTTTTTCTTGTTTTGGTTGTCTTGTGTTTGTTTGCTTGGGTTGTCTTGTGTTTGTTTGCTTGGGTTGTCTTGTGTTTGTTTGCTTGGGTTGTCTTGTGTTTGTTTGCTTGGGTTGTCTTGTGTTTGTTTGCTTGGGTTGTCTTGTGTTTGTTTGCTTGGGTATCTTTTGAGATTGACAGATTCATGTGGGAAATTTCAATTTAAATTGGAAAAAACTCCTTAGCCATAACAGTAATACAAAATGGGAGTATATTTCTGTATTTTACAACATTCTAAGTCATTATGAAAGTGCACCAAGCTGTTCATAGAAAATACAAACCATGGCCTGAAATAATGAGTGGATAAAACATGCTTTCAGCTCTTTTGGTAATGTGGCAGAGAGGATGGATTTTACTGCTCTTAACAGCATTTTCAAGTAGTTATGTCAGTATGTTGCAACGTGGCATCTGACTGAGGTGATGAAGACTTGAGTGAAGTCATGTAGGAGCTACTGTCTCTTGTAAAATGAACCATCATCTGGGAAGGATCTGCAACTGTTGAAGACAAATAATGCAAAAAAATAAAAAGTGAAGAAGGGAAAAGTCATTTTGGTTTCCAGTCTTACATACTGTGTCATGCACAAGTAGCTCTGTTAAACCAGATGAGACCATCTAGGTGTGTGATTTACTCATTTTCATATCTGTTAGCACATAAACTATTTTGGATATACAACATTATAAAAACTGTTGTGCTGATGAATGTTGTAGGGACATGACTTGAATAGGAAGGAAATTATGATAAAACCAGATTGTAAGTAAAGCTGCTTTTTGTAATTGTAAGTAATTGTGATTAAAGTTTTCTGAAGTACTTTGAAGAGATTTGTGAACTCCAAAGCTTGTATGTTTATTGAAGACTTTCAAAGACATTATTTGAAGATTTCTAAAGCAATCTGTGAAACTCTATTTCTGATAATTATTCCATTGACTGGAGTGAAGCAATTACAGTGTCAATAGTATAAATTCCAGTAATTAATTGCATGTTCAAATCCTCACAGTTGTTTAAAATCTGAATGTGTGAAAGTATGTTGGAGCTAGAGATGTGAAGTACTCCAGGACTTAAAAGCCTCTCTGACCTAAATCAGGACCTGGTGTTACAGAAGGCTCTACCAGTACTCCTTTGGTGCAGAGTCAATACAAACTCCATTTAATAGGTTGATTGTGGGCTATAAATCAAGAAATTTATTGTCATTAGTTTTAATAACCAAAAAAGAACAACTTAAAGAAAAAATGTTTTGAATGAGTTAGAACACTCTGAAGAAGTAGAACGAATCCTTTCATGATCTGGTTTTTGATACAGTTTATTTTTGGAAGTTTTTGAAACTTTAAGGGAAAGAGGATTGGTATATTTCTGAAGATATCTATAGGTAAAAGAAGGATGTAAGTGTTGATTGGTGAAAACTACTCAGTGATTTACATTAACAATGAAACAGGCCAAGAAAATGTCCCTTCTGTTCTTTAGAATTTATTTCTGTATAGGTACTTTTTTGTTGCTTTTGGATGGTGGGGTAAAAAAAGACATAATTGTTGAAAAGAACCCTGTTTAGGAAGAAACTGTAGGGATCAGTATTTGTAGTACTGATTGTACCCTCTGTCTGATGAAGATTTACCAGAGGTTCTTTTGCATGATTTGGGTTTTATTGTTCAGATGAACTATCAGCCTTTCTTGGTAAGTACTTATGCATACATATAAAATACTTTTCCAGCATTATCCATCCTGTAAAGTTTTGCTTACCTTGTCTATGGATTTTGCAATTTCACTGTTTGTTTTTAATCTTGAATTTGTGATTATATTACTCTAGATTTGGCAGTACTCATATGTTTAGAGAGGAAAATCGCCATTGTTCTATGGCAGTAAATACTACCATAAGCAGGAACTCTTGCACCAGCCATGCAGAACAAGCTAGTCAAGTGTTTCCAGTCCAAGCTGCATCTATTTTGCTTGTGCTCTGCATTTGACTGAAATACAACAGTAGAGAACTGAAGGAGAAATCTGGAAATAGTCCATAGCTAAGAAGATTAGTAGAGCCAAGATGCTTCATATTTACCTGAATGCCTGAACAATGGCTTTGGTTTTGGCTTGCTCTAAATGAGGCCATAATAAGCCTGATTCTCTTGAAGCATCCCTAACAGGAGCCTTAAGAGAGTGGAGATTACAGTTGAACTGAAGAGCCTGCTCCAATGATACTAAAGTTCAGTTTTTTTCTTCACTTGTCACATTAGGTCTTTATCTCACAAAAAATAGAAAAATTGGTATAGCACTACCTTTAAGGCTTACCCTGCTTTAGAAAGAATTGGGCTGTTCATTTAAGACTGCAATACATAAGCAGTTGTACAACTTTAGCACAGAAAAAAACAAATGTCACTTGTTTTGACTGTGATATGACTAATCAAATCAAAATGTAGTTTACACGTTCAGGTAGAAATTATCAAAATTCACATGCTTTCTTTGTTTTGTTGGTTTTGCTTGTTTGTTTTTCCCCTGACATTAGGTTATGGGTCATGGGAAAATTGTAATTTAAAGGCATCTGCATTTCTTGGGTTTTACTTTTTATTTGCTGGGAACCTGATATTAACCAAAATGTTAATTTTTATCTTTGAAGACATTTTTGTTTGTTTTTTGCTAGGAGGATATGCAGATAGTTTTCTCATGGGTTTGGCTATCTGCCTTGTTTTTCACTTTGCATTACGTATTGTATGTTAAGTGTCATGTTTACAAGGGCTGTGTATCTTCCTCTGCCAGGGCATACAGGGACAGAGAACTGCACGGGTGGAATGATCTGTACTTGACTATTGTGCTTTGAGGGCAGGTTGAATAGGGACTACAGTGTGTAATGGGGGAGGAGTGGCAGAGGTAGAAAGAGACAAGAAAATGGAGAAAGTAAGTTAATGAGTGTTGTATTGAACGAGGGCTTATTTGCCACAAGTGAATTAAAG
The DNA here is from genome assembly GCA_013396975.1 of Bucco capensis. Taxonomy (NCBI): domain Eukaryota; kingdom Metazoa; phylum Chordata; class Aves; order Piciformes; family Bucconidae; genus Bucco; species Bucco capensis. Next base: position 254,519 of record VWZO01013335.1, on the reverse strand, counting down.
TAATTGTTCAAGACTAGCTGATCTTTATGTGAAGATGAACTTGCATTGTTGCTTGGGTAGGTGTTTATTTGCTTCCCAAGGCTGGTTGAATTAATTGGTTAGATGTGCTGGGATCTATGTGACTGCTATTTAAAAAAAAAAAAAGGAAGAACTCACTGGGTTTCTTCTTGAGACTTTTTCTGGTGGCTGAGCTTGAACTAGCTCAACACATGAAATAACAAGGTGGTCTCTGTCTCCATGTGTGACTGCTGCTCGAGAGACACTCTAATCAGGATGGTAGGTTTTCTCAGGGTGAAGCTTTTGTGTGTTGTGTCCATCATGATGAATAAAGATATTCCCCACCCCTGCTTCTATGCCATCCAGTCTAGTGAAACTAGCTTTCTATCAGTGTGGATTGTTTTAAAAAGCAGACTTCTCTTCATATCTTTAACTTATTGGGCAGGAGAAGAGAGCAGTTGTCCAAGGGATTAATTTTCCTACTTTGCTTGTAGAAGATAAACTGTCAAAGACTAATGAGAGATTGTTTAATTTTTCTTTCTAAATTTATTTTTTAAATAGTGAACATGTATACATTCATAGCACTAAGTTTGTGGTTATATCCTTTCCATGTATATGTTTTGCAGATTCTGGAAGCTGTTTGAAGAGATAAAGGGTTTCTTTTCAAATGCTCTATTTCTGAACTTGGAAAGAACATTTTACAGAAGCTAGTGTAGTATGTCTGTGCTGCTTCTGAATCAACAAAAAATAACTGGAGTGTATTAATGGCTTGCTTTTTAAATGCTCCTCACTTCTAAACTGGAAATGGAAGTTTTGTAGGTTCTTTAATTAGGCTGGATTTTTTAAATTCAATTTTGAACAATGTGACTTTTTAAACACAAACAGAAGTAAGCTTCAAGGAGTTGCCATACAGCGATTTTTTATTTTATTTTTAACTTCCTACTATGTCTTTTGTCATTCCGCATACATATATGGCACTTCAGCAGCCCCATCCTTGTCATCACTTTCACGCTTTGTGATCTTTACTGATCAGCTCTATCACAGCATTGAAAATATGGGCTAATATGGTGGTTACAGAGATCTTGAAGGAATCATCTAAAAGATCACTTTAAAAAAAGGCAGAAGAAATTATTTCATTGACAATTTTTAAGTAAGAATTAAGCTTTTTTGCTTGCTTCATTGTGTAAAGAATACAGTATATCAAGGGAAGTACTGTCGGGATGCACAGTTAAAAATACTGTAGTTTTTACTCTCCCTCTAGATGGCAAATATCATGCATTTGGATGACTAGTATTTAGTATGTCTCAAAGAATAGCGTTTTGTAAATAATATTCTTGGAATACAAGCCAGTTTTGTTTTAGTTGACATACTTGGATAAAAAACTTACAATATTTTTATTTTTCATGCTGAATATATTGCATATATGTTTACTAAAAAAACCCACAACTTTTTTTTTTGAAGCAAAGCACTGATTTTTCTTCCTTTTGATGCCTTCAGTAGGCATTAAGGTACTGTGACAGGCCTTGTTGAGAAGGGGATATTCCTAAAAGGCAGTGGAGATGGAGATGGCAATGTGGAAAGCCTGCGGATTCTGTGCCCCTACAAATTCTTTCCATACTTGCCATACTGGATTCAAGTTGTCCATGGCACCTGGATGTGCTACCTGTCTCCATGATTGTTTGCTAGATTTAGTAGTAGCCTGCTATGTAAATGGTAAGAAAGGAACCTTTACTCTTTCAGATGTCAGTGCAGGCTTCATCCTTCATCTCAACAAAAGTACATTGCGTTTACTTAATGGCAAAATGTTGATTTGATTTTTGTTGTGTGTTCTAAAGCTCATGTTGACCTCATGGTGTTCTGTGGCCTTGAAATGAATAGAGAAATGTACACTTGTGGAAGCGTTTCCCTTTCACTTGCATTTGTTAGCCATTAATGTCAGAGTTCAGAAGCATGCTGCTTCTCAAAAAAGAGAAGTTCTGTTTTTCATATTAAATATTTAAAATGTTTCTTTCATAGGACAAGATAAAGCAGCATTAGTTTGATTTTTTTCCAATGGTTCCCAGTTCAGTGCTGCAATACGCAGCTAAGTAGAAGACACTACCTATCCTACTGGGCATTATTTCAAAATGGCTGAAATTTATTTTAGCTGCATAAAATGTTTAACAAGCTGTAATGATAACAACTGGCATTTATTATATCTGTTGTTCAAAATACTTTTTTTCCATCTCTAATTGTGGTGGGAAGAAGAAAAAAGTTTGTCTCTCTGTTTCTGTGGCACAGTTTGCTTCTGAATTTCCTTTCCCTCTTTCTCCCACCCCTCTCCATTCAGTTTTCCACTCAGGCAGCTTTATTGTGCTAGATCTTCCCTTTCATAACAAGTACTTAATGCTGACTCACAAGTTATCATGATTGCTTGGCTGTATTGGCAGGGGCACGCACACGTCTGACTACAAAAAGACAACATTGCATTAGATTCTTTGGCACTTATTTGTTCAATATTCTGACTTTTAAGGGTGTTAGGGGGGAATAGGTGGTTTGTGCTATTCTTTATACTTCTGTTCAGATGAAAGCAATTTTGAGCCTTAGACTGCTAATTCGCTGTTGGTTCTGCCTTTAGTGACAGCAAGGCTTGAAGTTATGTGAAATGAAACGTGAGGCTTTTGGTGTAAGGGCAGCATGGATACTTTGTTTTTCAAATATATACAGTCATTCCTTCTTCACTTGTTCATTTTTTACTTTGTGAACTAAGTGAGACAGCCCTTTATAACTAAAATGTGGTGGGGGTTTTTCTTTCCAGCCAAACTGCATGCACACTGCATAGGCCAGATAACCTTGTGTACAGTGTGTCTTTACTCACTAGGTAAATAACAGTGTAGCTTGAATGGCAGCCAGAACTTTCTTTGTAGGCTTGACTGTTGCTCTGATTTCATCTGGAAGGACCTGGCTGTCCCAGATGCCCATTCTCCTTGTCTAGTCAACCACAACTGGCCCCATGTACCCTGGATGGAATTAATAAAGTGCCTTCAGTGCAGTGCTGCAGTAGCTACTGCTGTCAGGTCAGTTGACGGAAGGAAACCTGCTATAAATTTTTAGACCTGTTTCCCTGTACTGATGGAATGCTTCTGAATGTGATGGTTCCCAGGCTTGGCAGATTCTTCTGAACCATTTGCAAAATAAACCCTTGTATTTTCATTTGTTACTTGTGGGGAAAAAACCTGTCAGTGTTCAAGGGCATCGTCCAATAAACAGATTGTTTATCCCACTAGGTAAGGAATGGATTTTGCAGTATTTTTAAAAAGTATTACTTTGTTTCTATTGTAATGGGGATTATATTACAAGAGCCAGTGAGAGAATCCACTCTCAGCTGCAGCATTGTCCTTGGTTTCAAGTACTGTTTCTAAAAAGAACTGGAAGAGAAGAAAAACATTCATGTTCTGGTTAGTTACAGTAGTTGGGAACTGATGAAGAGAAGGAGATCCTCTTAGAGATATACAAAACTAAATTTTCAGGTGAGGTAAAGTAGTGGATTTGCTTTTTACCCTTTTATCATCAAAAACTTCGGACCTTCAGAGCACTTGAAAAAAAAAGAGCGGGAAAGGCAAAATAGATTTAGGAGAGAAGTTTTATAGAACAGTATGTCTAACAAAAATGAATTCCTGTTCAGTAGTTGTGGTCTCTGCAAGCCTTAGATACTATCAAGTGTCAGATCCTTCTGAACGTTGTAGTCTGATCTAGCCTAAAATGTGTTAGAATATTAATTTTTGCTGCATATAATTTAATTTCTAGTAGATGAAATTAGGCAAAAAGGTTTCAAGATCAGTCTACTAGATTTGAGCTCTTTTGGCTTTAGTATGAATTTGTGGATGAAGTGTCATGGGGAAATCTTTAAAACACTTGGATTTTGCAAGGATTGTGTTCAGTTTGAGGTGTGATATATTACTACCACAAACAAAATGTAAGCCTTACAGTTTTTATATGCTTCACTTGGAAAAGTGTTTTCTCATCCATTTTCCTCAGACTACAGTGTATAGCACTTAATATTAACTGTAATTTGGAAAGATTTACAGACTGCAGCAGTCTGTATATGTTGGTAAAAATAAAATTGAATTTTATCACCATTTTCCACTCAGAGAGAGTAAACAGTAAATAAAGTGTTGAGAATCTGGAAGACATGCTGTTGGCCAACTGATAAGTGTTTGTTGGTAAATTACATTACCATGGCTTATATTTAGATTTCTCCAGGATTTTTTCTGTAGTTTAAATATCCATTTACCTACAAGAACTTAAGAATAAATAAAAAAAAATCCAGAGGGCAAGAGGTGAGCCACCTACTCTGGACTGTCCCTGCATTTACTATTTGGTATGTGAAAGTGAGCTGCTTTTTCAGGTATTGCCTTTTGTGTGAGTTTATAAGTACCATGTGTGCTCTTGTCTACAGACCATGCAGAATCATTTACTTCTGAACAGATTTTTCCAGAAACCAAAATGACTGTTTGCCAAATAAGATTTGATAGGTGGTGAGGCAAGTGTGTAGGTGATCTCTAGAGCCTGGTTGCATTATGTGATATCTTCTAAAATTTTGCTGACTTCCTAAGCTTCAGAAGAGTCAAGTATCTTTGTTAACACAAAAAAGCATCTGTAAGTATGAGATTTTGCATCACGTTCTGAGGTTGAGTGTTCCAGAGCAGTTTATGTTGGCTAATGCAGAATACCAGATGTCCCTGGTGAGCAGTTCTGGGAAACCATTTGGTGGTATCAGGTAGAAAATGTTATTGGGCTCAATGGTATTACAGAACTTCTGTCCTTTGGAGTTTGTGCATTTCATATCCCCTCTGCAGGCTGGAGGTCTGAACCAACATCTGTTGCTTCTGACTACCAGGCATTAGGAGAAAGAATTTGGTTGCAAATACAAGAATGAAAATGGAACTGTGAAGAATATAGGTCTGACTCTTGAGTAGTTGTAATAAGCTGGGGCATCTGCCTTGGAAAGAGAGTCAGTCCTTGGTTTCCAGCCCCGTTTTCTAGGTTTAGTCCAGGCTTTTATTCTCTCCTGTTCTAACACAGTCATGCATGGCAGAGATGTGGCCTAGGGCACCCAGCAGCTTCTGCAGCTTCTCTCCTCCACTGCCTTGTTCTGTTAACAAATCCTAAATTCTTCTTGTGGACGAAGGTGTCTAAGTTATGTTCCTCCCTCCCTTGTTCAACCTTTGCCTCTGGCTAGTCCCACTTTGCAGCATATATTACATGTGTTCCAGAGAAAACCATGGGTGATTTTACTTGTTCTTTTCCCACCCAGACCTAATATTTTCCCAGATACTTTTATTGGAGGGTACTAAAAATTTCTGTTTTGCTGTAAAGTAAAGCCAGATGAAGTGTTCCAAATCCAGCAAGACTCCAAAGAACATATATTTTGACAGCTTCTACCAAAATGACTTAAGAAGGCTACACCACTGGCAACTGTAGTTTTCTCAAAATAGACTTCCACTGCAATACAACATCATGCTGGAAATGTAAGCTACTGTGCAGTTGGCTTTTTTCCCCCCTCTTCCTTTTCCACTTGTTCTTTGATGTCAAAATTGATACAGATAAATAACCTAAATTCTTGTTTTTATTATGAAAATAAATGTAAGAACTATTAAGATGCATTCTAAGCTTGAAAATGAAGGCCTCATATCCAAGTATGAACCTTTAATGTCACTGCTTTTTTTCCTTATGAAGGTGCCAGGTTGGTTGTTCTGTTACACCTGATGGTTTTTCAGAGCTAATATTAGTGTTAGGATGGTCTTAAAGAATTAGCTGGAAGCTATTTTTGTGCCATCCTTGGAAGCTGAGTACTTGGTCTTTTTTGTTGAGTGGTGAAGTAAGATAAATCGCTCTCATGGATCACTCTCACTTATGATGAAGTAAGATAAATCACTCTCAGAATCACTCTCCTGTTCTGGGTTATTTCTATAGCATCTTCCACTGAGAAGAGCAGTAATGTGCAAGTTGGGAGTGCTTTCTGTTCCTGCTCTGTGTTGTTTTTTGGGGAGGAGGGAACTGCAAACAGCACTGTGATGGTTTTGTTCGGGTAGTCTCCATGTCACCCTACTATGTTTATGCTGTGTGCTCGTAAAGCCGGAAGAGGAAGCACAAACGAAGACCTTGTTTTTAAGGTGGGATGCTTGGATCCATAAGGCTGATCTGGAGCCGTGGAAGTCCTGAGGTCACACATNAATCGCTCTCATGGATCACTCTCACTTATGATGAAGTAAGATAAATCACTCTCAGAATCACTCTCCTGTTCTGGGTTATTTCTATAGCATCTTCCACTGAGAAGAGCAGTAATGTGCAAGTTGGGAGTGCTTTCTGTTCCTGCTCTGTGTTGTTTTTTGGGGAGGAGGGAACTGCAAACAGCACTGTGATGGTTTTGTTCGGGTAGTCTCCATGTCACCCTACTATGTTTATGCTGTGTGTAAAGCCAGAAGAGGAAGCACAAACGAAGACCTTGTTTTTAAGGTGGGATGCTTGGATCCATAAGGCTGATCTGGAGCCATGGAAGTCCTGAGGTCACACATGTTAAGTCACAGTGCCTTACTCTATTGGACATGTGCATAAAAAGTGGGAAATAATGAGCCTGGAGTTGGATCAAAAAGAGAGGAAAGGGGAACAGTGGAAGATGTCACTGCGAAAAACTCTGCTTGGCATGAAGACTTTCTAAGCAAAAGCAAATGATTATGATGTTTTAAGTATTTTACTAAGCCCATTATTTGAAGTTAAGTCCAGTATATGTGGTTTGTAAGATCAGCAGTGTTTCTCGTGAATCAAGAATGATTTGTGTGTCATTGGACAGACCAAATACATTGGGCATGAGAGACCTTTATACTTGCCAAAGTTTATTAAAATGTGCCTTGCTGAATATAGCTGTTGGGTCTTATTGTAGGTCCTGTAGCATGTTTTTAAGGAATTTTTTTATAAACTTGCTGATTTTTAGGGTTTCTAGTTTACAAATATTTATATGTAATTTTAAAAATTATGAGTTTTCTTATGATAATATGCAAACATTGTGTGATGAGCATAGGGAGCATTGAAACTAATCACTAATGACAAATAAATAAGGATATTGAAGTGTTGATTAAACTTTGCAAATTGATCTCCTTGATGTAGGCAATTGATATTTTGTTTGCAAAGATCTGTTAACAGAAATGCAAAATGCTTCCTACTCAAATTAGGAGACCTTCCAAGAGTACAGTCTTCACCTGACTATTTTTGGAGACTTTTGACTTTGACTACATTAGCTTACTTGAGGAGTGCTATATAGCTGAATGATACTTTGAAAAGAATGACTTAAAAAGCAAAGCTGCAATCTTATTAGCCTCTTGCATTCTTTGGTTTTCTGTTTTGTTTTTCTGTTTATTGTTGGGGTAGAACTCCAAATTTCATGTCTGCAGCTGTTTGCTTTATTACCTTAGATGTGCCATTTCCAGTGTTATGCTCGTAGACTTAACAAGCTAATCCAGGAGACTAAAACAGAACTGTCATTTTGAAGCTACTCAGCTGAAGGCTCTTTGAAATCAGTTTAGAAAGCCCCAAGACTATTTTTGTTCCCTTTTTAATTTTTAGAGAAGATGTGTTGATGTATTATGCTGTTAGTGGTCCCTAGAAGGGATGTTACTGAAAGATTGCCTCCCACAAGTCCACAGGAGGTTAGACCCCAAAAGGACATGATTTATATTTAGGAACTCTGTCAGTCTGAAGGCAGACTGGGGATGAAATTAAGGTGTCCTTTCTCCTGAGACACACTTTTCTTAAACTATATAATACTGGATTTGATGAAAGTATGCTGTAGTGCTTGAGGAAAGATAATCCATTAGAACTTCAATCCATGCCAACGTTGCATGATGTAACAAAAAGACACCATTAAATTAGGAGTGCTAGAATAGTTCTTGTCTCTTCATACAGCTTGCTTACTGTCACTCTCAGAAGTTTCCAGCACTGTGGACTATTTACATGTACTGTACTCTATAAAAGCTGTTAGATATTAAGGAGAAGATGTTTGAACCATAAACATGAAACCACTTCTGTTTGTTTGTTTTCCCCTTTTCACTTGAAAATTGAAGCTATGAAAGATCTATATTGAGCTGCCAAGTGATGTATTGGTGGCCCAAGGAGGTATGATGGGCCACTCCTTCCTCAGAAATCCTATATGCCATGGCCCTCATGTTATAAGCAGTTTTTGACATTCACTTGTCAGGAGGCGTTTGCTCATCCCTGTAGAAAGGTGATGTTGAGCTAATGACAGTGAAAGATGGTGACCCAGGTTAATTCCACATTCTTTTGCATGTAAATGAAATACATTATAAGTCAGATGATTGTCACACTGGCTGTGATTATGCTATATATCATGTTTCAGAATCACTGAATTATACAATAATTTGATTTGGAAGGCACCTTTATTGGTTATCTAGTCCAACCACCCTCCCCCCCCCTGCAGTGAGCAAGGACATCTTCAACTAGATCAGGTTGCTCAGAGCCCTGTCCAATGTGACCTTGAGTGTTTCCTTGAGTGAGTTTTGTCATAGAAAATCCAGAAGACAGCTTCAACTTTGTGCAGTGTGATGGTACCTTCAAAGTATTAATGTACATGTAACTGCCAGCTTTAGAATTAAGCTTTGGCTATCATCACGTCACAATGCAATTGCAACTCTAACTGCTTCTTGAGGGCCATCTTGGAGAAAAACCCTGATGTTTCTCAAGCCAAATGATAAGAATAATGCATAACAGAGGGATTAGATCTTCTACACTCTTTTCCCCTTTTCTGAGAGAAAAGATTTACCAGTCATCTTGTTCTTAATGCAGCTGAGTGAGGTTTCTCTGAGGAGTAACTGGTCACATGGATGATGCAAGTATTCTTGCAAGTCTGGGTATAGGGGCAAGTTCTGTGAACTTTTGTTATCTCTACTTGATTGTATATTGATTTGAAGGGATTGTGGAGGCTGACTAAACCGTAAGCTGCAAATGTACTACCTGAACAGGGAAAAAAGGTGTAATATTTGGGCACTGTGTTCATAGTCTTTTCTGTCTTGATTTATTCCATTAGTCTGCTGGCAAGCTTGTACTGGTTTGTTTTGCTGGCCTCTGTTGATCACCTCCTTTTTTATAAATGATAGGTTTTTGGATTCCCTAAAGATCCCTATGTAGGTAATTTTAGCTGTTCTAGAGTCACTACTTTTATATTTTTTAATAATTATATAGCATATATTTCTATGTTTTATTTTTGATAAAGCAGTTCTAACAGGGTGATGTATTTCTGGAGCAAGTTAACACAAAGTTATTAAGTGGTTGCTAGACACTGTCTTCCAGTTGCAGCTGAAGAAGGTACTGGTGCCTCTACGGCCCCAAATTGCTCGAGGTTGTTGGACCCTCTGGTCAGTCAATGTCAGAGTGGCTTGTGTGCCCTTTCCTTTTGTCATCTGTAGGCAAAAATGATCAGGGTCATTTTTCACCGTTTGAAAAGTAAGTCTTTTCTTAATTACTGCAGTGAACCAGCAGACTTCAAGGGATTTTCTTGAAGGGATTTGGAAAGATGTGGTAAGATTTTGTAGATCTTGCGTAATTTTCTTTTGCAGAGAGAGATCTGGGTGGGATCTTGTAGGGAAGGAATGAGTTGAATTGTTGTTCTCTTCAGCTGATGGATCTTGAAACTGAAGAAGAGCTTTTATCTGCAGTCCTGCTGTAAGCTAGTAAAGTAGTGCTATTGTTTTAATAAAATGGTTTGCCTGAGAATTTGCAGCACTTTCATTCTCATCTTCACACAAGAACAGCCAAGCTTGTGTGCTCTCAATTTAAATTCTGCATTTTCTCCAGCTCTGAGTTGGAAGTAGAATGTATGCCTTAAGCATGCATTCTTTGCTTCTCCATGTTATTTTGCAGAATTAATACCACTTAGTTAAAAATTATTTCTAGACCCTGCCTGGAAAAAAGCTGTATGTTCTGAAAGAGGGCAGGAGTCCACTGGAGATCTTGGTGTAGAAACAATTGGGAAAGAGTACTGAAGACATCAAAAAAGACATTAAGGTAATGCACACAGAAAATCCTATGGATTAGTATTCAAGGCACAACTTGCAGTGTCTTTTTTTTTTTTTTTTTTGATCCTGAGTATATGTAGCAGCAATGTCAGCTATAAGCAGGTAGAAAGTGGAGTTTAAGACCGAATTAAGATAGCTAAGGAGGAAATAGTAAAGCAAGTAGAGCAAGTAGAAATGATGAGGAGATAGAAGAAAATGATGAGTGGGAAGAAAAATGAAATCACTTATCCTTAGAAAGAGTACACCTGTTCTTGTCCTGCTGGTACTCACTGGTAGCAGGATTTAAAAATACTTGCTATAAATCATCTGAACTGCAATAGGTTATGCTAAATTGCTTCAGTTTTTACAAACCTTTGTTGCGAGATCTTGCGTCGGAAGTATTCCCAGGCAGAGTACTGGTGAGATGTGCTTGTTTGTACACATTTTTACTACCATTTTAAAAAGAAATGTTGGCAAGCCCTGAAAGAAGATTAATTGCAACTTTGCTGTGGAGATCTTATTATGGTTGTGGATGACATTGCCTTTTGTTTTTGGAGCGAAAAATAGAAATTAGCCTGAAACTGCTAAGTAGGAAGCAGGGACTGCATTGTGGCAATGGCTTTTAAATTATTACTTCAAGAATGTCACTTGCTGGTGATTCAGGGTACAGTGATGACGGGAAGGTTCTTCCAGGTATATGCAAAAGATTAAAGAGCAAGCAGAAGAAATGAGACATAAATGCATGTTGGGGAGTGAAGCAGCAGGGACAGAATGAGTGTTTAAAGAGAATGAGATAAAAATCGACTTGTTCCACAGTTTAGAGGCCAAGTTGTCACCCCCTTGACTCATTAAACTGTTCTTTTGAATCTAGAAATTGCATTTACAAAATGTCATCTCATCAAACAGCAAAGGAACCTTAAGTGAGGGGGTCAATGCCAACAGATGACTAGCAAAACTCTATTTTAGTTCTGCCCATTCAATGTCCTTTAAGTTGAACACTTTTAATTGTGTTTGCTGGTGGTTTTTTGTATGTTGTATTTCCATTCTTATTTGGCATCATGCAGGATAGTAATTTAACCTTAATCTATACAGAATCACAGAATGGTTGAGGCTGGAAGGGTACCTCTGGAGGTCATCAGGTCCAGTCCCTTTCTCAGAGCAGGGTGAGCACATAGTAGATTCTTCAGGGCTGTGTCCAGTTGGGTTTACATTATCTCCAAGGGCAGAGAGTCCACAACCTCTGTTGGGCAACCTGAGGCAGTGTTCAGCTGCCCTCAAGGTAAGAAAATATTTTCTTTGTTCAAATGAAATTTCCTGTACTTGAATTTGTGCCCATTGTGCATTGCTCTGTCACTGGGCACCAAGGAGAGCCTGGCTTTGTCGTCTTTACCGTCCCCATCAGGTATTTTAAACATTGTTATGCTCCCTCAAGATTTCTCTTCTCCAGGCTGAGCTGTCCCAGCTCTCTTAACCTCTCCTTGATTGTCAGATGCTATTAATTATCTCTGTGGCCCTTTGCTGGACTTGATCCCATCTGCCTGTATCTCTCTTGTGTGCTGGGGAGCCAAGAACTGGACCCAGCACTTCAGGATCCCTTTCATTGACCTGCTAGTGTCCCTCTTCCTAATTCAGCTTGACTGTAGATATTTCTGTGAACTGAAGTATTTTATGAGGCACTTCATTTCTTGAGAGCTTTCATTTCAGAGCTGTCATGCCATAAACCAGACAGTGCTGTGTGAGCCAAGTTTCCCTAGGGTAGCCCTAGTGCTCTCTTGCCACATGTTGACTTCTCAGGTGTCTGAGAGAAAGCAGCAACTTGTGGTTTCAGCTTCTCCATGTGCTCAGCTGCCTACAAAGACTTGTTCTTTGGAGGAGGGTACCAGAAGATGTGATGTCAGGGATCTGGGGGAGGTGATGCACTGATACAGATGAGCACAGATGACTGCTGTGGAGGGAAGGGTTTTCCTGACTTTATCTTTTAAAATTCTAATGGTCAGTGAACTTACTTTTAGCAATGATGGCCTGCCTGTGATCAAATTTTTACTTATAAAAAATATTTGTCTAATAATCTTAGTAACATTTGTATCTAACACAAGAAACTGAAACTGATACAAAATAGAAGATCTCTAACTAAAGAAACCTTAGCATTGTCTTTTACCCAAACACAGACAACTTGGCTAAAGTCTTAAAAGTCCAAGTATAAGGTATCTAGCATTTATTTTCTAAGGTAATTTCATTGTTGTGTCTTCACATCTTCAATTTTAGACTCCTTGTGTTTCACATATTATTTTTTAAAACCTTTTTAAGAATCTTGCTTTTCAATAAGAAAAGACAGACTTAGTGAAGAAATGTGGAAGTGCTATATGATAAGAATGTCCATTTTTTTTCTATGAACATTTTCTGCAGTTCTTCAGTGAAAACTAGAATTCCTCTGAGGATTGAGCAATTTCTGCATATATTATGTCAAAATTGTGAAATAACAATGCAGAGCAAAGTGTTGACAGAGCAACTTTGTCTTTACTTGCACAGTCTTTGTGGGTTTTGTATATGTATGTATATTTCTATGGCAGTCCCATGTTTTTTTGTGTGCAGATGTGATAGTGCTCTGACCAAGATCAGCTGCTCAATATTTCATTTTGCCCAGTCTACCTCTAGTTCAGATTACCTGTGTGCTGTCCTTATTCTGCAATGTGTGCAGAATTGCTTGTTTCCTCAGAGCTGCTCTGTGGTGCTCCTGTTGCTGTATCTGCATACTTAAATCTGTAATGAATTTATCTTGCACTACTGCTCTTAAGATTGGACAACTTTTTATTGTCTGTTTAAAGAAGGGCAATTGAGGGACATGTAGATCTGATTTTTCATGGTGCTGGGTGTTTTTGTAGCCATCTCCAAGTAGTGAGGACTGCTGGTTTTGTTTGGTTTTCTTCCTCTCTTTCTCCCCTCTGGTCTGAACTTTACTTTAAAAATATTTGTTTTCCACCATCTCAGACAAATACTAGAATCTGCCTTTCTGCCAGAGATGAATTTGTGCCAGTGTTTGGCCATCTTTATTTTGTGTGATCAGCACATTTTTACCTTTGTGGTAGTTGCAACTGCTTAGCACTTCTGCAAGAAAAAGGCTCAATTCAGCACCTGTGAAGGACAAGCCCCACAGCTGTAGTTCGTAGACACTTTGGCTTAAGTGATTTGGGAGAGCCTATAGTTATCCTGGATATTTTGTGGACCAAGATGTTTTTATTTTTAATTCTTTTTTAAACTTATTTAGGAAATGCAGGCATTTCATATTTTTGTGTCTATACAGTTATTGTATATATTTTTTGTTCTGGGTGGTTGGTTTGTTACTAAACACATCATCCATTATATGGAGTAACAGGAATCTTTTCGTATGGCATACACTGAATCTTAAGATTCAGAATTTTGGCAGTTGGCTGTTACCTTCTGTATCTGTATTTGACATAGAAAATGTAGAAATATGATGGACTTCACAGCTGTTCACAATTACATTTTTTAATTCTAGGCTTCTCCCAGGTTTAGTTTATTTCCAGTTTCTACCACTGCTCAAGTTCTTCTATCCCATCCTTCCCCCTCAGCAGGGATCTGTTTTCCTTGACACTTCCCATGCTACTCTTCTTTAACACCCGTTTGTGTTGGCTGCCTCTGCCATCTCATCTCATCTGTGTGCCAGCGAGCTGCTGTCGCAGCACTGCGTGGTCAGTTCTTGTGCCATTCTCTGCAATGGCTCCTAGTCAAGAGGATGAGCAACTGTAAGTGAAATCCTGCTCAGCTGCTTCAGCTTACAGGCAGAGCACCCTGTGTGGCTCTCTGGGACTAGTGCCTGCATTGATGACAGGTAAGGAAGGGTATGAGAGTTCCCTTTGTTTACAGTCAGGAGAAAACAGCACTGCAGGCCTCTCCAGAAGGATGGCTGTCAGTAAGATTCTTCCCTGCCAACTGTTTTTGTGTTTTAAAAGGCTGTTAACTTAATTACCTTTTCAGGAGAACAGCAGCCATGCTGGTTCAGATCAAGGAGACTGCTTAACCTAGTTAACAAAACTGTATTTACCTTAGATGGAATTAAAAGTCTATAAACCAAGCTGTGTGCTGTGAAATGCTGAAATACTTACTGGGAAGGAGGATGAGTCTAGAAAAGCACAAAAATATTTCTTGCTTCCAAAAATCAACCCTGGAAGAAGGGATATGCTAAGATGGAGAGAAGCCTGTTATTTTAATGTATGTGTGATGGAATCTGCAATAAAATACACACTCTTTTAAAGATGAAAAAAGCTACAGGGACCCTCTCTATTTGCCTTTTTGGTTTCTTTCTGAGAAGCAAATACTTGAATATTGCTGGGGGTAGGAGTTCCTGGCCCAACCATAGTGACTGGGCTGATGAAAGATTTTTTTTTTGCTGCACTTTCAATTCATCCCTTGTTTTCTGTTTCCATGGATATCTCAAATTCAGGGAGGGGAATAGTGTAGAATTAGTATTTCCCAATGTATGAATAACTATACCAGAAAATTCCTCTTGAGCCACTTTCTTCCTTTTTAAGGAATCTGCATTTTTAGCTTCAATACCATATTGAAGCAGTAGGTCTACAATAATTTATTATCCCTCATGTTTTGCAGTGTAAAGTAACATGATTTAATAGGACGGTATTCTGAATTACATGGAAATATAAATCCAATACAGAAGTTACCAGTAGCATCCTGTGTAGAGCAAAACTTAGTGAAGGCATTTGGCTTTGAGTTCAATTGGTCACAATACTTAATTTGGCCATCACTGTACTTCCTCTCACTGGATTAGAAAACTGTAGCTGTTACAGCACATACAAGGATTGTTGTGTTATACATGTTTAAAATCTGCTTGAAATTGAAAACTGTAATTACTCAGGTTTAGTCACAGAAGCAGGTTTTATCTTCTGTTATGTAAGTATTCATGGATCTCAGAGTATGTTCTGTGACCTTTTGGGGTTATTTATCTTGTTTCTTGTATGCACTAGAGCTTGAGTGGTTTAATCTGTGTTTGTTGAGAAGCTGCCAAATTGCCTCTCCTCTTCTGTGCCAATCTGTTTTTTTTTCTGTTTAATCTATGTTCTGATTGATGTATTTAAAGTTCTGTAGAAAAAATGTGAGCCATCTGTATCAGTATTTGCTTATGAATCATATTTTGTGGTATATTTAAATATGTGTTAAGACCTTGTAAACACTTAGCTGTATATAATGATATACAGGTAACCGAGTGTTTAAATGTCCTTTAGCATTTTAGGATGGGTGAGATGTGGTGTGGTGCCTCTCTCTTGTGTGTTCCCTCTGTTAATCTGGGGCTTTCAGATCCAGCTACGTAAAGTGTTGACAAATTGATGAAGATTAAACAAATCTGATTTATTCAATTTTCTTGTGTAAGTAGGTCTGAAGGACTGAGAACGAGGAAGTTGCTTGTGGTACAGGAAAAGTCTTTTGAAACACTGGGGTAACTAACTGTTCCTGATAAGAGATCTGATTCTGCACCATGGAAATGAATGAAAAAAACACATTGACTTCGTCATTACCAGGGCTTGTGTGCATGAAGCCAGTGCCAGGACTTGATGACAAAACAGTGCATCCAAGTTATGCTTTCAGCTCTTAAGGACTGAAGCAAAATCAGAAATTTACAGTTAAAAAAATTCAACATGAGGTAGACTTCTTTCCACAGTTTCATCAATAGCAGTTTCAAAACTGTTTTGCTACTTAAGGTTACACTCTATTGTTTTTACCCTCATGAACATTAGTGGCAAAACCCTGACAATTTAATCCTGAATTTGTGAAACATTTGCCTAGGCAATTTTGAAGCCAGTATGGCTGGAATATAGATGTTTAGGTCAGGAAGGAAAGATAGCAAGACTAAGTGGAAGGTATCACCTAGAACAATGCTACATTAATTTATGTTGAATTATTTCAAAGGGGAGTCTCACTGTTAGTCAGGACTTTGCTTCAAATGTTTCTGAGAGGCAAAGTATTTTATTCTCTATTAAAATATAAGAGAAATGCATGTTTAAAATGCTATTGAATTTAGCCAAAATATCTACTGTGCATATATGTATGTATATGATTTCCCCCTTTTTTTCTTTATTTAAAGAGTCTTCCTCACTGGCATGTTATCCTAGAAGCCTCAGGTAGAGTCACAGTCTCCTTTTTTGTTGTACTGTACAAATAAATTCGTATTTATAATCAGGCAAAAATAGCTCACTAGTCTAAAATATTGATATAAAAACCTGTATGTCGTTAAGAACAGTACTACTTTTTCCTTGGAATCTTGGTATCTCTGATCTCCCATAGCGTGCTCCTTTTCTGTCACTGCTTTCTTGATCTCTGATTTTGCGTAGGTTGTGTGAGGATGTACTCCAGTTAAGTGCAGTCTGTTCATGAAAACCCCATACACTGCTGTGGGCAAGGCACTGGGGTTCAAGAAAGATGTGGATCAGTTGTTTTAGGGGAAGGAAGCAGATAATAAGATATCTAAGAAAAGTGACCTTTTGAGAAGTCTGAACAAATCATGATAATTTCCTGATGGGAGAAAAAAATTTCAGATATATAAAAGATTGATGCCAGGAGAGAGGCAATAATCTGCTTTCTAATCTTTGTGGATAGGACAAGAATCTTTAACTGTAGCTAAAAGAACATGGGTTAGATATTAAAAACAAACAAAAAAGAGAGAAAACAAAGAAAAGACAAAAAACTTTCAAGTGGTAAGAATAGCAAGCATTGAAATAGATTGCCTTGATGATCTTGGAAGTCTCTTCCAACCTTAGTGATTCTGTGAGACAGACTAAAATCTCTGTCTGGATTGCCTTGGAATAGGGTGTGGGCTACCTGACCTCTTCAGCTCCTTTTCAGGTTCTCCTCTTCTGTGATTTTGTTTGTTGTGTTTTGTAAACAAGATTAAGACTTGCATTCCTAAAACAACTATGCCTTCTGTAAGGTCAAACCTCCCCTGATCAGTTTTTATCAGTTTTAATATATGATACTCTGAAGTTCTCAGTTCTTTATGTGCAATAAAATTCTGCAGGCTAGTAAGCTCTGTTGTCCAGTGGCTGTTTGTATTTTGATATTTATGCTATCCAAATTGGGATAATTTTTGTGCTGTTTCTTCCTCTGTATGCTGGAGGAGTAGCTGTTTACCCAATGGAACAGTTTCCTACAAAGCAATCAGGATACAATTTTGTTTCCGAGGCCAGTTCTGCTTCTTCTCTTAATCTCTTTTCAGATGCACCCTTGGAGTACAGGTGGTGTTAAGAAGGAGATGAATATCTGGAAAATGCCAATTTAGGGGCATAAGATGCATTTACATTCAGTCTGGGAATACACTTGCCACCTGTGAGTCAGCAGCGTCAAACTACTGTACAGCAGAAGCAAAAATGATAAAATAAAAGGGACAGAAGTGACAAAATGAGTGCAAATTATGTAATCAATATTTCTCCTTTTATCAACATAGTTATTTCAAACCCTAATGAGCTTCACCAGCCAGCAGTAACATTTTGAAGTATTAGATTAATAAGCATGCATTGAATTTTGTTAGTTTTGATATAGTGTTAATTATCAGTGTTGCTGTATTAATATCTAGGTGACATTTATCATAGCTACTGAGTAGTAGACATACTGAAAAAGATTAAATGTGGACTTTAAGATAGACATGAAAAGAAAAGCCTCTTATTATATGAAATGGGATTGTATCAGGAAAATACATTGTCTTTACAAGGTGGAGATCCCTTGGTCCCAGGCAGAAAGACTGGATGACTTTATGAAACTGGGGTATCTGTTTATAATGGAGCTGTGGTCCTGTGTGCTTTATTACTGTTAATTTATGTATCTTAGCACTGATTGATATGCCCTAGTAAGTTAAGATCTTGCAGGACCATTGCATCATATGGGTTAAACTGTATTATATAGGCTCACTCTGACCCTTATGCAGTTACCTTTGTATTAAGCTAGTACTTGCCATTGAGTGCATCTTCTAGAAGAACTGTTTGGTCTTCATTTACAGGCATGGAAGGATGAAGAAACCAGATTTCACTCTAACTTCATCAGTAGTTAATGACCCTCATTGCTGAAAAATGTAATTAAGCTCTATTTCTAATATGAATTTGTCTGGCTTCAGTTTCCAGGCATTGCCTCTGGTTTCTGCTTTGGAGCGCCTATATTTTATTCTTAGTAAGATGTTTATACTCTCTAATGAAGTCACCTTTCAATTCTCTTGTTCTAAACTAATCAGGCAGCTCTTTAATTCTTGCTGCAAGGCATTTCCTCTAGCTCTTTGTTATTACTGTTTCTATATGAATTGTTTTGGTTGTATTTCTGTAAAAAGGTTTAAAAGAGAACTGCACATACACTGTTAACATCTGCCTCCTCAGTGCAATACAACATACTAAAATCAATACTCCTGCTCTTTTCCTATTGATTTACTGAAGGATTGCTCTGTGCCTCTTCATATCTGTCATCCTCCTAGGAGCTCAGATTCACCTACAAGCTTGCTAGGAGATGTTCCACCGCAGAACATGTGTAGAGGTCTACAGAATAGGTCAGAATGTTTCATGTTGAGCTATAAACTTTATATTTGCTGGAATAAATTAATTTTGCCTCAATAAATCCAAGTCACTAAATGATTACTCTGAGTGCAAACCTTGCCAGAGAGAATTTTTCAGATTTTCTTTCTGTGTTTGTTGATAGATCAGGGGTGAAAATCCTGACTATTATTAGATCTGCACCTTGAGTGGAAACTTCCTTTCACAGTGGCAGTTTATATGCTTAGTAGAGTCTGCGTAGTGCTTTCTAATCAAACTGCTGAAAGTGAAACCTATCCCAACCCACTCCCGTACTTCCTTTTTAGAAAGAACATTACAGATAGCTTCCCTTCCATAATGATGCTTTGGATTTTCTGAAGCCTTTTATGCAAATTTAGTGAAATAGGAGTGGATCTAATAGATGCACTGCCCAAGGATATGAGTTTATTTGTTTTAGAAAAAAATAATACATTGCTACTGGTTGGGGCTGTCCTGTATTTGTTGGTATTAGCTGTGCTATGACTGCTGATGCCAAGATGCCAAGCAGATTCCTGGCATGTTGGATGCAGCAACATTTGTATTTAAAAAAAAAAAAGATAATCTATTTTCATGAATTCTAATGCTGTTTTAAGTGCTGATGGCTGGAGATCTCTTGCAAGTATCTTCCACATTGGAATTCCCCTGATCAGTTTTTCTTCCCAAATTTTATGTGCATGTATTATTCTGTTTTCTAGTTTGTCTTGGTTACATGCAGTACATCCCTGTTGGTAACAAGCATAGTGATCCGTATGTTTTTAGGTTCAAAGTTACTGATAACTTTGGCACTTGTGGTCAGAGACAATTATTTTGTAGTTGCATCATCTGATAGCTGTTGCTATAAATGTATTTGGTAACCTGCATCATACTTAGATGCAATTTATATTGATTTCTGTGATAATTAAATGCCTCAATATTTGGGGAAGATGGTAGCCTTTGTATATTTTATCTTCTGATTTAGTGTAGGTATTTCTAAGTACAGATTTATTATATGGTTTGGTGGTTTAGAAGCTGCCTTATGATTATATTTCTTGATCATAAGGAAAAGAGAACTTTGCAATATTCTAATCTGACCTCTATAAAACATTCAAAATACTTTTCTGCATTACTACATTCTTCAGAGCTTATATTTAAGAAAGCCACCTCGAGTTGCTTTTGGATACTGGCCTGTGATAATTGCAGTGGGTGGCTGCCCTCACTTTAAGAACAAAAAGAAAAAAGCAACCAACTATTTTCTGTTCTGATTTTGTCCAAGTTAATATTTCAGCTATTAGGTCTTGTTTGACCTTTGGCTGCTCTATTGAAGAGTTTGTTCTGAAGCTTCTGTTCCCACAGGTAGATACTTCCAGGCAGGAATTCAGCTACTAAGTAATTTCCTTCTTGGTCTAATAAATAAAGGTAGTGCTCTGACTTGGTAGTAAGAGGCATTGTTTTCAGTCTTAGTAGTGGTTTTTTTGGTTGTTTTTTTTTTGTTAGCTTACTGAATTGTGGATATTGGTAAGGATGCAGGATCTATCATACTGCTGCCAATTAGAGGCTTACTACAGTCTCTATTTTTATTTTTCTTTCTCTGTAGACATCTAGAGAGTTGTGTTAGTCTTTATGGTTTCATGCCTGATAGTTTATTCATTAGACATGAAATATGTTTATTTAAAAACAGGTTTAGTTTATATCTTTGACTGTTAAATCACTTAACGTTTGTTGTTGTATTATGGTTCTGCTTTATTGCAGTAGTTGCTCTTCAACAATTTCCTGTAAAAGTATTTTCACACTTTACAGCTTTTTATGATGGTCATGCCTTTTATAGCTCTACATGTGAGTAGAAATGCTTTTTAGGTTTTAGGGTTATTTTCCTTTTTCTTTTAACATCCCTTTGCATAATCATCACAAATGTCTTCCTATACTTATAAAGAACTTAAAGAAATAGACAAAAAAATGAGTGGAGAGGCTTCATATATCTCTTGCTTCTCACTTTTAATTTTTTTACCCTTTTTGCAGTTTACTTGTAATTATACTCCACATTAATACTTCACTACTAATTGCTTTAGTAGTGGGAGTCACTTACGTGCTTCCATTTGAATTGATGCTGACTGTTGTGATGGGTTTATTGTACAGAAAGTAGATGTTTAAGTTGTGCTTCTGTCCCTTAAGTGCCTCTGCTGGCACAAAAGAGGTAGAATAGGAAAACATACTTCATTCAGTTAACCCCAAAGCTCTTTTTTTCCCCCTTTGACTTTATGGCCAAAGTTGTGACTTTGTCTTTGGGATGCCATTGGTCCCATTTGCACCTACAGCTCAGCTTGTATGCTTGTGTATTTTGTGATCTTACCTAACATCCGGGAACATTTTCATCTTAAAGGCTGTGAGTTGATTTTTTAAGGAATGTTTCTAGGAGGAGAGTATAGACTGAGATATATAATGATTAAAAGTTGGGGTTTTTTTTTTAGTAAAAGATATGGGGAAATTGCTAATTTTGGGCTGATAGGTCAGTTCTGGCAGTTCTTTACAAACTGACAAACTTGTTTTCTGCTAATTGTATGTGTTCCAATTATGTTTGAGATAAATCTAATTGGAAATGCTCTAGAAATCACATCTAGTAAGGAAAAGCTAGGGAATAGAGAGTTTTAAAATTGATATAGCAGCAAAAGATTAAATAGGGGATATGACTCTAGGGCAGTATTAAATGATATGCCAAGGCAGGCAATCCAAGCATGGTGACTTCTTTCCAGGCTCTGCTGGACTCTCTACATCTGCTTTCAGAGCTTGGCCCTGGCAAATTTGATCTTGACTTTGACAAGCCTGGAAGTTTGAATGCCCTTCCTGTCTGTGATCTAGGCATGGTAGGTGTTTCTTGTATAGGGATCTGTGTAAAGTTGTGAATTCTTAGACCTCAGCAATGCTCTCGTGAAAACTGGCTGCCCCTAAAATGATGAAATGCTGTGGGGCATGTTTCTCTGAGGAAATCTGTCACCTCACTTCTGACTGCGGGTTTTTTTTATATGAATAGCACCAGAATAAATAGCCAATTTAATTTGTTCATTGATGCCCTCCTAGAGAGATGACATTGCTCTACTTTTGAAGAGCAATACATTATAGGAACTGTAAGACTCAGTGATTAATTACTACCAGAAGAAATTTAGTTTAGTTACCTATAGAGAAATTGTGGTTTGGCAGTGGAGTATAATTTTTTTTCTTGTGTGTAACTAGCTTTCTGTATTGACTCCTATTTCATAAGGGATATTTGTACCTACTTCAATTTTTATTTTTATCTATTCAAACTGATGCCAGGATACTGAATATGTGTGTCTGATACTTCTGCAGAGCTTTTCCTCATATAATGGGTGTTGGGTGTGTGCTCATTTGATGTCATGTTTCTAAAGTAATAGTGAACTTACAGAATTTATAAGTAAAATCCATCTGCATTTCTGAAAAAAAAAAAGGCAAGTTTGACAACACTGTTGTGAAAAGTGACAGTGAAAGTTCAGCTTTGTTGTGCTTTTTTCTGAGTATGAATGAAAGGTCAGGTGTCTTAATTGTGTAAAGGCTGATAACAATAATTATTCCTTATGTTAGCTAAATCCTAACAAAGATTATTGCAGAACCATAGGCAAAAAAAGATGCTGATTGTGGAGGGCCTAATTCTTTCCCCACGGTGCTGAATTTCTAAGGCATTTTTTTTAGGAACTTGGAGAAATAGTACAAATTGTTCTCTGTTATGGCATGTGAACCTGAAATAAAAAAACCCACCCAAATTTATTCTTTTTCATTCCAAGTAATTTCATGTTACACTCAAAGTTGGAGGAGTAAGAGGATGAGATCTCCTTCACGAAGAGGATGGGTACATTCACAGCAAGAACCCAGCCAGATAAGTGGCAGATCACTAATATTTTTCTTAAGAATAGCGTAGGGCTCTTGTGTGATTTTTTTATTTTTTTTTTATTGTTTACTTCATATATCTTCCTGAAGATGCAAGGGAAGTATGATTTCATCTTCCTCCTATAAACTTGAATAAGATATAGCAGGAGAAAATATTTTCAGTTAAGTTGTACTGCTTTTGCTTCATCAAAGTAATATTTACAGATGTTGCCTTAAATGCTTATGGAATTTGGGATGTGTATCAGAAATAGGGTAGTAAACATGTTTTAAAATATATATGTGCTATTTCATAGAAATCAAAGTATTCATATATCTTGCTGGTATGGTATAGGGAATGGTATAGGGAATTAGAATCAGATATACCTTCTGTACCTGCAGAGCAATCAGGCTGTCTAATGTTCTGTGGTTCTGTGACATACAAATGTTATTATCCCTAGGAGAAATTTGAGTTAACTTGTGCTGCATTGCTGGGCTTGAAGGGAGGTTATGTTGGGTAAAACTATGTACCTTGGCGTGTTTCAGATTAGAAGATAGCTCTGCTTCTGTTTGACATTTTCTTCTACTAAGTCACATCTACTGAAATCTACCCCCTGCTTCTAAGATAAGGTTTCCGAACTGACTAGAGAATTTTGAGTACCCAGCTTGCATTAAGATCTATTTTTTGAGAAGGAATAGCCTTATTTTCTGAAAACTGAGCATATTTAAAGTAAATGCAGTACTTGGAATGATTTTTTTAAAGTTTTTTCCTTTGACCAGAAATATATTAAAACCCCCAAACTTTTCTACACTAAGATTTAATATTTCCAAATTAATTAATTTCTTAAAAGGACAATCCAGGTGTTTTTACTGCCTGTTGAGGAGTTTGATGGATTGAGAAGGAAATGTGAACACAGTCATTGTAAAGTAAGCACCACTCCTTAGTGGGAGAAGCTCAGCCTGCTACTCAGTGCTATTGTGTGAAGTTGGTCCTGCTGGCCTTGCCCCAGCTCACCTGCCATCACCATGTCACCTCATGGCAGGAGGTCCAACGCATGCAGCCAGTGCTCTGCACAGAGTCTGGAAGCTTGGGGAAGAAAGCGGAAATGAATGTGGGAACAAACTCTAGCTCCTGTTTGGGGAATTGACGTAAGCAGTGGTTAACAGCCCTTCCTATGCGACTTGCCTTGCCTAGGAATGTGCTGCAACTGCATCCTCTGCAGCTCTCTATACCTGTGCCATGCCTTGTCAACACACAGCCCAAGTGTGCTCCAATACAACATAAAATAATGCATGTGAGTTGTCCTGGATTGACCTTACCAGGTAGAGTTATGTCTTTCTCCTTTGCCTCTGTTGGTACTTCACATGAGAACTGTCACCTGAATTTTAACATGTTTTCTGAGGGCCCTTGTCTTCTCACCTCTATTACTAGTGATGTTGTATGGGGAATTGCATGACATACATAATCTCTGCAGAGATGTTAGCACCTGAATTACTGTACGTAGACAGCAGCTTCTTGCATTGTAGTGTGGCTAGATTTGGTGTGAAGTATTCAGGAACTGCAAAACAAAACCACAAAATCAGGAGTTTGTCCAAGAAGCAAAAGGTTTGGTGTGTGGTTGGTTTTTTTTGTTTTGTTTTTTTTAACACATCTGTCATCATGGAGAGGGGGCAAAAAAAACCTTCCAAACATCTGAAATCACAAGTAGGTGCCATTTGCAGCTTCCTTATTAATGCACTAGAAGAGGACTGAGCTTTTAGATGAGGGGAGAGGGAAGGTGTTGACACTGAGTTTAGAAAAGCCATTAGTATGGTGACATAAGTGACATGCAGTACCCTCTTTTCATAGCTTCCAGACCCAAGAGATGTAGTTAATGGAAGATGCAGTAGATTTTCAACAAGTATGGACACAGCCATCCACTACAGATCAAAAAACCTGCAGGAGATTTTTATTGCTAGCCCCAAATGTAAGTCCTGCAGCACTACTGCAAATTGTTGTAGTTATGCCTAATCAAAGAAGTCCTTCTGAGCAACGGAGTGCTTGGAGGCATTGGCATTTTTTGCACTGGGATTTTTTGCATTGGCTTGTTTCCAAGGGCTTTAAATGTGGCCTGTAACTTGGCAAAACAGCCACGAGTACCTTCCAGACCTGAAACAGTTCTGCTCTTTAGGATGAGCTAATCTTGGAAACAGAAAAGTGAGTAGGTTCCTCACAAGAGGAGGGATTTGAATAGCCAAGCTGGAGCTGGCATGCAGCCCCAGTGCTGGCAGGGCTGGATCAGCCCCATGCCCTTTGCTGGGTCATTCATCCATCAGCGAAGGGAGAAGGAGCTTGGAGCACTGACAACCAAGGCTCTTTGGAGAGAACACCTTGTGACTAAGCAGAGCACTGTGGGAGAGTTTGGTTTTGGTTGGTTGTTGTTGTTGTTTGGAGTTTTTTAATTCCCTTTACCTTGTTAAACCTTTACCTCTGTTGAGCTCTTTCTGTATCTGTTCCAGCTGCAGAGATGCAAGTTGTTGGCAAATGTGCTGGTCTTGAAAGGAAAGTGTGATGGAGTCAGTGGGGCTGGTTATCATTTGAGTGTTACATTAATTAGTTTATAATGTTCCTTTCTGAAGGTCTGAACACATGTACAGGCTGCATTAATAATGTGTGAACAAAATGTACCTTGGAATACAGAGCTCTCCTTGGTGCACTTGTAGCAAAAGCAGTCTAAATAGAATGAGACAGTGACCAAATGAAGATAAAGGAGCTGAGGGTCAGAGCAGTGAAGCTTTTGGTGAAGGCAGCTGGTGCCCGTTCTTTGTGTTCAAAATGACCATGTCCTTTGTGACAGTTTTACTTTGCTCTACTGGGCATGCACGCTATATTTACACACACAGGAGCACATGTAACTTTGGGTTTGTTTTTTTTACGATGGTTCATGACTGTGCATAAGGTAAGGTGAACTTGTTTGTTTCTAGTAAGTGTAGAGCTTTGTCTTCTACATGAAACTTGCTGTGGGTGTTCCTTTTAAGGACATAGTGATCTCCAAGTTGGTAACTCTTGAAGTTTAAATTGTGTTGAGAATATTTAGAATTTCATCAAGAAAGAAAGGAGTAAGCCTTGGCTAATGAAGTCATTCTTGTTGCTAGAGCCCTCTTATTGGCTCCCTTGTCCCACCTTCACTTGTCTATCAAGCCTTGTTATTTCTCATTTCTTGGCTTGGTGAGTTCCAGTTTCATTGTTTGTGAATCTCGGGACTGGCACTCTTCCAAAGCCATTTAGAAGGTTTTTTGTAGACCTGCAAGCACACAACTTCCTGCTTTGAGGATGGCCTTGCATTTAGTTTTCTGATTTTTACATGTGTTTTCTCATCTGTTACTTATTCTTAGATATTTCAGCCTTCAACATCAAGAGCATGTCTTTTTCTTAAATGTCCTTTAAAAAAAAACAGTCCTAAAACCCAGCAACCATGAAGTAAGTTGGTTACTAGTAAACAAGGAAGATCTTGATCCTGACTATGATGATAGAAGGTGAAGAACAGTGGTGGTGGTGGTATTTATGCTAGAAGCCATATACAGGAACCTGGTATAGCTGTAGTAGAGGAGCTGTACTGAGGAACCAAGGCCAGTCAGATAGGCTGAGTTGGCAAAGGTAGTTCTGACAACAGTAATTCGAGGGGGTTTTGTGGTTTGTTTTTGTATTTTTTTCAAGGGCATTAATGTCTGAGAAACATCCATAATCACCCCTTTTCATTTCTCATTGTCTTTGTGTGGTGAGTCATAAAAAATGAACATGCAGAAACTCTTTGAATTTTTGGTTTTGAATTCTGGCAGTTGAGTTGTCAAGTCTAGATTTGTCTGCAAATCACCATCATGGCTAAAATTAGAAACAGATTCAAATCTAGCTTAGGGTAGAGGTGTAATAAGCTGAACAGCAGATCTTGTCATCTACAAACAGTGATTTGTGTAAGGTCTGTATAGGCTGGGGAGAAAAGGGTTGCAGTATTTCTTAAAATTTCCCAATCTTGAATTGTTACATCTTATCAGGATGCATAATATTTGCTGGCAGAGTTACCTCTTGATAACAGAAACAAAAGTTATAGCAAGTGATCTGCATGATCAGGCTTGATTGTTATATGTTCCAGAAATGGGAAATAACTCTGTTTTCACGAGTTTGCTCCCATCTCAGATGTTAAATATCTTGCACTTTTCCCCAATTATAAGGCTTGGGAAATTTATGAAAAAACCCCCCACAAACCTACAACAAACCACAACATTTTTTCTAAGACAGGCTCTTAAACTTTTAAGATAAATGCCGGTTTATCATCAGATCTACAATAATGAGCAATAACTCTGAGTTGATAATACTTTTGACTCTTAATTTCTGCTGTTTTTTCCACCAAGATTTTTTTTTTTTGCATTATAAAGTAAGTGGCTTTTATTTTCTTCTTTTCATCTGTTGTAACCCAATAGTAGTTATTTGGTTCATTAGTAAATCAGCTCAACTGCAGAATCAAAGAAAAAAATATCTAAGCTGAGATATAGAACCACAGGTTTTATCTGAAATAAATGAAAAAAAAAAAGACCAAAAAAAAAAGACATTTCACATTTATTCCTTTGTCTAAGGCTTGCCAGATGTCACGCAGAGTTTAGGAATAAATATATGAAGAATAAAATGCATACTGATATACCTGGGGAACTAAATAATTGCTTCATGTTGTTATGGTTGTTTATTTAATCAATCTTTTTGGTTCAGTGATTTTCTTGATATTATTTTGATGGATGCTCACTAGATTCAAATGACATCTAGCAGGTAAAGTTCCCAGAAGAACTGACCAGCTGAAGAACTTGTTTTTTTGGCAAGGGAAAAAAAAAAAAATCAAATAATTGACTTCAGCCTGTGCCAGTTGGTTTTAGCAAAAACTGTTAATCAAAATGCTGGTCCTCTGGCATTGTTGTGAGCTATTGTTTCTGTACACCAGAGTTCACCCTAACTGTCCCAGTTCAAACTCGGAGCCACTGGTAGTCACTATTAAAATACAAACATTTGCTGTTGTCCTGAGTGTTAATTTTTTTCAATTTAGTAGTTTATGGTGCACTTAGGTAGGCATAGTGGATTCATCAAATAATCAGTTTTTCCTGGTCACCTTCTCTTGCATCTGTGCAGGAAGATGTGTGGTTTTGTTTAGGAAGGATTGTGCATGCATACAGAATTGTAAATACAGGTTTGAAGAAAAATGTCAAATGCCTAGTGTGACTCAGAATGTCGTTAAGGGTGTAAAAAACCTCTGTCACAATCTCTGTTTAGGTATGAAGTTTATTTTTCTTCTCCCCCCCGCATTGTAAGCAGATGTATTAGAAAATGTACTTTTATTTCTGAGTTACTCTTTATGATCAACAGTCTTCCCTGGGGAAAGCAGGATGTATAGCAATGACTGCTCTACAGGAATGCATTTTAATATACTGTTAATGAATACTTTTATATAGAAACTTAGGAATAGAAATTTATTAGTTCCTTCCTTGGATAATTATGGAGATAGATCCTTCTAATCCTGTTTCCTGTTACCTGAATAGAACACCTATGGCACAGTCTGAAAATCCCTTGTGGTCTCCTGTGGCCCCTGGTGCGATAACTGTGCCGACAGCAGAGGGAGCATTAAACTCATTGCCCACGGGAAAGTGTGGGGAGTGATACCCATGTTCCTAGAATCCTTGGATGGGTAGGATGCGCTCATTAGCCTTTTGGCAGTCATCCTAGGAGAGGGACAACTCTGATTCCAAAGCTGTGCAAATGGAGCTTGTTTAGCACTGTAAGGCCTTACATCTAAGAGGTTAAACCTCTGTCCTAAGGACCTCGCTGCCAGTGTCCAAGCTTGCTAGGCCCTGGCAGATGAGCCTTAGGACTAAAAGGGTGGGTCCAGCTCTGTGCATGCTGTGTCTCACCTAAAAAAAATCCATTGTGCAGGCTTGAGGGTGCTATCTGCTATCCTCTTTTTATCAGCGCGCTTGGAAAAGGCGGTGATGAGGAGCGTGGCTGGAGCCTTCCCTGGATCTTTGTTCGCGAAGCCTAGCCATGACGACTACGAATAGAACACCTTCACTGTTTCCTCTGGAAATGGTTACCCATTTAGATGGCTATTCTAATTACATATCCCAGTTATGTATATTCAATATATTTCACATTATACTAATCCTCTTTAGGATGGTACTCATTGTTTCTATCTAGACCATTTTATATAGAATCAGGAGTTTACGTTTGTGTGTCATTTTTGAAGGCATTTAGCAGCTTGAGCAAGCAATAGTGTGATTGGAAGAGGTTTGTTGTGATGCTGAGGTGGTTAATGTGAATTTAATACACTATGAAAGACTAACCTGAGTTGTGAATAGTCAAGAGAGATTATGTTCAGAGACTGCTTTTTTTTTTTCCTTATATGTGAAAAATGTTTTTTTTGGAAATGTTTTGTGAGTTTATTCAGATAATTATTTTTCGGGTAAGCTAGAACAAAACAAAATCATGATGTTTCTTTGGCTTATGTAAGCAAATTCAAACTTTATTTATTAATACTTTTGAAAGCTATCTGTGGAAAAGTGCAAGGTCAAAAAACAGAAGAGAACTTCTCTGATACTCTGATCCATTTTTAATAAAGGCTATGTTCAGCTGTCTTTGCAGAAGCATTACTGTCACTTCTTATGATAGACCAAATCCATTAAAATATGTCAAGTTTGAAGTAATACCAAATCCTATATGATACTCATGAAAGGCAGTTAGTACTGCAGTAAATACCTGCCAATGCACAGGAAAATCTAACCAGTGACTCCAGAACTGAAACTCCTTTTTCCTTTATTCAGTTTCTTTTTGATAGAGAGGAGGAAGAGAATGGAGGAAGAAGAAAAGCCTGGGGTCTATAAAGTCTGTAGAAAGCAAACTTTGGGGTTTTTTTTAATATATTTTTCTAAAAAGCATCATTCTGTGAAACTTCTGTCCTTGCTTATTTTGAAAACTAGAAATAAGACACTTAAATTCCATTAGTAATGTTCTATTTTGCTCTCCATTTTCCTCTTGATATGTTTACTTTGCCTTAGGATGTCTGAAAAAAAAATGTTTTTAATGTTTAACTCTTACATTGCTATTTGTTCACCATGCAACTCTTTCCTGATGCACATGTTCTCCTTGTGGAATGTTTGTATGGTGGTGTGAGGCAGTGCTGAGGTCCATCCTTAGGAGAACCACATCCTCTGATTTATTTTTTTTTTTTAAATTCACTTGGATATAAATTACTTTGGAAGAAGGATAACAACAACCTGTGATTGCTGAAGAAAAAGGGAAAAATGTAGAAGAAAAATCTTTTTAAGGAGAATTGAGGGATTTAATGCACTTCTCTAAAAATAGGTTAGATAAAGTATGTCATTCTGCTCTATTTCAGTCACATCATTTTGTTTCATAGATTTGTTTTCAGTCTCAGTTCCTTCAGGCAAAGAAGTTTAAGAAACATGAGTTCATTGCATCTCTCGAGGTAGTCTACCATGAGCCTTAAAGAGCCTTGCAAATCCAGTTACCATAATCTGTATCATCCCAAAGAAAGTTTTCAGGTGGTTGAACTAAAAGGCCTGTGACATGGAGCGGTTGTTCCTGACTCTTTTAGGAAGTTAAAATGAAAGTGGAAAGGGGTAGTGGCATGGGACAATGGGCTAAACCTTAAACCTGCCCACTGATCAGTTGATTTCACTGTCCTCTTGGGATGTTTATACTCCTGGTGAGAAAAAAGCTAAAGTATGAAGATGTTGAACACTGTGGGGCCGGGTATTGATCCATGGAGATGGCTTGTGACAGGATGCAGGCCTGGGCAAAAACAATTGGTCACCACCTTCTGAGTGTGACCTGTGAGCTGATTTCCTTCCTATTTTGCAGACTGTCCATCCCATCTGTAGCTTGTTAGTTTGTCCAAGACAAGGCTGTGGTAAACAGTGTTGAATGCTTTGCTGAAGTTGAGGCAAACAACATCCACTGCTTTCCCAGTGTTGCTAGAAGAGGAAGAGGTTATTTTGTTGTAGAAAACTTTTCCCAATCACCTACTTCATTTAGCTCGTTACATAGAGTTTTGTGACCAAGCTGAAAGCCCACAAACTGCACTATTTTAACATTAGAGGAGATTAAGAAAAGTTGCCTTGGGAATTACACTGTAAAAGTTAAAATGGATCAGTGTTGGTAAAGCTTTTTACCCTTCCCTCCAGTTCCTTTTTTTTTTCTTTTTGAAACATCCTTTATAAAAATAAAAAGAAGCTTTAAAGTCTGTGCTTGATACATCAGATAGACTGACTAACTGTGGAGCAATGCTGTGGCACTTGCTGAGTAGGAAATAATTATGTTTTAATATAACAGGAAAAAATATCTAGATGTTGAAAACAGAATATGAGATATCCATCCAGTAAACAAAAGAAAGAACTATGATATTTTAGAAAAATATCAAGGTGATAACAAAAAGATAGTTTTTTATTATAAAAAGCAATTGTCTGGCACACAAGATAACTGGGCATTCAAATCAGAGTACTTTTAGGAGAAACACGTAAGAAATATCAGGGGGGTTTTTTTGTGTTTTTTTTTTTTTAAATCTCTTAAGGCAAAGAGAAGCTACTTAAAGATGAAAGCATGAACCAAAATAACTGTCTGCAGTGGATATAAGATTTTCTTCCTTCTCACTTGTTTTCATCTTGTAAAAATGAAATCCTTTTAACAGTTATTGTGCTTTAATATAAATACAGTGAGGTATGCTGGTTTATTAGTCATTATATTTCTGTCTTTTTTCCTTTATTCTGTCCCATGGAGTTTGCAAGAATACTTTTTAGTGGGACTAAATGAACACAAACTGTATTTCTGTGATGTTTTGGTTTTTTTGAGCAAGCTTATTTTCTTGGCAGGCTTACTAGATTCCATAGGGGAGTGAACCAAACCTCATTTTTTCCCACTTGTTTAAGACATAATTCTTGTCGGATAATTGGTAGCTTTTGGAATAAAAGTCTTGTGCAGAGGAGTTTACTTTTTCAGGCAGAGCAAAATCACAAAGCTCATTTCCAAATATCAGACCAGTTCAAGTCAAGTAGTTTTCTTTAACTTCTAAAGCCAACCATGAGCATGTGACTTAGGTACATGGGTATGAAGAAGTTTATACAACCGATGTAGCTGATGCTTTAATAATCTGAAAGATGTCAGTTATCCAGTGTTGTATTTGGGTGTTGGATGCTCATAAAGGGAATAAAGGAGGAATGTTATTCTAGGCTTGGGATTTTCTGATGCGTCAGTGAAACAGAGGATGAAAAGAACCGTATCTGTATAAAAAGCAGGGGAATGTGTGAGGGGAGGAGAGATGAGAGGAAACCTGGTGAAATAGCATGGTCCTTAAGAAAACAATTGCAGTTGTCTGCTGTTGAGACTTTCTGCCGTGTAAGGCTATGGAAACTGGCAGAGCAGCTGCTTGGCAGGCTGGAGGCCAGGAGGCTGGGTGGCAGTTTGTACAGAAATAAAAGGTGTAGCTGATGCTTTTCGCTTAGGCAATGTGCTCTGTGAAACTGCTCTCCAGCAAAAGTTCTAAAAGAGGATAAATACATCATGTGTCGCTAGAAGTGACAGAGTGCTTCCAGCATGAGCTGCAAAAGTTATCTGAGGAAGAGAAACTTGCCAAGGTACCTAGGCCCTCTACTGCTGTCAGTTTTCATGTATCAAATATTATGTAGTGTTATCATGGGAGGAGAGACAGCAGATTCCAGGCTGGTATTGACTGAAATGAGGAGTCATAGTGTCATTCAGGGTGGAGAAAGATCCCTGGAGGACTCTAGTTCAGCCTCGTTCTCAAAGCAAGGTCAGTACTGAATTTGAGATTCTTTGGGCTTTGCTCCAGTTTGGGTTTTTGGCAAACTGTTCCAATGGTAGACCACATTTGTAATGATTTTTTTTATTTATTTTTTTTTTTAGGGTGGAATACATGTGTAAGGAATAATGCTGTGTTGCACTTGTAGATGTTGGCAATACTAGCAGATAGTCCATAGCAGAACAGTATATGCAACTACTGTAGCTTGAACTCTGTAGAAACTAGAAGGCAGTTGACATGGTAAATTTTAAGATTCCCCATGAGATCACGTTAAAAATCAGTATCAGAAAATAAAGGTCAGTGTCTGTACAACTCTGTAAAATCTTTGCCTCTGTGAACACAGGCTTCATGTGCATAAAGATTTTGAGGGAACAGTGTCCTAGTAGATAAGTTTAAAACAAACCAGTACAGACTGCGGTAGGTGCTATCACCTCACTCAGCTTGTGCACTGGGGTTAGCTGCTGCCAGCCTGGCAAGGAGCAGAGTGAAGTAGGGCACCTTTGGTGCTGAGTGTTGATTTAGGATAAAAACCTACATCTGGAAAAGCAGTAACATCTGCTGGGTTTTTTTTACTAAACAAAATTTTCAGAGAAAAAATACAAACATTCATTTAAATATGCATCTCAAAGGGTTGTGTAGAGAATCACAGCTGGCCTAACGCCTTTAGGAAGAAAGTGTATTGCCATTGGTTTCTGTACATTCATCTTTTAGCTGAGTTCTTTAAAATAAAAAGGCCTTAATATGCAACCAGTTTTATAAATACAGTTTGAAATGTTGCTGTCATCAGTATATTTGCATATCATCTTTATTTATACTGTGTGATTGCTGACAGCTTCAGTTTTTCTGCTAATAACTCCAGTGGGTTAGCTAAGGCATCTGCATGTAACAAAGCTTTTCCTCCATCCATCACCCTTAGCTCTTTTGGTCAGCTGTAGCACAGAACAGACAAAGAGAGAAGTCCATGTTAGTGCTCTTTCCATTCCTTTTGCTATTTCGAGTTCTGAATTTTCCTCTTGAAAACAATCCTCCCTCCTGTGTTTGCATTAAACATGAGATACACTGAACTCTTGCTTTGCAAGCAGCATAGGTAATTCATTTCAGAGTTGTTAATTACTGGGGAAAAGAGAGTGATATTTTGACTAAGATCCCTACCTCTTGTGCACAGGTGATCCTTCATAAATAGGCTGTAGGTGATGACTTCAATTTTCAAATGTGATCCTTCTTTAGAAAATTTATACTAAATAATACTGAATGCAGTTCTGCCTCTGTATTATGCAGCCCGTCAGTGTAGACTTTTATTTAATAAAATAGCTTATTCTTCGTGAGTCCTGTGAATGTCTTTAATGGTATTTTCTCTTCTTGGTAACCATAACTTGAGTTCCATGTTGAGAGAACATGGTTGGGCATGGTTTTCCTTGCTATAGCCTCTGCCTTTTGCTTTCATCCTTTGGCTTACAATATGAGATGCATTTCAAAGAGCATGAAATGGATTTCAGAGTGGCACAGTTGGATGTTGAGGGTTTTTTTATTTCTTTTCATTCAGGAGTGTTTTGAATTTGTTGTGAGGCAGATGACAGAGCTGTGCTGTTAGAATCCAGAAGTATGGTCACTGAGAGGTAGTCTTACCTTGCTAGTTCTTGGGTTTTAGCTGCAAGAAAGAAACTAGGTCCCAGGGCAGGATTAAATTTCAGAAACTAAAAGCCTTTGGGGTGATGTTCTGGTTGTTGCATTGTCTGCTCTTCAGCTGGCGTTAGGGGTCTGTATTTCTCAGTGAGGCATCTTGCCTTCATGTCTTCAGGGCGTCTGCTACCTCTTACACCCTTGTGGATCAGTTATGTGAAGTGCATGGTTGTCTTCTTCAGAAAGCTTAAAGGACTCAGCTGTATGTTTTGTAGAGAAAAAGGATCCCATCCATTGCAGAAAAGGTGCCTACAGGCATGTAGAAAATTAATTCTTTCTTAATGTAAGTAGTATTGTTTGTTATGTAGTTATAAGAAAGTGAGTGGAATGTCTATTGAACCTCCAGGTTAATGTTTTAATTTTGACATTATGATGTTTGGCTTTAATTTCATTTTGCATTAATGATGCTCAGGGAAAATGTACTGAATGTACAGAACAGCTAGTTTTGTTTGCTCTTCCTATGTCATTTTTTCCGTATTAAAATCTGTTTTCAGTCTCTTCATCATATATTGAACGTGAATGTGTCTTTTGGAAATTTCAGTGATGAATAAATACTTTTTGAATCTTCAGAGGGTAAAACTCTATTGCTGAAGTAAGTGAGTTTTATATTGAGTGTGTCACCTTTGAACAGTGAGCATCATCCTCGTAGCTTGGCTGTATATAGCCCATGAAGGCAGCATGCACCTTACTTCTATTCCACAGAGACTCAGACAGGAGGTGGTTTGTGGAAGGTCACATTGCAAGCTGTTGGGCAAGCAAGAAAACAGCCCACAGCTTTTCTGCTCAGCTATGTTGTCTAACTTTGTGGAGGACGCTTTCACAGCACGTGGCAAATAGTCAATTTGGCAAGATGAGAATAAACGCTGTCCTATATTGTTAGACTTTTGAGTACTAAGGTGTCAGTTGTTGCAGTTATGATGTATTTAGCAAAACCTGAATTTTTTGCTAAACAGTGTGAATCCAGCATCATCAAACACCCTGAGAAGGCTCGATCTCATCTGATCTCAGAAGTCAAGCAGGGTTGGGCCCAGTAAGTACTTGGATGGGAGACCACCTGGGAATACTGGGTTGCCGTAGGGTTTAGTTGGGGGTGTCCCTGCCCACTGCGGGGGGGTTGGACTAGATGACCTCAAGAGGTCCCTTCCAACCCAAAACCACTCTGTGATTCTGTGAAAAGCAGTAGAAAGCATCCTTGCACGTGAAGTCCTAAAAATATAGAAAATCTAATATTGACATGACCAGAGAAATGACTGATAAGCTGATATTTTTTTTAAAATCCTGCTTATTAAGATTATCTGCAACCATCTTGGCGTAAGTTGAAGCTATGAGAGATCTGGTTAGATTTATTTATGATTCTTTTGTACTTGATAATAAATCTGAAGCCCAAAGTGTTCCAGAAAAAAACATTTAATTAAAATTAAAAGTGTGTCTTCCAGACTTGCTGTTTCTTTTAAGCAGGAGCAAACATAAATGTGAGGGAATGATGCTTGTGACTGTTGCAGCTTAATTTAAAATCTGTTTTGAAGAATTGAATGGTATGATTGACACTGCATGTAATACACTGAGCTATAATTCACTTTGTTGTATTTAAATTATGATTTCTGTTGTTTAAAAGGAGTTATTCACTTCATTAATCTACATGGATTGACTGTGATGTCATGGCTCTGAATGTAAGTTATGTATCACATTTAGTATTAGGAGATTTGTCATTTTTACTATGACAGTGGGAATGAGGAAGATGACTGAAGAAGTCAAGATAAAAACCACAATGAAGTCTCCAAAGACTGCCTGTGCATGGTGTGAGAGTGCTCTTCAACTGGACACCCCACTGACCATATCATATTTATTATGACTTTCTTTTTTTTTTTTCTCCTATCAAATTCAGTCACTCTGAATTGTTGGAAATTCATTGCTTGCTGTGATATTAATAGGGTCTTTACATATTAACTATCTCTTAAGGTAAATGATTTATTAACTTTTGAAAAAAAGTCAATGAGTTGTTTAATATAGGAGGGAATGAGTCTTTGTGAACGTAGTAAAAATGTTTCTTTTAGTAGTCTGTATTTGCTGTATCTCAGACCAGATGTATCATGAAGCTGATGCCACAGAAAAGTCACACCAAGAGCATTCAAGTTCTGTCGTGTCAGCTCTACATGCTGCTTTTTTGGAGCTGATGAGGCATCAGGAGGTGTCAAGGGAGGGAACTCAGAGTTCTGCAAGGTCTATATTCGACATAGTTGGCCAAGGCAAAAAAATGAGTATGGAAATCAGTCCCTCTGTGAGAATGTCATGTGATTATAATGTGTAAACATCACACTAAGTTTAAGCAGGGCTTTATCTGAGATACGAGAAGTAATTATTCTATTTCACTTTGGTGAGATGTTGTAGATCCACAAGGAAACAAGAAAAGCATGGTGGGATCTGAGAAGCATTGCCTTAAATTGGAGATCCTAATAGGGGATTAGCATTATTAAGCTTAGAGAGGAGATGACCAAAGAGGAATGTAAATTTTCAGATGTTATAAAGATACCATTGTATAATGGATATGTATTTTGCCTTTCCTGCTAAATATCCAACTAACTATGGGCAGTATGAAAAAAGACTCCAGCAGCTCAATGTTTCAAAGATGCATCTTGTTACTGAGAAGAATTTCCTCCACTGGAGTGTGGGTGGGAAAGGGTTTATTGTCAGGGAAATTGGACCTATTTCATAATAACAGGCAGAGATTTCGGGCATCAGCCCTTCAGTGATGCCTCTTTGAGCTCAGAGGTCTACAGGAGGGGTTCCTTGGTCTTCTTTCCATTATGCACAGGCCTCTCAATCTTGCCTGCTTTCTACACAGGCAGCATCTCGCTGGCCATTTGTCTGCTCTGTGGCATTATGGAGCAAAAGGAAAAGTGAGGTCTTCACGTATTTGAAGAGAACAGCTATGCTTGTCCTGACAAGTCCTGGTTTCAAGCTTCAGCCCCTCCTTGGTGACCTGCTGTGGTGGAGCACAGGCAGCCGTATAGTAGGACAGGGATTGTGGAGGTGATAGCTTGCATGCAGGAGTGGAGCAGGTGTGGGAGAGTAGGTGGCAGAAGACACAGGGTAACAGGATGGAGCACTAAGGAAAGATCTTAATTTGGGAAACAGAGGAAATTTGAGTATGGTAGAAGTAACAAAAATAAAGTATCAATGTA
Source organism: Bucco capensis (assembly GCA_013396975.1). Lineage (NCBI taxonomy): Eukaryota > Metazoa > Chordata > Aves > Piciformes > Bucconidae > Bucco > Bucco capensis. Next base: position 217,341 of record VWZO01013335.1, on the reverse strand, counting down.
TTAATGTATTGGCTGGAAATGATTTAGAAGGTCAGGTAAGAGAGGAATTGATAAATGTAGCTCTTTTGATGGAATGAGCAAGATGGAAGGAGTAGGGCTATCTAGACAGGGAGTCTGAAATGTGGGGGACCTAACAGCTGGGAACTAGTTTCTGCTGGTGAGATTGTGAGTGGATAGGGAGTTTGCTCCTACAGAAGCAAAATCAGGGCAGTACTGGAGCTTGCATACACTGAAACTGTTGACAGATTCTCTAACAAAATTGATGATGCTTATTTCATAGAGGCATTTTTTCAGACTGGAGCATGTGATTAGGCCTCTTGTTGGCACCTCTGTGAAAATACGTGCACTCTGCTTTGGTTTCTGCTTTGGTGTTGTTCAGTCAGAGTACCTGAAACTGCTCTGAGTCCTCTTCTAACATGCAGTGATTGAGATGGACAAAACTGTTTGGGGAAGGGAGACTGTAGAACCCAGGTCTGTAACAGGCAGTAGTAGTTGAGTATCTCTGTTCATCTGTCTTTAGAAGTAAAATGTACCAGCATTCCTCAAACAACAAATGCTCAAAGTCAGGTGTTTCTGGAATGGATATCTTCTGAGCAGAATAAAGAGCAAAGAGAAGTTTAGAAGACACTTTTAGCACAGTTATTTTCTTGATCTTCATGAATGAAAGCGGGAGTTTCTTGGCAGCATTTAGCTTTGTCTTATAATTAATTAAAGTTGTGTCTAGCTCATGGAGAAAAGGGCTAATAAAGACCTCAAGAGGTTGGAATGTGCCATCCTCCTGTCAGAAGGGATAGCATTCTGAAAAACCTACCTGTCATTAGTTTTCATATACATACTTAAAAAGATATAGATTTAATAGTATAATTTATTAGAATAACATTATTTAATTATATATACTTTAGAAAACCCCACAACTTTGAGATCTGAAGCACTCCTTTTTGGCCAGCTATGATCCATTTCAACTTTCATATCATCTCTTTATTCTCTTACTTTAGTTAGTATGGGAGCTCTGCGTTTGTGTGTGAATGTTTTAGATGATTGATATTGTAGCTTACCTGGGGTTTCTTGCTATGCAGTGATGAAAGCATTCCATTTCATTTTCTTTTATGTGCTTAAGGTGTTTTGACTCACATTCCCACTCTGTATCTTATTTTTCTGTATCTAGCTAGTATACAGAAGTACACAGACAAGGTGTGTAAATCAAAGAACCATCCCTAAAATCATAAAGAACTGAGATGTTCACAATCTTATGGGTTTTGCAGCTTAATCTACACTACTCTTCCCTTAATTGGAAACCCTTTTCTACATCTCAAGAGAAATACTTACAGGTTCATCAGACATACAGTATCCTGTAACTTTGTATGAATTTAAGTCTCATTTTGCTTTTCGTAGTATGTTTCCACAAGTGCATGTAGACCTGTGCGTAAACACTGGAGCCAGTAGTAGTGTTTAGAGAAGTACAAATACCTTGCTAATAAAAGGTGTAATTGTAGAAGTTCAACTTAACTTAAGAAAAAGGAAAGAAGAAAAATGATGAACTCAATAATGCAGAATTAGATGGAGAGTGTTAAGTGACAATTAGTATGCATCTGCCACCAAATTTCAAGTTTATGCTTGTAACAAACGACACTTGAAAAGACTATAATAGCACAAAATTGGAAGAGGATAATGCTTCTGTCTTTGTTCATTTGTATTCTTCTTTTGCAGCACTTTGAATATAGCCATCCTGTTCTTTTATATGTAGCCAGTTTGTCTGTTATTGTTTGTGTGAGATTTTTTTTCCTTGTGGAAAAGCAGGACATAATGTTTTCAGAAGAGAGAGGAAATAAATCTTTATTTTTATAGCATCGTAAGTCATCAGGGGACTTGGGGGTGTTTGGTATCTTGAAGTTGTTTATGAATTGCTGTCTTTCAAAAATGAAAGGTTTTACAGGCAGACCATGATGGTCCAAAGCATCCTGTTTACTGAAATGCAGGGTGCACACATGAGGGAAAGTTGAATTATTAAACTACTGGAACAGATTTGGCAGTAACCAAATCTGGTAAGATTTTCTGGTAAGTCTTTTTTTTTAACTTTAGTCTAAATAAAAGAGGCCAGAACATAACAAGAAAAGTTTGGGAGCTCTCTCTTTAATATGGGTGAATCTTTCATTTAACATTTATGTTAAATGTTGTGGGATAGACTTTCAGTTCAGACACTTTGTCTCCAAAATCTCAACTGGTTTTTTGGTGGCGTTTTGTTTAGTTTTTTATGAACCTTATCATGGTAAGAGGCACCATTGTCAGTAAGCTCACAAGCAGAAAAGACTAGATAGTATGAAGCTAGTTCATATCTCTGCTGGAGAACATTCTTTGCTCCATTCTCAGCTGGAGAACAAAAACATTAAAACACTTGGTAAAGCAAATATGTCTTCACAGTAAACATGAGATTTTAGTTCTGAATTAGTCTTTGCTACGGAGAGACTTGGCTTTTGATCTTCCTAAGGGACCTCTTCAGAACTAAGAGAGCTTTGAATTCTGATGGACAACTGACAGTGCAGAAGAGGCACAATGAAGCTTTTGTTCTAGAAAAACGTAGTCATTTGAAAGGTCATTTGAATTGAGGGTGAGAATAAGTATTTTCCAGCTAATGCATTTTTAAAACATAAGTGATGTCAACAAACTGCTATGGAAATGGATTATAGATGTCTTGAGTTGACTTATGAGTCATTATCAGCTCTTTCAAAGACACAGAGGCAGGAAACACGATGCTGTTTGCTGTGTTGTAAAATTGTGATTAGACAATGCCAGGGAAATAACATAAATACTGATTGCAGCAAAATGTTTTTCCATCTTTTTCCTTTAGATAACTAGAAATGTTTCTTGGAGTTTTGGCACAGTTGTTGTAAGAGATGTTGAGATGATGAGTTTACACATGCTGCATGACAAGGTGCTAGCAGGTGAACTGCAACACCCAGACTGGACCATTTGAGATAGAAGGTATTGTGTGGCATCTAGGACAGTGATTCTTATCTCCTTCCCCACCACCTGGAGTTATCTTAGGATGCTGGGTAATTCTGCCTGTCATATACAATCATGAGGCTTTTATGACACTTCCGCATCTAAATCTATTTCAACATATCCTTATGGTAAAACAAATGCTCTGTTACAAGGAGTTCTAATTGTAACACTTTGGTATGAAGTGTTTAGAGACTATTATAAACCTAGCCTAGTGTAAAATCTTACTGGAGATGAGAGCAAATTCTGTCTGTTTTCCACCTGGAACACTTAGATTCCATAGAGGTTAAGCAAGTTGGCCAGTGTGATGGCTCTGTGAAAGAGGGAATAAATAAAATAAGGAAAGGAATAGATCTCCAGTACCTTGCTGAAGTCTTTCATCTAAAACAGAGCATGGTTTTCTTTTGCATATAATAGTTTCTAGCCTGTATCCCTTCTGTATCGCATGTGTTCCCATACTTCTGGTTATGTTGTTCTATCAATTTGTTATAGTGTAGGCTGAGGAACAGTACTTTCCCTCTCTTATCTGTGCTCTCAAATTCAGCATCAGTCGATTGCATCTTGAGTTATACTCAAGTTGCTTTGATTGTTCTGTAGGTTGTTTTGGGTATTTTTAAATCCTCATACCTTGTTCTTTTTGCAGGCTTCTTGACTACCCAGCTTTACACAAAAGAGACTTTGTTTCTTTGTGATGCTGCTGCTGATCCCTGACAGATTGTCTATGTGTCTGTGGCCAAGTTTAGCTGAATGAAAACCTGGCCTACTTTCTAAAGATTTTTTTTCAGGCTGTAATAAATCTGGCAAATATTGAAGCAGAGAAAGTGTTCAGGATGCCTTATTTGCATGTCAATACTTAGAGAGCATTCATAGATCATTAGTACTGCTTAGCAGCTGGAGTGCACTGGGTGGCTTTGGTGCTGTACCTGAGTATACTCCTTCAACCTCACCTGCTGCTTCATGAGAGCAGGTGACATGAGGGAACTGCAAAGGCTTTCCACATAACTGTTTGCGGTTCAGAAACCAATAAATTGTTGTTTTTTACTGTAATTGCCTGCAAGGCAAAAAAAGTAGAAAGTATGTGTGTTTGTTCATAAATTTTAATATTTTTTGTACCTTTCTTCTGCTCAAAAACTGTAAGTCATTTTGGTTTATCTTAAACCAGTTAAGAAAGACTTCTGCTTCTAGTCTTTTAGGCATCTGATCTGAAATAAGTCCTAATAAGGCCAGATCCCTAATTCATGTAGGTTATCACAGCTTGCATAAAGTAAATTGAGTGATAATGGATTAGACTGAGAATCTGAATTATTCTATACTTTTTTCTTTTCTAGTTACATGAAATGCAACAAGTCTGTTTATTCCACTACCATTCTCAACATGGGGGGGGATGAATGAAATCTCTCAAATGCCTGCAAAGGTTTCTTTTGGTGTCAAAAGCTTTCTAGCCTCATCGGTGATGGATATTGTTATCTGACATACCTTTTCCTGTAATGCATAATTGCACATTTAAATACAAATTCTACAGTCCTACTCTTTTAAGACCTATTTTTTTTTTTCTTAAATGGTGCTGTAAGGCTTCTAAAGGTTCTTCACAGGTTTTTAGGAGAATTTCAGAATTTTCAGGTACAATCGATCTTAAAGACTTTTTGCTAAAAAAAGATGTTCTAATCTTTATGATGAAAGAAAGGATGTGTAAAGGATGTTGATTGTTAGTATAGATTCTCGCATTCTAACTTCTTGGAGTGTAAATTTTTCTTTCAGGGTTGAGTATTTTACTACCTTAATCCTTAATTTAGGAATTTTATATGCAGTCAACTCTGGTGACCAACACTGGCTTGAGGAGAATGCCTTTCTGGGGGTTCCCAGGTTTCTCTGTGTATATTGGTATTTTTCTTACAAATTTAAATCCGTAGAGCTGGACAGTTATAATGGCACACTTCAGAGTTAGAGCCAGGCAGAGAAGGAGAAGCTACAGAAAGAACTTTTGCTTAATACGTGGACATGCAGAGGGAGGTCTTTGATCCCAGAGGCTGGGAAGAAGAAACATCAAGTAATGATGATGATTGACGTCTTGGGGACAAATTCTGCAGGCATAAGAGTTTGTGCCCCATTACTGATTTATGTAGAAAATATTTAAGTGTAGTTGGATTTTCTGTTATTTCAAGTAATACTAAAATACTTATTGTAGGTACTTCCTGAATACATATGGATTCTAAACTCCACTGTGTTTTATACTGGACTATTACTGTTGTACATTTTCAGAACTATAAGGTCTTCTTCTCCAAAGCTGCTATTCATTAAATTGCACTTAGTCCAAATTCACTAATATGTTGAATATCTTTGAACTGCTTTTTAGCTGTAAGAAATTAAAATATATATGGGTCTTTGTTCAGAAATAGACTGCTGTTTTGAATGGCCAAAAGCTGGAGCAGGGATTACTGAAAATTAAAGAAGAAAAGAGTGGGCAAAATGAGTCTTAAGTTTTTGTTGCACTAAGCCCAGAAAAATCCCCCAAAGCAGGAATTTAAAGCTCAAAGTTTAATACTTTCATCAGCATGCAAATGGAAAGACTACAAATAATGTGTTTTCATTGGAAGAAGGAAAGGTGTTGATTCTGGGTCTGTTGAGGAACGTGATCAATAGCAATTCACCTTTCTTCTCCAAACATTAAGCAGTAAGAGCACAGCAAATGGTACAGTCTTTCAGTGGACTTCAGAGCACAAAGATGAGCAGTTGTATATGCTGACTAAAAAGCTTATGTTTTAATGGATCTGCAAGAGACAGATACTGTTCTTTCTTACTCATCTTGGAGCAGATAATAGAGTATTACAGCTATTGTGAAATGCTATATAACGAAGCTTGTGATTACGTACTGTCTGCAGTATTTTTTAGTAATGTAGAAAGAATTGCTGACCTTCACAATGACAAATGCCTTGCATCAGTACAGTGATGTCTAGGCCTTCTTCTTCCAAAACCTGGAAATGCTCCTGTGAATGTTAAGTATGATAGAATACTCTGTGGAAGTGAATAAGTCATCACTGCTTCTGGCAGTCTCATGGTTTTCTGTTAAAACGTCTTAAAATGCATAAAATTAAAAAACTCTGAGAAATGGTATAGGTGCTGCTTTTGTACACAGAATTAGAGGAAGCAAAATGGATGTGACAAAAGATGCCCTGTATATGAAATGCCTCAGTATGGATTATTTCAGTATGTATCACAAAGGAAGATACAGATGTAGATGATAGTGTAGATCATAAAAGCAAGCAGAGAGATGTAGTTTACAGAACATGGTGTAAAGTTTAGCTAGCACATCTGGGGAGAACATCCATGCAAGATATGTTTTCCAGCTTACTGCTAGCCATACTCACACAGGATACTGACCAGCCTTAACAGTTGTAGGTCACTTCAGATACCAAGTTGTATGCAGTGGCTGAAAGTGAGACAGAGATTCTCATGGTGGTGCATGTGTGGTGGCAACTAGTGTAGGATGAGGGTGTGCTTTGAGGCATAATGCAGCTTTTTGGAATTTGTCATTTTGCTGAATCTCTGAAGGGTTGATAAGAGCTAAGGAAAGTGGCCTGAGGAAAGAACATGCTTCTGTCTCTTCTCCTGTTCTCTTGTTTTCTTCTTGCTTTTTTTTTTGCCCCCCCGCCCATCCTTTAAGGGACAGTGCAGGCTGAAGGAGCAGTAGACTTGTTGTCTTGACCTCCTGGAAGAAAACAGTTGGATTGAGAGCAAAGCACATTAAACCAAGTCAATCTATCACTGTTTCAGAAGAAAATTAGATGCAGTAGATGTTTCCTCACTTAACTTCCAGTATGATTCTTAATGTAATGTAATGAACATGGTAGGGAAACCTTGATTAGGTAACACGAAGTAAAGCAGAGTACAGCTGGAAAACTTCTCTTCAGTTGTCAGCAGTTCCCGTGCAAACTGGAAGTTTTGCAGAGGTCTGATGTTGCTCTGCATTTCTGTGAGGAGGCTGAATGATGGAGTACGTGTACTCTGTTACATCTCCAGGTGACATTTCATCCTTAAGGGCCTTTAAGGATAGGTTAGACAATTATCAGAATGACGTAGGCAGATTTGATCCTGCCTTGAGGAAATAGATGCAGCCAGTAACCTTTTCCAGTCCTGGCATCTCCCGGTTTTCTGTCTGATTGCTTAGGGGGTGGGGAAGGGCTTTGTTTATTTGCTGTGGTTGTTTTCTCATGTGCTAACATTTCCAGGGGTGAAACTTTCTTTTCCTATGGTTTTGCTTATAAGCAGAAGGCATCATTAGACTAATCTGGACCCACTAGGACTTGGCTACAAGCACCTCAATTTGGTCCTTCCCCTCTGAGGTGGAGCACTGCTTGTGGAAAGGCCTCCTCACTGTCATGTGTGTTTGAACACTGGAGATAACGGCAACAGTTTTACATAACTCACTATAGTACTGGGTTGCCCAGGATTATAAGGATTTGAACAGACAAATCGAACTGAGAGAGTGGGAAATGTTAAGAGTTGAAGCTTAGGTTAGGAAATTACATTTTTCCAATAACCGGGTTGAAGAAATTCTCGCTGCTTCTTTTAGCTGATCACAAACTTGAGTGTGTGTCTATGCTGTTCTGAATTACGAGTTGAATGCTGCTTCAAGCACGGCTGGCTTTTGTTGAGATGTAATCATCTCTCTCCAGTTAGAGAGAGGAACCACCAACGTTTTGGGTTGTTCCTTCAGACAGGGCAAAATGCATTCACTGGTTTATTTTCAGAGGCTGAAGTTCTAGGAGTTGTTTATATGGTGGGGACTGGGGGACGATGTGATGTTTTAAAGAAACAAGGAGATGAGGTTCTGCATAGATGTTTAAGTTCTAATCTGAGTAATTCTGAGCTATACACACACCACATAGATGTGGTTATACATACATACATTGCTTTGCAAATCTGATTTATTTTTTTCCCTTTTTACAATCTTATGCCACACCAAAATAGGGCTCTTTAAAAAATGTTGCTGTATTTGGATATGATAGATTATATCATGCATAGCCAGTTTTCTGGGACATAGTTGAAGGTATCTGCCATCTCTATTTTACTATTGCTGCAAGAAACATAGTGCAGTATCTACTTCTTTTAGTCATGGTTTTGATTAAATTTTCTGCTTTCACAATTTATATATGATTGTGGAACTTGGATGAACTGCTGTATTTCCAAGTAATAAATACTCTGAAATAATAGGATCCTCTCTCATTGTATAGTCTTATATCTAAGGGTGACAATTGTTTAATCATTTCTTTTGATTGTTACTAAGTAGAAACTTTTCACTTGCACATTGACTCTATCCTGGGCAAGGAACTCCATTTTGGTAGCCTCTGTACAATACCCAAAAGAAAAAGTAATTGGTCAGTTAAACCATTAAGGAGCTAGAGTGTGTTTAATAACATTTACATTACTAGTTAATGTGTTGTGCCCTTAAAGCTACAGAAACAGGTAAGCTATATATTTTATGCTGCTTTAATTGGAAGTTGTGTGTATTACTAATAGAGTTTCAAATTTGTACTTAGTAAAACTGAGAATGTACACGCTGCAACAAAATTTAAAGCTCCGTTTCAAAAAGCCAACTGTCCTCAGTAAACCTGAAACAAGTACTTACTGGTTACATAAGTACTGCTAGTTTTGTAGATTAGTTTTTTTTTCTTCAGTGCTCAGATCCTAGGTGTGTTTTGGGGTTTATCTTAATATTTTGAATAGGAAGGAAGCTTAGATAAGTGTTTGTCCTGGTTTGACCAGAGGAACTGAGGATTTACTAGGGTCAAGAGGACAATCTCTTTGAGAGGGTCTCCCAGAAACCCTTTATCCCCAAAGATGGGGACTGCAAAAATGAAATAAAAGCACCAGGCACGCAGATATTGAATTTCTAAGAATAGCTTTATCTATATTTAAATGGTACAACTCTGTGATAGTCTTTTACAATGGCCAAGTCTTCTAATGTTTAACACTGAGTGTTTTAGAGGCTTATTTCCATAAATGTATTTAGTGACTAGTTCTGTGTTAGACTGTATCACAAAAATGGTTCAAAACTTAGCTTCCTAAAAATAATATTTAAAAATAACTTTTTTGTTGAGTGTTTTCAGAGGTCACAGGTATGCCAATGAAGAACGAGTGGTGATCTGTCTTTGTGAAGGCTGCATTGAAACTGCAGGAGTTTTTGGAGCTTTTCTTTTTATATTTTAGAAATGGTTTCAGAGATGATTATCACAGAGACAATTTCCCTGGTGCTGGGTAAAGGTGTGTGATCTGTCCATGATGGTGTTTGGTGTTCCATACCAATGTGCATGCTGATGTGAATAAGCAACTGAAAAATTGCAAAGACTATCTCAGCAATTTTATCTGCTGAAATAACGGATTAAAAGATAATTTTTAACTCATAAAGCATTGTTTTGGATTTTTTGCCATAATGCGAAATACTTTTCTTCAGTGATGGGGAATTTCTTTAAACCAAATTAAAAATCAAGATCCAGTGTTTAACTTGAAATTGCAGTGTACGTTTATATTTTTGCATATAAAGGAGGTATCAACTGCTGTAGAATTCATTCAGATAAATGGAGTATGGCTTTCATGTGATTATCGAATGAACTTCTGATTATAAATAATTAAAAATGTGTAATTTTAAAGTAACAATTAGCTGCATTATCTGCATAAGTGCCAGTTGTTTTTGTCAGGGAGTGCACTGCTAAAGGATTTTAATGTAGAGATTTTTCTAAATGCAAGTGTATCTTAATGATGATTCAGTTAGTCTTGTGTGAGTATCATAAATCTGTCAAGGTATAGGAGCTGGAAATTTCAAGTAACAAAGATATTCATAGATGTATTGAAATTGCCGACCACTGGAGCCAGAGCTCCAATGCGTTTTGTCTGTCTTCCTTACGTTCTGGGTGGTGGTGGTGCCCTTCCTTACATCCCTCTTTTCCACATTCTTTCATTTTTGGAGGTATTAAGTGTTTTTTCCAGTAGAACAAGGTGGAAACTACAGACAAGTTAAATATGTTCATTGGTACAGAAATTCTGCAAAGCTTTGGGGACAGATGTCAAACCAGGTACCAGGCTTTGTTTGCAGTGAAAAGAAGTGGTTGTCACACGTGTGGAAGACTTGTTCCCTCTAGCTGTTTGTGCCCTTCACCTTGCTCTCTAGCTACCTATGGGATGCATGAAATCAGCTGGAAAACTTTTATTTAACAAGATGGAAGTGCCTGGTGGCTTCCTGCTGAATTCTCATAACCTAACTAAAGTAATTACTGGTTAAAATATGTTACGTAAATAAGATCAAACATAATGGAAGAATAAACCATAGCCCCTAAAGATACAGAACTTAGCCTAATGTCATGTAATTCTTGATTATCAAGTAATAGGTTATTACTTAGCTATATAATTATAATAATCTTGAGACGAGGTGGATGCCAGCCAGGGTTCTGTAAGACGAAAGTAAGAAGTGCATGAGGGACTGGCAGTGAATTGTAGACTTATGCCAGAATCACCTAATGCAGGTGAAAATTAAAGATTAGAATGTAAGCATTTTCTGCTGATTTTTTTTTTTTTAAGGCTAAACTATTTTGATCAGAATTCTATAGGTTTTTACCTATAGAGGGTGTTAGGAAGAGATTCTTTACCCAGAGAGCGTGAAGCATTGGAACAGGCTCCCCAGGGAGGGAGTCACGGCACCAACTCTTGTGGAGTTTAAGAAGCACTTGGACAATGCTCTCAGACACATTGTGTGACTTTAGGGTTGTCCTGTGCTTAAATAGGAGTTGGACTTGATGATCCTTGTGGGTCTCTTCCAAGTCAGGATATTCTGTTTCTGTGATACATTTGTGACTTGAGCTGTTCTGCTTAGAAAAGAAGATAGTAAGATGTACTAGAAAATAAAGCATTGATCCAGTTGAAGGGTTTATTCTTTATTTATTTTAGACACCTGTAAAATCAACTCCTTCGGTGTTCTAGAATTAGGTTCATGGAAGCTTCCTGGTGGTTTTGCCCATGTATGAAGAAGATCTGAGCTTTTATAGTTCTGTGGCTCATCTGAGCTACTGAAGGCGTGGTAACAGTATGTACTTCATCATTTTGCACAGCCTCATATGCAGTAGAATTCAGACTCCCCTGTGAAAATGTCAGCCTGTGAGGATGCTGTCAAAATAGTGAGGATGATGATGCTTTCCTTGCACATATGTGTTGTGTAAAGTGGGATATCCTGGATGAACTATGCTGGATTAATGCTTGTTTCTTTTTGGCATTTTCTGCATTCCTAATCTTCATGGCCATTTTCAGATAACAGTAAGCAATGAAATCAATCATCAAAATCTGAAGCAGATTGGGATGGATTCTGTCCCTGCAGTGCTCTAGTATACTCCATTCAAGACAGTGCATTGTGTGAGCAGATGGTTACAACTTGCCTTTCTGGTGCTGTCTTAATAGCAGAAAATTCTCATATTATAAAAAAAATAGTTTTTGCTACATTTGGCTCAGTTCAGCTTTCTCAGCTGTTTCCTTGTTTCCATTCATAAATTGGATTAGAGGGAAATGGTAAGAAGAGGTGGATTTCTCTGTGAAGCAGATTGCAGAGTGAGGAGCAGCAGGGGGGCAGAGTGGTGCCCATGTGCACAATTCCTCTTGACAGTAATGGCCATTATGAATATAAAGTGAGGCTAGCATGCAGTGATTACATGTGAAGAGCCAAATTATTATTGTTAATGATGATATATATATGTTTCAGCAAAGGCTGGATTGCTTCTAATAGGTTTTGTTTTCAGTTCCTTTGTTCAGTCTGAGGTACTTCTGGCTCCTGATTGCTTGTTCTGAATAGAATTTCCCTCTTCTGCTTTCTGAAACATTCCTGGTTTCTCTCCAGTGATATATACACTTTTAGTTCTGCTGTTCCTTTTTTTTATTGTTGTTCTTGTTCTTCAGCTGTCAAAATATGCATCATATTTTCCCATGTGTAACTTGCACCATATATAATCTAGGTAAACTATGAAGGAAAGCAATACCTGGAGGAGCGTTTGGCAGGTAATGGATCAAAAGCAGGGCAACTGGGATTTAAGAGGAGGAGAACCATTCGTGCTGCTGGGGCTGAGCATGCCAGATGGTTGGTAAGGTGTGACCACGGCAAGGGGGCTATGCTGGGAGGAAGGCTTTTGAGCTCTCATTCAGGTAGCAATGTCCTGGATGGCATGCACACCTGTACTGGATTAACCATTTGCAACAAAGGAAAATCTGGGAGTAGTGAGACATGTTTTATACAGTTATGCTTTATTGCCATACTGTGTGAATGGTATGGTTTAGGTGTGTGCTACTGATGGGAGAATGGCCAAGCTCTTTCTCTTCCTCCCTAACTCCTGGCTGTTTCCTTGGAGCAGTTTGTTGATTCAGTAGAAAATTAGCCCATCTCTCACCCTCCCTGACTCCCCCTCACTCACTCATGGCATGGCTGCATGACTGCTAACCGCGATGCAAGGGAGGGGTGCCCAAAGGGACTGTCCCTTTTGGTGGTATTCAGAGTTGGGTAAGATGTAACAAACAAGTCTGTATCTGAGCTCATTGCAAGGAGGGCATGCAGTGGTCAGATGGGATCTCAGATGAAGAGCAGAAGTTTGCCTCGTGTCTATCAAAAATGTTTATGAAGCAGGTATAGTTACCACTGTGCCTGTATACCTCAGAAAGCTCCTCAGGCCACTCAGGAAGACCTTAACAAGTGTGATCCACTGAGAGGTGACGAGCCGTATTTGTGCTCTTCCTACCCTCCTGTTCCTCACTGAGTTTCTGTATTTGGCAATCCAGCCTGAAATACCCTCTGGGATGCTTTCCACCCAGACTTTTAATGATGCTAATGGTGAAACTGCATGACAGGTGATGTTTGGATGTTGGCTTGCTCATGGCAAAGAAAAGAATACGAGCAGCCAAGCTTAAAACACCTGCCATTAAAACAAAAAAAGAAATGTGAATGATTCATCTGGAAATAAAGATTTATCTGTTACATTAAGAATCTTCATTTGCTGCATTTGGTGGGTTTGGTCAGTCTTCCCTATGGACAGAACCCCAATATGCTAATTACCATGTAAATGAAATTTGTTTGAAGAGCGTTGGTGAGTCTGAACAGTGTGTATCATTCAACTTGTTAAATGGAGCTTTTAATGAAGAAAATAATCAGAATAGTTAACCAGATGGAAAAAATAATGTGAAAATAGCTGTGTGTCCCAGGAGCCTTCATCAGGGGTGCTGCTCTTCTTTTCCCAAGTAAGAGAAATGGAAGATGGGCATTTGGAACAGGAGAGACATTTTAACATTTTATTATTGCTTATTTGTTAGACTTCATGTATGTCTCCTAACAAATCAAGGCAGGAGCCATATTGTGAGTTTACTGAAAACTTAATCTTGAGATCACATGTATGAGTAAACCTAGAGAGATTTGCTGCACAGGATGTGTCAGAGTGACTCCACTGTGTTAATTTTATTTCCACTTTTTCAAAGAGCTTCATTTAGAAATTAAGTGACATTTAACTTGGGCAAGTCTAGTTTTGTGTAACAATCACTGGTTTATCAGATATGGACAATGTTTTCCAAAATCCTTTTATTACAGCTTTCGTTATTATTTTTAAGCCTTATTTTTGTTTTCTTTGCTCTCTTGAGACTGAGAAGCTTCTAGTGGCTTTCAGGCAACTTCTAATGGACATTGAAGTATTGAAAAAGTGGCCTTCCTCTCTGGGAAAGGAGGTACAGATTAAAGGCATAGCAGTTGATTTGTTCTTACAGAAACCACCAGCTTTCTGACAACATTTAATATTTTCAGCTGTTCTTAGTAGGCCATTAGTTTATATGCCTTCAGTAAAGATTTCCTTTCCATAGTCACAGTGGAAGGAGAGAAAAGGTACATTGCATTTATTCTTTCAATTCTTGCTTGTGCTGCAAGATGCACATGCAGTGCAGGAGGGAAGGATATTGGTAACAGAGCTGGGTGGGGAGGGATAAAGACTTCATAACTCAGGGAAGAGCATCCCATGTATCTTAAAGGGATTTTTCAACAGAGAATAGGATTCACTTTCAAAATGCTAAGTAACTTTAAAGAAAACCCCCACTTCCCCCCCACTTTTCCTTCTGAAAAGTGCTTTGCAACTCTTTCTTCTAGGTTTATTATTGACAGAATGCAAAACTTGAACCTTTAAATCTGCAATGCAGACCTCTTACAACATGAGGAAAAGAAGCAATTTTGATCATCTTAGGGAGCCAAGTGGTAGAAAGAAGCTTAATATATTGTTTCTTAGTATTAAAACTGTTTGGTAGGCAATAGCACAATAATGGAGAGCAGGAACTGAGTCTGAGCTTCAGGTCTGGGAGGGGAGTGCTGTCTGTAGGTTAGTGATAAAGCTGCCAAAAAAGAATTACCGTGCATGATCAGTCCAAGAGTCAGTTGAATTACTGGCTTGGCAACAGTTGCATAGAGCTGCTATACGGGTGGGTTAAAATTGCTTTAGTTTACAGGGAAGGGGAAGAAATCTTTGTTGTAAATAAAAGGCAAAGGGAGACCTAGAAAGATGGTTAAAGCTCTATTAAAAGGAGGCAGAAGCAGGAATTTTCTGCCTTGCTTCTGAAAGACAGATGAGTGTGATCTAGCTGGGGTGATGACATTTAATTAAAATGGAGCATTCATGAGAAACAAAGGTATGATTTCTGTGGGTTGGTTTTGTTGTTGGTTTTTTTTCCCTGTAGATTTTGAGGTAGGAGCATAGACATGGTCATTGAAGTCGTCTTGTGAAGCTTTCTAGTATTTAGATTCGAATTAGTGCTGGCTGCTGTTCTCACAATTTTCTGTCAGAAAGTAAAATAGTGATACTCGTAATAGGAAGGGGAAAACATAGGAGACTATCACCGTTATGGCTTTTTTTTCCTTTGGGTTGTGGCTTTTTGGGGTTTTTTATTTTTGGTTTTCTTTTGGTGAGGTTTTTTTTGTCAGTTTTGTTGTTTATGCTTTTTTCTAGTTGCTTTAATTTATTTAGCGAATGCTGTGAGTCTGGGATTGATGAACAAAATACTGACAACTACAGAGCTCAACCCCACTTCTGATCACTCTCTCAGAAAAGAATAATTCTTTTGTTCTCAAGAGACTGGTGCACCAAGTTAATATCTCTTGCCTGGTGTAATTGCAGGAATGCCCTAAGGAAATGACACTATACCTCTCTTGAACTATAACAGAGGTAGCATATGATATGTGAATAAGATACTCTTTAATTCCACCCATGCTCACAGTATTAAAAAAACAAATGAGGTTTGGACTTAAATACTAGCTCTCATTTTTTATCTTAGTTGTATAGTTACAGTATTAGAGAATTAGTAGATACTGTTAGTGATGGGCATTCTGTGGGAAAAAATACCTGTGGTATTCCAGAAATTATTTGATTAATCTAAATCCAGTGTTGATAAGTGGACAGGAGGCAAATGCTGGTAAACTGATCTCACATGCTCTGAGATTGCAATGAGCCAAAGGATACCTCATGTACACACAACAAATCCCTCCCCATCCCAAATTTGCAAGCTGTGCTTAAACTTGAAGATCAGTGTATTATTCAGTTGCCTTTTTATTGGCAAAGATTAGCTTAAAAAGCCTCAAGACAATGCCTAAGAAGGCATTCAAAGTTAGGTACATCATGAAGCTGGCTTCAAAGAGGATCATCCAGGTGAAATCAGATGGATCATGGTGTCTTGGACACAAGGGATACTTACCTCATTCCTGCAGTTAGTGTTGTGTTGGGGTAGCTGTTGAAATCAGGCTAGGAAAAGTTTCCTGTCCTGTTTACCATGCCTGCAAATGATAGGGAGTTTGCTTCTGGTTGTGTGAATTCCCAGGTCTCATGGTTTTATTTTCTGTATTTCTGTGTGAAGAATAATATCAAGATTTCAACTTTCTGTTACTACAGACTAAAAATACAGTTAATATAGGGCTAATGCTTTGACAGGGAAAAAAATCCCCAGACCAGATGCTGGTCTTAATTGGACACTGAATCGCTTCAAATCCTTCATTAGCCTGTAGGTGCATTGTTCCCAATTACTTGCAGTTTCATTTCAGTCAGAAAGTGATCAGATAATCTTTTCTTAATTAAAGAGACATTATAAATTAACCTGTCAATAAATAGCACTAACTTTTTCAACAGTACAGTTACAAGTGGATGGATTTGTAGCAGTTTTTTTAGCCAGAAGAGAAATATTGGATCCAGGGCTGAGTTGTTAAATACAAATGAATAATTTATGTAATGAATTTCATCTTACTCTGTTCACAATGTGACTGGCAGAGCACCAGCTTCTCCAAATGTTCCATTCTTCAGAATTACTGCAATTTTCGGGACATTACTGCTTTGATTTTGCTATCCAGGATGCTAAATCCTTTACTCTGTTCTGGACTAGATAAGTACAATATCTGTTAACTTCCCCAATCTAGCCGAGCACCATTTTTGTATGATAGGTTTTGGTGGGAATGCATATTTGCAATTAGTTTTTACATTCAGTTTCTATGGAAGCTTAGCATATGTGTTTTGCTGTAAACCTAATTGCGTAAGCAATCATTAAAGTGAATGCACAGTGGCTCAGGCATCGACGTGAATTAAAAATATGTCAACCTGCAGAAATATTTTCTACTATATCTGGTTGGATTCAGGTTATTATTCTCTTTTACAAGATTAATAGAATGCTTGGAAGAAAAGTGAACTGTCTCCAGAAGCATTACTGAAAGAAAATTGGCTTACAATGCACATCTTGTGTAAAGAAATACGTGATAATATTATATCCAAGATTCATAAACACTTGTACTAAAGGAATCAAAGCTGTGGGCCCAGGTGTATTACTGAACTGTTGACTGATGAAGCAGCTTTCTTTAGAAGATGCTCTGCATGCGTAGTATCTTCTGACCAGATTTAAAACCAAACCAAGCACTATGAAATTACTCTGGTGCACTGTGCTCAGTGAAAATTAATTTTAGAGTCCCTAATAAGGGGGTTGTAGTGGGATGGGCTTATGCTGAAGATAGTGCTGAGGTCTGAAGAGGTAATCCTGAGTTGGTGGGCATCATTGCTGCTCTTGTTTATGGGCTGCTGCTGCTGTGTTTTAAGCTCTTGCTTCTGCTGTTGGCTCGCCTTATGCCCTGCAGTAATCTGATTTGCAGGAAGACAGCTGATGTTTTAAGAATTGGTGTTGTGATTGTTTTTCTCTGTCTGTCATCTTCTGACATCTGCACATGATTCAAAATAGCTTTGCCCTTACTACCTCATCTGCTTCTTAAATGCTACCAAATCTGGTTTTCTTGAAACAGGTTTTGTTTTCTTTTTTTCTCCTGCCCTTGAGCAGGCAGTTAAGTTTGGAGGTTGTTAACTGAGGTCTGAGGAGATGTTTTTCCTCTAAGCATGAAAGAGAGAGGCACATGCAGGAGCTCATGTATAGGCTTGGACAGCTGCAGGAGAAAAAGGGCTTTGGTGTTCGTTGCTGGACCTCTGCTGGGAGCATTTGTGGGACTGAGGTAAAAATATTTCAAGTCAAATGCAGTTTGCCTAGGCCCTGAACACAGATGGTTTGGCTTACCTGGTCTGTCACAGGCAATAGCTTTTAACTGGTCTTTAAAATCAATTGATGTGATAATGTTTATGGCACACTGGCTTTTACTGGAAGTCTCTGTCCTGTAGGAAGCCAGGACCCAGGTCCGGAACATGCATGCTTTGAGCAGTAGTCAATTACTGGATAGCTGGCTTTTTTCCTGCTATTTCCATGACGTTATATGTGATGTTACCCACAGGCATATTGGGATGCTGAAGTGGAACTTCTTTT
This sequence comes from Bucco capensis, assembly GCA_013396975.1. Classification (NCBI taxonomy): domain Eukaryota; kingdom Metazoa; phylum Chordata; class Aves; order Piciformes; family Bucconidae; genus Bucco; species Bucco capensis. The sequence goes on along the minus strand of VWZO01013335.1, from coordinate 199,515 downwards.
TAATTACTATTTTTGATTGATTTGAGGGGGCATGAGGGGAGCATGAAGATTTACTGTTGAATATTAAAAAGCAAACGAACAAACAAAACCAAAATCAAAAAACCCCAAGCTACAAGGCACTGAACAGTGTGATTTATTCTTCTGTAAAATGTAGTACTTAATTTTTAATTCTTATTTCCTGTCTGAATTATTTGCTTTTTGTACACAAATGTATGTCCCTCAGAATTACTGTCTTCTTAATGGACTTCCTGCTTAACTGCATTTTTTTTTTTACTCTGTACCCTGCATAGTAACATAAATTTCTATTTATGTCCTGTTCCCTCCTTTCTGCATATTCCCCTCCAGTTCATACATTTCAGCAGTGCTTTGATTTGTTCAAGTTCACTACACATACTAAAATCTGTTAATTTTCTGCCAGTTGGCAATTTCACCTGTTTTAAGAAAGACTAGATAAATTCTATGTTAATGTGTAATAGTGTAGCAGTGAGGGCATGAAAAAAGCTGATATTTCTCAGGGACTTCTAGAGGATCTGTAGCCTCAAGGAAAACATGGACAAAATAAAAGTAGTATTTATTTTATTTTTTTTTTTACATTTCTAGTGGTGCTGTGACTCTAGGAGGCAAGAAAAGAAGTTCATTTTCCTACAGCCTCTTGCAGAGGCTGTGTGTACACTTTGCTTAGGTTGTTGAACAGTAGGTAGAAAATTAAAGGTTGGTCGATGTGGGGTTTCATCCTAAGTGGAGGAAGCTACTTTCAGCTCAAAAAAACAGAGAGCAGGCTGTCTCCTCAGAGGAGGTATGGGGGAAATACATCACTAGATTTTGTGCTCAGAAGGGAGCAAACCTGGTTGACCGGTGCTGGTGTAGTCTGAACATCAGAAAATACTTCACTTGAGAGAGTGGTCTTATCTCTCTTTCTGGCGAAAAGATACTCTTATCAATTTAAATTAACACCATTTTAGCATCAGAAGAGAAAAGGAGTTCTCTCTTGGTCTTGCCACTTGCAAATAGAAGTGCAAAACTATTTCCTTAGCAGCAGGCATGGTTTTGCATGCTGTGGGGTGAGGTAGCTGTCTGCTGGTCTTCTGTCAGCCCCTTCTTCATCTGTCTGTTGCTATTGACAGAGCAGTAGTAGGAGTCTCCACTTCTCTTGATTTTATTTTTCAAGCATTCCAGTTGTCTTGGAAAACAAAACCTTTTCAACAAGAGAGCTTGGGTGTACTTTGAACTGTAAATGCCTAAATGAAGGTCTGTGGGCTTTTGATGGATGCATTTTGGCCATTCATGATTGATTTAGCTGCCAGCTTGGAGTTACTAAATGAATGGAAATTCTCTGAGAGACAGCATCAACAGGCAGGTGCCTATTCTGAGCTTGCTCATTATGCCAGACAACAAAAATGTTGTGGAGTTATGTAATACTTGCATTGTGATTAGTTGCATCACTTACTCATGTTCTGCAGAATAAACACATTTAGATGGCTGACCACGACAAGCGCTTGAAGAAGGGCCTTTAAGCATCAGCGAAGGCATAATTAAGCTGAATATTGAAAAGAGCTTCACAGCTGTTGAGTGAAGTTAGTCAATGAAATGAGCTATCAGAAAAGTCATTGATGTTCCACATCAGCTTTCAGTCCTCTATTTTTAGGTCCAACATCCCCTCTTTGGGGAACTCTGCGTCAGACCTTTCTGTTTACACACTTGGTATAGCACTCGCTCAGTTAAGCACTAATTTGGTGATCTTCTAATAACAAATTTGTGTGTGTACAATTGATATTTTTGGGGTATTCCTCTGCAGTGGGGATTGGGTGGTTGTTCCCCCTCCTCACCTCCTGATAGGTATATATTTTGTCAAGGTTTCTTATGAACCATCAGTACATTTATTCTTGAAGTTGAGTTTGTTTTCTTGTTAAGTGGCTGGCGACTCCAGGCAGCCAACATAATCTTTTGTGTTTCTACAGAGAAGCATGCAGCTAATGCTGTGTTGTGTGGAGTCCTTGGTTGGGACAAATAAGAAAATGCGATCTTAATCACTAGAGAGCATTACTTCGTCATAGCTAAAGTTTCCAAAATTATGTCCTTAATTTTACAATTTCTCTGTAATAGAGTTACCATGTGTGCTTTCTTCTGCAGAGGTTCTTGTTGCAGATTTCACTGGGGAACAAAACAAGAGAAATGAGGTTCCTTGTCTATTTCGAACAGATTGTCATCTGTGCATGGTATTATCTTCTCTTCTCTAAAAAGATGGATAATGGAGTGGCATCAACAACAGTAGATAGAATAGAAAGATACTGAAAAACTTTTCATAATATTTTGTTGTTAGCATCTTACTCCACTGTTGAAGATTTTCAAAAACAAAGTTGGCTGGAGTTGTGTGTCTTCCTATTCTGTCTACATTACCATCAGTCTTGCTTGATAAACTTTAAGGATTGCTGGGATTTTAAGCAGAATAATTTTACCAAACTGGGGATACTGCCAGTTTGGTGTATCAGCCCATAAAGCTCCTCACAACTTCCATGAAAACTCCTCAACACAACATGCCTTGTTGTGTTACAGCTATTGAGAAAATATCGTTTCCAGCAGTGTGAGACCTTTCTGAAACTCCAGTTTTACTTTGTGGGGTTACATCAGAGGTAAGCTCTTCTGTGGGGCACTGAGCGATCAGGGAGATCAATCCAGGACAGTCAGTGGAGATGTGTGGTGTATACTCAACTCCCTTCCCTGAGTTAAATGGTCAAACAGTGCAGAAAATCCCTGGAGTCAATCCTGCAGTGTAAGTGGTGATAAAGAGGTGGTGTTCTAGTAAGGACATGGTGATAGAAGGAGAAATATGGTGTTAAGAGGAATGAATATTAGGTATAGAGTGAAAAGAATGAAGAGAAACAAATAAATGTAAAAAGCAAGGAAGATACAGAAGCTATCAAGATGAGTTATTTTTAAGGCTTCATTTTATTGAAATTTTATTGTTTCAACAAAGACGACAGTGAAAGGTATTGCCACATACAGTGTTTTTCTCAAACTCAATATTGCTAAGAGATTTTCATTTAGAATGCCAGCATCTCTGTTCCATTACTTGTAATGTACATTTTTATTATGACTAAGAAACCATATTTTTAAAGAATAACTTTTTGTTTCCTTGCTGTCTTGGAATGGAAGATCTCTGCAAGAGAGACTTCTTTCGTACTGGTACAGAAGGCAATTACCATGTAGAGAATGTTCCTGAAGTATAAATAATGTATCGATAGGAACTGTAGAACCATATAGGTGGAGGACTAGAAAAACTGAATGTTTGCCAGGCTCTTTTATTATTTATCAAAGCTGGTGAAATCTAGTTGTTACAGCCCAAGATACTCAAAGATCTCAGTAAAAGCCTTTCTTTTTCAAGTTGTGTTTCCTTACCCAAAAATTACACTTGCACTAGTAATGTTCTTTAAAGGGTTCCAGGCCCTAGGAAGCTGGTTATGGTTTTGTAGTTTTGTTTTTGTTTCTTGTTTGTTTGGGGTTTTGTAAACACATTTTACCCCATAATGTTTTGGTGACATGTTCAGAAATTGTAATTTTTTTTGTCACATGGAACTCTGATACAATAGACAAGATATTTTTAATTAAGAACTTGTTTATATTTTTAATTAAACTACCAGGTTTTCCTCTGAAAACCATAGAGCTAGTTTATAAAATGAACTTATCTTAAGCCTTTAGATAATTTGAAAATCAAAGTCCTTAATGCTTTTGGAAACCAAAATAGTTTTAAAATCTGCTAATAACCAGAAACGTAGCTGTATGCAGTATTAGCAGAATATTTTTTTATGCCAGTATCACATAGGAGAGCTTGGAGCAGCAGAGTTGATTATTTTTCAAACAGCCCCGTATTGGGTTATAATACACATGTGATATATAGTGTTCCTGTGGAGTACTGAACGTAAATACAGGTGTACAGATAGTGTCTGGCCATAAAAGAAGTGGAGTGGTTGCAGGCATGCTGACACACGCCAGTGAGAAGAAAGAGAGCCCTGTAATAAAATCTCATTGAGGATGCAGAGAGTATGTTTCAGCATTAAGTATTCTCCTCATGTTTCACATAAATGCATCCTCCTCTCACGAGAGGATGAACAGTGCATTTGCACCGGCTCATTCAAATTGAATGTTGGTAAAGAAGAATCTTGAGCTAACACTGAACAGTCTGGCATTTTTTTAAAGAAAGGTTAAGCTGTCTGCTGTTTAAGCTGCTGTTTGTTGGATATTATTTGGTGACCGTGTGTACTGAGGTGATACTGAAATCATCATTGGCAAGATTTCGGATGGCTGCATAGCACAGGTCAGGTTTATATGAAACTAAGGCTGTTTTTGCAGTAAAGCTTAGATCTTCATAAGTGGCTAACTGTCTTGTTTTTATAAATGAGGGTAGTTAGATTGTATTGTGCTGGGAGATAGAGTAAGATGTGCCTTCTCTGTTTCCTTTCCCTTTCTCTCTCTGACAGCACTGCAGCTTTCACTTTGCTTAGACCTATATAGTAAATGAGAAACTTCACTATATATGGCATTTACTAACCAGAACATTTATTAAAAACAGAATTCATTATGAATGTTTTGTTTCTCTTATTTGTGTTTGCTGTTTCAAATATAGTGTATGGCTCACTGAACCCAAACTTGCTAATTTTCTCCTTTATAAAGAGTGGTGGGGAGAGTCACAGTTACTCTTGGGTGAAGCAAAGCATCATCTTGCAGTGCCTTAGGTATATTTTAAAAGCATCACTAGTTAATTATAGAAAGAAAAGGTAAGGCTATACTTGTACATTAGATTTAATCTTGCTTTGTTCTCACAGTGAAGAGATTTATAAGAACCAAGGAATTTTCTTGTTATTCTAATTATTAGCTTGTTTAACTCTCCCACCCTGCAACAGACACACATCTGTATATATAGCTGAATATCAGAAATAAATGCCTTCATAACCACCACTTATATATGCACAGGTGAATATCAGAAATAAATGATTTCAATATTTAAGCAGGTTATTTTTTTAATGATGTCTTAAACATTAAGGAAAGTCTTATGTTAAATGCTCCTGAAGTATTTTTTCTTCCCTTTCTTTGCATGCATGCTGTCTGATTTTTTTTTTTTTTGAAAGCACCTTTTCCAAGGGCTTTAATGCTGATATATTATTTATTTATTTTCCCCGTTCTTTCTCAGAGATAGGGTAAAATATCTTGCAAGACAACTGCTACAATGAGACTTTGTGTTCCTGGGTGTGAAGTCTTGCTTGTTTAGTGAAAATAGTCTATAATATTTGCCTAAGGAAATTGTTGCTCTGAGGAAAATCTTCAAAATAGGAGTGAATTATTTAAAAATATGTGTGTGTGTATTTAATTTATATATATAAATATATCCTATAGACACGGTGTCTAGAGGCGGTTTTGATTTGTCTATGCAAAACAGTATAGTATATAGTAGTTGTGTAAATGATACTGTCTTCAGATGGCTTATACATTCTTCCATGGACATTCTGGATCAGAGATTCCTACAGGAATGCTGTGAACTCATATGCAGCTATCTCGAGGTTGACTGGTTTTGTTTGGATGATTTACTGTAGAGATACTGTAAGCAGTGATATATTCTGTATGTTCTTCCTTGAGCAATTGGATTGCATTAGTGGTGTCATGTGAATGGTAGAAACCAAGTGGTCTTGCTATCATTACTGGTAGTAAACTATGCATTGGTATGTAAACAAACTTATGGAGCCCATAGAACTTTTAGGTACTGGAATGTGCTCTTGAGTTTTTGGTGCTTTTGTTAGTTTGAGTTGTGATTTGTTTTTTTGTTACAGGAAACACAGTCTTGCTCTGAGTTCTGTGTGTGTACTGTATGGGCTGCAGTGACACTAGAAATCGGAGTAAGCCTGGAATCTTAAGACTGTAAAACATGCTCCAGAGCTAGATAAATGCAATCTGTGTTTTCCAGTTAACTGTTAAATAATTTTCTATAAAGTGTGGTTTGAATGTACAGTTGCATGAAAGTAATATGTGAGCAGCACACAGCTAATTCAGTCCCACAAAAGTTTGTTTGAATACTCTCCCTTAGCACCTCTGTTGCACCAGCTCATGGTGAAAATCCTAGATGTGATGTTCAGCTTCCAGTGAAAGAGACTGTTGTGGAAAAAGGCATGACACAAAGCCTACTGAATTATTGTAGTCCAAGTGATTGCTTTGTTTCCCCCTTTATAGTCAGATGCTGTGGATTTGACTCTGTTGTCTGATACAGTGAGCAGTGATAGGCATCTGTAATGTGCCAGTGCTTGAAGAGGGTGGGGAAAAAAAGTGATGCAAATTGAGACTTGTGCCACTTTGAATACTGATTGAAAGATTAAAAGACACTAAGATTTCATAATGTAACATTTCATTTACGTAACAGGGTGGACAGCCATCTCCCTATCCCATAGATACACAGTGGGTTTGGATTGCACTGAATTTTATGCTGTGGAATTCATGTCAGTTTTTGGGGCACGTGTGGTTTTGGTTTTTGCTGGTGCTGGTGGCTTTTTTCTTTCTTTCTTTTTTTTTTTTTTAAATCAAGCCATTTTGTACTCTTTGAAAACTGGGAGTAGAATCCCACTATTCTCTTAAACGTTAATTAACTTTCAGTACCAGAAGATAGCTTCTTGCTCTTATGAAATCTGATGATTAATGCTTTTGTTTACTTCTGAGCAATATGTTGTTTGTCATGTCACTGCTGAAGTCCTGCTCCTTTTCTAAAAAGGGTGTTCTTGGCTTTGCACAGGCAAATGCTTCCTTTTTGCTTGCAAAACTGCCTAAACTTTTGTCCAGAATCCAAAGAAAAAATGGAGTTTAAAATTTGAATTGACCCTCGAATAGTATTTCAAAATTAAATCTTAACACCTAGTTTCAGTAAGGTTGAGTTATTCCTTTCTTCTGACTACCTATAAGAACGATGAAGGTGATGACAGCCTGCTCTCCTGCATGTAAACACAGTGCTCTCAATACTGTTAATTAGCTGATTCTTATGATAAGCTCAGAGGGCTCTAATTCTGAAATAATTCAAACTAACCAGAGAGTCAGCAGCTCTGCATGTCTGTCTTTCACTGTTGAGCATTTGAAACATTTGTATTCTAGGACAGCTGTCAGCTAGTTCTCAATCAATATTTCCAATATTCAGCTTTTCCAGAGAACATGTAGAATATCTCTGGGTATATTATAACCTCCATGCCACCTATAATTGAGTGCAGCCTTGCACTTACTGGTAGAGAAAGATCAGAGGGCCTCTGTGGCTATCCCTGTGCAGTTTCAGGATGGTGATAGAAGAGTTAGCCATTTGTGGAGGGTATGTCCAAGCTGTCCCAGAGAAATTGCCCATGAAATGATCCATTTATAGCATTGTGCTTTTACAGCAAGTTTGGATGCTATGTTTGTATGCTTACATTGTAAATGTAAGTACCATGTCTGCTCCTGATGGATGCCCACTGAATTCAAAGGAAGACTCCAAGGAAAAGAGTACTCTTATGCTAAATTTAGTTGGCTGCTTTACTCGTCTTGCAGATGGGAAAAAATTCTCTCTTCCTGGGATGTTGAGGATAGCTAGCAACTCAGAGGTTTTCAGAAGCTCTAGTTCAGGAAAAATACAGATGTATCTAGAAAAAATAATAGTAAGTGTTAATTTACAGAATATTCTGAACATACACTTTTTTCCTAGTTATAATTTAGTTCAAGAAGGAAAATACTTTAAATTGAGGTAATGGATGTGGTATCGAAATTGCTTTTTCGGTTCAAGCTGTAGTAATTTGGAGTAGTTTTGGTCATTTCCCCATCCAACTGACAGCTGCACGGAGGGGAAGGGCTCAAAGTTATGCTCATGCTCTGAGAAGGATTCCCTTACTGGTCAGTCAGCTTAGAGATGGCCATGAGCTGCCTTTTTGCCCAGCTGTTCTCACAGGAACAGTTTCTCTCTGGATTTTTTTAGGGAAAGAGAGGTAGCTCCATGTCTGAGTACAGCTGCTTCTGTGGAAGAGCTTCTGTATTTGGTGAAGGATCTTCCTTTCAGATCCTGAAGAACAGTTTTGTATTGTAATTTCCTTTAGGTTGAGAGTGTTACTATTAATCTGTGAAGAAGAAACATGGTTCTTGAATTGATGCAGTCATACTAGACTACTAGATTGTATATTTGGTGAGTATATGCAGTATACCTCAGTCAGGCTTCATTGAAGAGGATACTGCAGTTGTTAGAAAATGTTGTGAATGAAAATTAAAGGGTGATTATAACTCAATATTTTGTTACATAGATGTCCTGGTTTCCTGTAGGATAGCTTGAAAAGCTATTTGCCAATATGTCATTGCAGTTCATGTTTTATGTGTATCAAAGGAATAAAGCTATAGGTGTTGTGTAAAGTTAGCAACAGTACAATAAAGTCCTTGATGCAGATCAAGTATTCCTGCATGAAATTTTTCGTGGTCTTTGAAAATGATTCTGCAGTGATGTTTTTTTTCTTAGACTTTTCCCCACTCAACATTTAAGATGCAGAAAACATAAATGTCAGTTCCATAATAAGGATTAGCTTTGGGCTTGAAGAAGAAAGCATAAAGTTAATTGGAAGGTCATAAATAAATTGGTGCTTTTCTTGTGTGTATTTATGCATATACTTTAAAAAATCTGAAGAAGATCTGGATAAACATTATGCTTGTTGAACATCTTGGCTGCAGTCTGTAGGATTCTTCAGTTCTCAATTACTTGAGAAAACTGTTACACATTTTTAGGAGCTGGCTGGATTGCTTCAGAAACAAACAAAAATGCCACATTCAGCACCAAATGAAAAGAAATTTCTAATAATTTTAACATCTGATATCACACATCTATGAAAAGGAAAACAAGAGAAAGTAGTATTTATTACAACGGAGAAAGCATTTAATAAAAAGTGTATGGCTGTTCATGGTGCCATATCTTGGAATAAGTTTCAGTGAGGCTATATATTGTAAGATGCTTGCCTTGTGAGAAGTAGAAGTGGAGTTTGTTCAAGCCTAGCAATGTGTTGTAAAGTAGTATTTTTTCTGTTGCAATTTTTGATCTCCTGGCATTACAGTTTGTTTCGAGCAAGCAGATGAACCAAAAATCCCAAACATATAAAAGTGAAAGGCGTTGAATGATCCAACTTGCATAGTGCATCAAAAGCTTGATAATAGTTGACAATATTATAGTGCACTGTTGGCTGCACTTATAGTGTGAGCTTGGTGTAAATGCTACTAAACCATGTAGAGGTAGGTCTGTGCAATGGAAGGGTTTGCAGGAGTCCCAGGTGAGCTGCCTGAGGTGCTGGAGGTACCATGCAAGACCCATGTGAAAAGAAAACAAAAAAGTGTGGTAACTCTATGTTCAGACATTTGCTGTTCAGACCTGCCGAAACTCAATGATTTGTAGTAGCAGCCTGTAACATACTTACGTACCTTGTTGTCATAAATGCTATTGTGCTTCTGAATGAATATTTAAATACAGAATTTAGCCAAGCGATGATTTTTTAAGCTATAAAATATGCTGTGTTTACAGAAGCAGTGAGCAAATACAAAATCATGTTTTTAATCTTCAAGAGAGCTTTTCAAAATTGTAGAAGAAATGATTAAAAGAGCCCAGAGTGGTTGCTGTAAATATGAATTTCAGAAATATTTCCATTTTTGCGTAGTGTGATCACAGGAATGAATATAATCTTAGGAGCACAAAAATTAATAAACATATGTTGTTTTAGAAATAAAATTTCTAAGAGAAGTTTTTAGAATATATTCGTTTCTAATTAAATATCAAAGATTGTTCAAGCACTTTTTACAGATACATTGTCTCAGTTGCAGTGAAAAAGTGATCCTGGCAGCTGTGAGTCCAACAAGTATATTGTATAACCTCAGAATCTACAGGATGGGGGCAGCAATGGTGTCTAGCCTTTCTCCTTCAAAAATCAAGGAACTGGTTGCTGGCCAGATGCAGAGAGGCCCCTTCTGGGCGTGGGGCAACAGGGATGTTGGTATAGTTCATGGGAGCTGCTGGCACTTCCACTGAGGCAGGAGATGGGAAAGGTTCACTCTTGGTATAGGGTCAGTAAAATAATCTCACATCACCTCCTTCAGTCCCCTGGGTCTACAGTGATCTGAACTGTAATATACTTTTACTTCTGTATAATCACTAGAGCATCTCACTGAACTCCAATTCAGAGATACCAGAGCTGGTATTTCGAATTTCATAAAGGCATAGGGAATGCAGAGGTAACGTGAGGGAGCAGTTAGTTCAAGTGAAAGGGCTTTGCCAAACAAAACTGCACTAAATTGTTGTGGAGTGAGGATGTTTTAGACTTTGCAAAGTATTTTGTATATGATGTGCTCTAGATTATCTACATTTTTAAAATATAATAGGAAATGAAGGAGTGAAAATTATGTCTTCATTATCTGCCTTCTCATGTGTTTTTCAGAGCTTTTTTCATACACTGTTTCCAGGTGCAGTTTCTCTCCACAGATTCATGGTTTGTTAGTGGAGGTGGAAATTCTCCTCTAATAAATGTCATCTTGCTCCTATTTTAATAATTATTAAAAAGGGGGGGAAAAGATTATAGTCTAATGAGGACATAGTGGTATGGGTTTTTTTAATTCCTCTGTCATGGTAACAAAATTAATACTGAGTGGGTGCTCTGCTCAGAAAAAAAAATGTTGAACATAATTCTAATTTGAATTAAAGTGGCACCATACTAGTGTTTATATCATTACTGATACTCTCATGGGCCCTGTGAAGCACGTATATCAATGTTCTGGACTGCACACTGCTTTTAGAGGTACTTGAAAACAGTAATGGAGAATATATGAAGATGATGTAGTAGAAAGTGGCTTTTCATAGTCTTGTAGCCATGCCTGTTATAAATAGGTAGCTGTTATACCAAAGAAATCACTCTTCTGCAAGGTTAAATTTGTGAAAGCTTCAAGATATTTTCTTTCTGCTGACAATCTATTTAAATCAGTTTTTTGAGCAAGGCTGCCAAACTATTAGTAGTTCATACAAAGTTACAGATGTCTAATGATTTCTGAATTGCCCTTGTCATAAGCTTTTCTTTCATCTGGACATACACTATGTATGGTGAAATAGTGGCTTATTGCCTTCTTCAAAGGATGGACTGAAGCTGTGGGGATGTCTTTGCTGTAAAAACAACAGCCAGCCAATATGTTCTGCTGTGCTCTTCCAGGGACTTCATGTCGGATTGAACTGCAGATGATGAGGATAATGGATTCAAGGAAAAGGACTGGGGGGACTTCTTAATGTGTTAGAGCAAAGATAGCAAGTGTAAAATAGGAAACAAGATAATGAATTGAAAGGAAGGTTCTTCCCCAAAGGCTAGTATCCTAGCCAGGTGAAGCCAATACGCATTTGCAGCTGCAATTATGTATTGTTTGTAGGTTGTGTTCTGTCTGTCTTCTGGTGCATTTCGACTTCAGGTAGAGAAAAATGTTCTAACTTTCTGTGAGGCTTCTTGGGGAAAAAAAAAAATTAGTTTCTTCAGAAAGGAATTAGTATCAAGGGAATACTTTTTTATATTTATATACACATTTTTATATATATAGTCATATATATGTGTATATGCATGAGCACATACACGTTTTGGTGGTGGGATTGGGAATCGGCTCTCTTAAGCTTTAGATACTTAATCTGTGAAGAAGATTCTCCTCTGAATCCAAGCTGGTTGGGTGGGTGTTTTATTTGTGTTTGGTTGTGTTTTTTTTAAATTCCTTTTTTCCATATTGATGAGTTATACCTCATAAGTGTCTGGCATGGCTAAAGTGCATGTGTTTACATCTCTGTGCTCGTATTTCATTTCTGCTCTGAGCCAAAGTGCTGAACAATAACAAATCTACAATTCAGAACATTTCTTTATAAAGATTGAGCACAATAATTTTGCAAACTGGAATAGAGTTTATTTAGTGAAGTGATGAGGAAAAAAAATAGCAAATTCATCAGCCCAGGCTCTGTATTCCCATCCCACTGCAGGATGATGTTTCCAGGCTTGGCAGAGCAGAGTTCTGGCTCCCCACTTCAGAAGCATGAATTATATTGGGGATAAAGTTTGGACATTGACATGTTAATCTTGAAAGGCATCTGCTGTTGTAGGCAGTGTCCACTGACAATTACAGTTCTACTTCTGTGAACCTGATGCATTGTGCAGACTTTTAAAAGCTGTATTGACAAACGTAGTTGAGATAATTAGCCTCTGGAGGCTTCGTTGAGAGACACGAAAAAGCAGCTGCCTGGTATTGTAAGGATGTAGGGTCCTTTGCAGCAGCAGTGATGTAGGGTTGAAGTTCAATTCCTGTGACATAAAATAAGATGTGTAATTGCATTTTGTTGTATTTTATCAACTACCTGCTGATGGCAATGTGAATTTTTTATAAATTCTGCAGAGTGTGAGGGAGGATGAGCTTTCCTGGGAGTGGGAACAGCAGTGTTTGTTGAGGCATCTCTTTGTTAACTGAGCTATTAATAATGGTGGGTGATATTCTGAAACATAAGCAAAAAGTTGGTTTTAAGTGGGAAGGGTTATTTGATGGGAATGAGAGAAGGAAGTTATTTTCTGGGTGCTCTTGCATCTTCTGAAGAAGGGCAGGATCTGTTTGTGATTGGTTTTCAGTGTACAGAGTCTGACATGGCTTGCTCTTTTCCATCCATGCACACAAAAATCTCTTGAGAAAAGAATAAAATCTCCCTGTCAGCAGCTAGTGTGTTCCACGGGTCCTGTTTCAGCAGTGCTTGAGAAAATATAGGAGTGAAGCCTGTTCATCCATCCATAGCTTTACCTGTGGGTAGGATCAGATGTTTTTATTACGGGTTTTTTCCATTATTTTTGGGACTAAGTTTAGAAAACTTAGGACTTTAATGATATTTATGCTGGCTAGAGCTTCTTTCTGTAAACTTTTTGCTTCTACTAGTCAGCTTGTTTGAAACATTGAAGACATTAAAGCTGATTCTAGAACTTTCCATCTTGGTTTCACTGTTTAGTTTGTTTTAAAATTTGATGGAATTATTGTTGTTTGTTATATTTATTAAGAATACATATTCTAAAATGCTATTGGAAGTGAGATGCAAAAACCCCCAAACATTCCACAACAATTCCCAGGAGAACTTTAATTTGAATAAAAATTTTAATTATGTATCTGAGAATTTACCCATAACTGAGACTGCAACAGAGTGTCTGGGATGGCAAATAATTTTTAGCTCTGAACCAGTTTCAGATTGGACTCATGCCTGCTGCATTTCCTAAGTGCAGAGCACGAGGATATGTGACAAGAATTTAGGTGCAGGAGAGCAGCATATCTACAGTTTGGAAGGAACAGTTGTCCTTCATAATGTGCAGTTTCTTAAATTAAATTGAAAATTAAAATCTGAGCATTGAATTCCAGTACTGAGCTTTCTTGCTTTCAGAGAAGTGTTTTGATTTCCTCTTGTGCTTGCAAACAAAAGAGGAGCTGCCTGCCTGCCTGCCTGTAGAAGTAGATGAGAAACAATTTTATTTCTTGGTTTTGGTGAATGAAATTCTGTCAAAAGCCAAGTAAGAAGCTGGAAAACAAAATAATTCTTTCCTCATCTTTTTGAATTCATTTTAGGAGCTGTTAGGATGGTAATACCAAGTAAATCACTTGGGTTTGCAGGGAGTATATAAGATTTTTTTTCCTGTAGTTGAATTTTAATCTGAAATACAGGTTTTTGCACAGTGACTAATAGAAGCCCTGTTTCTGGTGTTTTACATGTACTTGCCTAGGTTCTGTGGTCTGTGCTTGTAAAGACCAAATTGCAATTCTAGACCATCACACATATCTATGTATGCATGTATGCATTCCTTTAATATAGAAACTAAACTCTGACCTTTCTTCCAATGCGTTGCTTTGCTGACTGGCAGCTGCCTGGGTGATCAAAATAAGATCAGGGTCATTGATATCAAGGAAGAGAGGTAAACCCAGACTGACATCAGTTAAAGGTGGTATGATAAAGAACTGTGATTTGTTCCTGGGAATTTTATGATTGCAGAAAAATTACAGGGTGACATGCATTGGGTTTTATTTGTTTTTCATAAGTTTGCTGTTATTATTGTCTTTCAGTAAGTGTCTGGAAAAATAGCAGTCTTGAATATGATTTTATTTATTACAAGCAGCAACAGCACTTTGCCATGAACTATACAGCTATAAAAAGTCATTAAAGGTGTGGAGCCAAGACCAATCTGAGGGAAGTGCAGTATTTACTGTTAATCTTATGCTTGCTTTTCTGAGCAAAGTTTATTAATCTGCCAAGTTGTGTGAGATATTTAAATGAAGTGGTATGCTGGTTTAATGAAGGCAGCTATGGTGTGGTCTTGCACAAAGGTGGTTTAAGTATCTCCTTTGCCAAGTTCCTGGGTTCAGTCTCACTTTTCTCCAGAGCTTCACCTCTGCTGAGAACTACGTTGCTTGTGCTGTAATGGTGTAAAGGGGTGATAGGAGTAGAGAGGCATTGCATTGTGCTGAATGTCAGCAGTGGAATAACAACCAGATTGCAGTATTCCCTTTGTTGCTGTAACATCAGCTGGTTCCTTTATAGCCTTTCCAGTTAAACTCTTACCAGTGGCATTTATGGGTATACTTGGGTACCAATGTAAAGTTTTCAAAAGCACATTCCAAGCTAGATAATGATGTTCGTGAAATCTTCACTCTCTTTAGGGAGAATTAAAGGCAGCTTTTGTGTGAAATTTTTCTTGGCTCTTCTAGCAAGAAGGAACTGCATGTACCTTTTTCATTGTTCTGTTGAAAAATGTTGGAAAAATAACATGTAGAAGCCGGTTGAAAGTGTGGCTAATGCATAGCCATTACATTTCAGAGACTAGACACTTTGTGTATAGTTAATACTTCTTTTAAAAGAAGATTTTTTCTTAGAGGTTTGTGAAAGCAAAGGCACAGAACTTGGCATCACAAGTTAGAAAGTGATGTTTTTTGCTAAAAAAAAAACCAAAACCAAAAACCAAAAAACATGCTTGTTTTACTCAGATGAATAACTCAATCTAGAGAGGAATTCTCATGGAAGATTATCACTGGAGGGGGATAAGAGAAGGATGATCTCTAGACCTCTTAAGATATTTCAGGAGAATGATGAAAATAAATAATTCATCTCCTTGTTTATGGTCTCAAGGAGCAGAGTTCAGTAACCTGCCAGAATCTGCTGTTTTCAGCAGTGAAATCTTGCCCTTACACTAAGGGTAGTACAGGAGCTCCTTTCAGAGTTGTGTGCAAGAAAGGCAGTGTCACAGGATAGAGTGATACAGATCTGCCCATTTATATCTGAGGCTTGTCAGCCTTTTCAAAAAGTGCAATATGGCTAAATAAAGAAACTTCAAAACATCAGGTCCAGCAGAGCTTTTTTTACCAATCTGTGTACAGTTGTTTGTTTTTGCTGCCATCAGTCCTTGTTGTGCCATCATGTAAATCAGAGGCTGATGAGTCTTTCTCATTTATATCGCTTGCAGCAATTCATTAGCTTTATGTTATCCAAAGGGCTTTTATTTTTGGCTTCACAGTCCTTTAATATGCTTCTTTCTGGCACTGACCCATGACTCTGGGTCTGTCACTCAGATCAGCTTGAAAATTTTTTTTGTGTTTTCCTGAAGAGTATGAATACAATGGAATTTCATCCAGTTTTCTGGAGACTTACACTGGACACTAGCTGGCATATCCTGTGGACCTGGACTTCATTTGGAATGATTTCTTTAGTGAAACTGCAATATGGGAATCTGTGCAATAGACTTTGATAGTAGACTTAGACATACTCTAATTCTCTTACCAGCTTGTCGGTGCATTACGTAATTTTAAAAGCACACTGTAATACATTGCAACATGGGCATCTCCCTAACAAGGGCTGCTAAGCTTCAGCATAGAGTTGTCATTAAAGATGCTCACCACAGATTCCATCACAAACTTAGTGTAATTTATGTTTACCTGTCTCCTCTATAACTCAGCTGCATTATGAAAAGCCTCCTTGTCTTTCTGTTAGTAGCAACCTATTCAGTAATAGCAGACTTGCATGTGGCACTGATGAATAAGTATCATAGAAGTAAACTAAGTATATTTAGACAGGCCTCTTACAGTTGTTAACGTACTAGATTTAGAGAGCACAAGCTGAATGATAGATTTAGGTAGGGAGGTGTAGGAAAGTATGCCAAGAAATTTAAGTGAGGAGTCATCTGGTAGGTAGAATCATAGAATTGTTTTGTTTGGAAGAGACCTTCCAGATCATCACATCCAACCATTGATCTAGCACTATCAAGTCTCCACTAAACTGTGTCCATTAGCCCCACATCTAGACATCTTTTAAATACCCCCAGGAATGATGACTCCACCGCTTCCCAGAGCATCCTGCTCCAGTGCTTTACAACCTAGGCACACTGCTGGCTTATGTTCAGCTGGCTGTCAACCAGCACTCCCAGGTCCTTTTCTGCTGAGCAGCATTCCAGCCACTCTGCCCCAAGCCTGTAGCTTTGCATGGCGTTGTTGTGGCCAAAGTGCAGGATGCAGCACTTGGCCTTGTTGATGTAAGAAGAGTCTTCAGTGATGCTAATGCACAGAAAGGCCTCCAGAGATTGTTATCCCTACAAGTCCTGTAAGCAAGGGAGGAAAAATTACTCTTCCAAAAGGGAGTTCCCTGCCCAAGCTGGCTAGCAGGCTGCTTCCTGCTCTTTGGAAGAGCCTCTTTTTCTTTGTCAGCAATAGATCAAGCTAAAGGGGACAAGCATCACTAAACCAGAGGATGCTTTTCAGACTACCTCCCACAGACTCTCCAAGGGCAGCGTTCAAGGGAAGTATGTAAGAAGCATTTAGGATTTTTAAGAGATGTTGAGAGCTGTCTGTTCTTTCTGGGAAAGAGAGGGAAGCAGCAGTGCAGTGGAGATGTGTGGATGTGAGAGCAAGTGGGGGAAAAAGGAATTAAAAAATGGATTACGTTTTTCTGAGAGTGTCTTGCCTGTAGCATCCTTCTCCATATTGTGAATGTGTCTGAAAGAAAGTGTTCAGCACGGAACATTAAAAAGCACTGAAAAGTTGGGGAAAAAAAAAATCTTTGCTCTAAGATGTTTAAAATTCCTTATCTGTTTGAAAAGCACAGGCAGGGATAAGGAAGGGAAGAGTTGTGAGTGTTGGGGTGTGTTGGGAGTAGGATTGCAGAAAGAGCATCTGCATGTCAGGCTTCTGAAAAAGCACTTTGGCTGAGGTGAATGGTAGTTGCTTTAGGTGGATGTTTGCTAGTAGAAATTGTATAATTAGGGGTGGAGTTAAATTTAACTTATCTGGATGAAGGCTACCATACAACCTTGTTTCCCTCTCTTTTCACATAACTTTTTAGTACTACTTAACTTTACTTGTGATCGTTGGTTTCTTCTTTGTTAAAGGAAGTGTATCTTTGAGGTTCCCTTCATGCAGATAAATATTTCCAGAGTTTTTTGTCTGAGACTGAATCATTTCACACTCAACTGTGTTCATATTTCCCATGCAGATGGAGTCATTGACAATAACCATAACTGGGTAATATTTTAGTCTAAATTGACTTGGCTTTCAATTTCAAAGAGATACCAAAACAACCATAATAAAGAAGCCCTTCAGAATCACATTGGATTTCATAAGGATATAACATCCCTGTAGTCTGTTATTTAGTAAAAACCTCTTGTGAAACTTTTTTTGACTTTTTAAATTTAATTTAGATTTCTGACATTTATGCCTTTAAGTTACAGAGCATCTAACATTGAAACTGCTGTATTCATGGGCAGTATGGTCAGTCCAATGATAGATCAGAAGCAAAGATACAAATGGCTTCTGCCCAGTAACCTGCTTTTTCTCCAAAGATGGCAACAGCTGCTCAAGCACTGGAACTCCCTGCCAAAACCAAATTTCAGCCACCTTGCCATGGTTTGTCAGCCACTTCTATTGAGTGGACTTAAAGAGTAGGGAGAGGGCAAAGGGAGATGAGCACCATTGCATTCTGGTCCCGAAGGATATGGGTAGCTGTGTGTGAGGGCAAGAGTGACGTGCTTGGCTCCTGCTGGGGAAATGGACTATTGGAAGATGCTGCCCACTGGGATGTGCTTCCTGCACCACCACAATTGTCAGCATCCAGACTTGAAAGGGGAAAAGGAGAAAAAAAAATCCCGGTTCCTGGTAACAGAAAAAGCTAAATGTAGTGTCATGTTGTGGATAGCTCTATACCTCTTATTCTTTCAGCCTATCTAGAAATTTCATTCCGTGCATCATGCAGCATGCCTGGGGCTCATGGCCATGTGTTGTTGCTCTTCCCATCAATTTCAAAACTGATCATGAGAATATAATCCATCAGGTTAAGCCTTTGTTATATGGACAAACAAAAAGGAAAATATGCCTTATTTTGGTTTGAGGAATATTCTGAGGGCAGAAATGAGAGTAGGAACCAGCAGTGTCTTCAGGAGCCATTAACTCAGGCATCTGATCAGTGGGAAAAGGTATTCATGAATGTTAAACCTTCAGGCATCCCTTCACTCCATGTTTACATCTCTGAGTTTCTGTCAACAAATTTATTGTAAGTAGATAATTTCGTTTGACTAGAAGAAAAAAAATGGCTACAGTTTCTAGGAAGCTGTTGTGTAAAACTGGTGACTTACATGGTGACAAGATTTTCACCATAGCAAAAAGCCCTGTGTCAGGTCACAGGGCTGCCAGAGATCTTTTGAGATAATTTTCACTGAATTCAAAAGGAAAAAAAATATGAGAGAAGAATTGAAAATTTTAATTCCTTGATGGAAATCAGTTTCCTTTTCTTTAAAATAAAAGATTTTTTTTTTCTATGTTACTGTTAAAGCCAGTGTCTGAAATACTAGTGCAGTTTGGCAAGTACTTGGCAGCTTGGCCTGTTCTCATGTTACAAGAATGATGCTAATAATTCCTATTGACTGCTGTAACCTCTGCTGGAGGGAAGACAGTCCATTTTCTTGTAGCTCTTCCTCGCAGGGCCTGGCAACATATTTTCCATTTATTTATTTATTACTTGGTTGTTCCCTGCAGCAAATTTCCATACCTGCCAGGTGGCTGAAGTGATTTGCATACTTTCTCATTTACCTCTTGTCATAAATCTAGTTCAAAACCAAATATCTGATGAAATTTTAATCGTAAGAAGCTGCAGCTCTGTGGGTGTGTACTTTGTACACATCATGTGGCATAATTTATCTTTGCACATGAATGTCTGTCTTAATGGATCAATCCACAGCCACGTTTCTGTTTGCACCTTTGCCTCACACTGCATTCCATTTGTGTTTGTACATCATCTCATGCTTTGAGTGTCTCAGAGATGTTGATGTGTATGTCTACACTGCATGACCTTTTGGGATGTGTACACTGAATCTGCAGTCAGATGTACTTAGTTTGAAGTCTGCTGCAGTTCTGCCTCTGTTTATTTGGAAATGACTGACAGTGAAGTAATTCCAGAGTAAGAAATATTTGGCTTCAGACTGTAAGAATTGCTGCTAGTTAAATCTTACTTATTCTTTAAAAATGTGCAAACAGTGGTTTACGTTTTGACTGTATGCTCCAGTTTCCTGATTAGTTTACTCTTTAAGGACATGGATGTTCATCGACCATTGCTTTGGAAATCTTAATAGATGGGTTTTTTTTAACTGAAGGACTTTATACTGAATCTATAGCATGCCAGAAGGGCTGCAGAATGGAGCAGCAGTAAGCATATCTATGCCATGTTTTGGCAGAGACTCCAAGCAGTGCACTGTAGCCTTGTGCCAAACAACCCAAACATTTTATGCCCTGGCCTAAAAAGTATGACTCAAAGTTACTTCTGATTGAGCCTCGTCAGCCTAGGAGGAGTGGATGGCCAGTGTGACACCCATCTACAAGAAGGACTGGAGGGATGATCCAGGGAACTACAGGCCTGTTGGTCTGACCTCAGTGCTGGGGAAGGTTGTAGAGCAGATCATCTCACATGAGTGCCATCATGCAACATGTGCAGGAAAACCCAAGGATCAGACCCAGGCAGTGTGGGTTTATAAAAGGCAGGTCCTGCTTGACCAACTTGATCTCTTTTTACAACAAGGTAACCTGCTGGGTGGACGAGGGAAAGGCTATGGATGTAGTCTACCTAGACTTCAGGAAAGCCTTTGACATTGTCTCCCACAGCATTCTCCTGGAGAAATTGGCTGCACATGGCTTGGATGGGTATAATCTCTACTTGATTAGAAACCAACTGGATGTCCAAGCTCAAAGAGTGCAGTGAATGGAGTTAAATTCAGTTGGCAGCCGGTCAGCAGCTGAGGGAATGGGAGTTGTTTTAATTGGAGGAGACTCAGGGGGGATGTTCTCGCTTTCTACAGCTACCTGAAAGGAGGTTATAGTAAGGTGGGGCTCTATCTCTTCTCCCAAGTAACAGATGTTAGGACTAGAGAAAAAATGGCTTCAAGTTGCCCCAGGGGAGGTTCCGGTTAGATATTAGGAAGAATTTCTTCACCAAGAGGGCAATCAGGCATTGGTACAGTCTTCCCAGGGAGGTGGTGGAATCACTGTCCCTGGAAGTGTTCAAAAAACATGTAGATGTGGTGCTTGGAGACATGGTTTAGTGAGCCTGGTAGTGTTGCGTGGATGGTTAGACTCAATCTCAGAGGTCTATTCCAACCATGATGATTCTATGATTCTATGACCTTACTAGAGACACACATAGACCCATGTGGTTCTTCTCTGCACATTTGTGGGCAGTGTTGTTGTGTTTCATTTGTAAAACCTCCTCAGATGCAAGAACAGGTCAGCAGAGCCTTGGATTTTGGGTATGAGTGGGAGGCTTTCAGGAAGGAGTGTGAGATGGAGTTGTTTCTTTCTTGATGTAGCTTTTGAGTTTCTCTGTGTGCTTCTTTCTTCTTGTTAAATGGTGTCTTTCTGTACCATTCTGGCTGCCTGTGGTGAGACAAGCAGATAAACTAGGTGTTGGAGTCACAGTTGCCATACTGACAGAAGAGGAAATTGCTGGGAGAGAGAAGCAATAGGATCCATTTGAAAGATTGGTTTTGTGTGTGGAGGGAGGGAGCTCAGGGTTTGCTGTTTCTGTCATGGCTCTGGGGGCTGGAGTGGCACCAAAACTTGATGCAGAATGAAGCAGGAGGAGAACAATCCTAAAGAGGAACAGTCTGGGAAAATGGAAGGCATCTATGTGGCATAAAGGAATTTGAGAGGAAAAACAAATGAAAAAGTCTAGAAAAGCATAATAACTTCCTATTCAGTTTAGCCTGTGTTTTAGCAAGCAGCACAGAGGAAACAACAGCTTCCTTATTTCAGAAGGTTAAAATCTAAACTACTGTAGTGGGCAAAAAGAAGATATTTGCAGAAGTGGTGTTGAAAGTCTGTTTATCTCTTCCTGTTTTGATTATTTAAAGCTGAATGTCCTCATCCTGTAGTATTTTTCTGGACTTCTGCTGTTTGGATGAGCTATGTTTGTGGCTCCACCTTCTCTTGCTGCTTGCTCGAAGCCTTGACCAATGATTACCAGGCAGATTTTACCAGGCTGGCTCCTTCACATCTGAAGCTTTGCAGCTTAGTGATGGAAAGCTGCTGGAACTCTTGGAGACCACCATGGCTGTGATGTCACACTAGGAGAGGAATCTATAAATGCAGAGGCTGTGGTTCTCATCTTTATTAGTAGACAAGAGGTAATTCTAAAGCAACTTTCATGCTATTGAAAGTGAAATTATAAAAGCAATCTCCAAAGGTGGAAACAAATGTAGCACTGAAAAAAAATCTAACAGATTTTGAAAAATAGGTGTTACAAATCTGAACATTCAAATCTTTTTTAAAATTTTTTATTTAACCTTTCTTCTATAAAACTTTTATCCTTATTCCAGGGAATGGTGGTATTTGAACACAGTGATATTTACGTAGTAAAGTGGCAGATATTTCCTTTTCCTAAAAGATGGATTTAAGTAACATTTCTATTATCTGGCAAAAAAAGTCTGCCTGCCTGCTTGACATCTCATCTTAAAAGCTTCTGAAGACCTTGTGACAAAAGGCAGCCTTTTAAGAATCATAATTACCATTATAAGATTCATTCTACCATGAACTTCAGTAGAACAGAAGGAATACAACAGTTACTGAAATTAGAGTGGTGATGCTTAAAATATATTACCTCCACCTCTTATTGTGAGACTCTCTTCCTGTAAGCTCATCTCCAACATGCTTGTTGAGGACAGCACTCCTCTGTGGAAAGTATTTAGATATTCATTGGTGCTTGCAGAAGAATTTTACTTCATGCAGAAATTTGAAATGCCAATGAGTGGAGTCCTTACAGCATCCATAGGAACAGATTGGGGTAGCATTACCATTACTGGTGAAACTGGAATTCAGATGGATGCAGAAGCAGATTTTGGATCAACCATTCTTAGTGTGATACTAACATGTCTAGATGGCAGCCAGTGTGAGTTTAGTAGTGCCAGCAGTGCAACTTTAAAGCATCCTTAAAGAGCAAAGGTTTTTTTGGGGTGGGGTGGTATTTTTGTGTGTGTGATTTGCAGTGTTTTCTGTTAATGCATTGTCATGTTACAGATGCAGGTATGTATGTAGATTGCTGCTGCTGCTGCTACCTGCTTTTCTCCAAACTGTAACTTCATGGGAAAATTCATTGGAAGATAAAAGGAGAACTATTTCCTTGATGGGGAAGGACTGAGATTCTGCTTAATCACTGCAATATTCCTTAGTTTGTGTTGTAGTTTGAAGAACTATTTCCATAGGTCCCTCCTCACACCAAGCAGTCATGTGTTTTGACTTCCAAAGAGGATTGTATACTTTTAGAATGAAGGGATAATGTTTCTCACATTTAAATTTGTAGTTGGCATAGGTTGGTTTGCTGTGTGTTTTGCTTTGTTTTTTTGTTTGTTTGGGGTTTTTGTTTGGGTTTTTTGTGTTTTGTTTTTAAACTCCAAAGACAGCATAAGTAATGTTCTTTTGACATGGGAGATGTGCAAATGCAATCTTAGTGTGTTAGGATAGAGTAGGAAAGAATTCAGTTTGGTTTACCTGCCAAAAATGTTTCAATTGAAGGCTTTCTTCTCTAGAGGACAGGGGGAAGGTTAGTGATAAAGCCTGACTGTTTAGTAATTTTCTGCCTATTAATCCATAGAAGTCAATTCTTTTCAAAGAAGACAGCAATGGTTTATTTCATTATTTTTACAGTAGTTCCTATTTAAGCTACCATCACTTTGCAACTCCACTCAGGAAAGTGGACCTGAAAGATAGATTTGCCCATCCACTCTTTAAATTCTTGCCTTTCTGAAATCTAGATGATTAATATTTACATCTCAAGTATTACTATGGCTTTGCATAAATTGATACTGGACTTGGCACCTTCCCTTTGCACCTAGCTAGTTACCATTGCCTAGGGATGGCAATATGACCTCTCTCAAAAGTACAGGGTAAGCTGCAATTTGACAGTTAGACTTGTCAGCTGCTTAGGCAATGACACGCTGCTTTATGTTCCCCCTCTTACTCTACAGTGCATTAAATGATGTTTATATTATCATCTGCCATTTCCTCACAAGATTATTTTCTGGCTTCAGCAATGTGGAGGTTTTTTTGTGGTGACTTTAAAGAGTGCCTGATTGACGTTAGTTAGCTTTGTGACATCTATTAAAACAAAGTCTCAGTCATTGGCTAGCAATGACCTACATGTCAGAAATGATGACTCTGAAGCTTCAGTAGTTAGCTAGGACTTCAGCAAGTATGACATATGTGATAATGAGTACTGAAGGAAAAAAGTAATTAGTGTTTCTTGAATTTTATTTATAAAAAGGACTGCGTAGACCCACCTGACTTGAACCTCCAGGCTTTCTTTTCTTTTTCTTAATACTTTTTTGCATTTTCTTTTCATTATCTAAATCATGGCTGTTGAGGGTTAGAAATCAGTATAATTTGCTTCTATTACATCAGTTGCCTGTATCCTCTAAAGGTCTACATTACATTTGTTTTCTTCTACGCTTAAATGCCAGTCAGTAGATTTGACTCAACCTTTTTTATTTTTCATTTTTGTTCTTCATTTTACTACAAGTTATATCTTTGATTTAATCTACTTAAGGAATGTGGAAGATGTCAAATTCCCAAATAATGGGCTGTTGAACCATTTAGGCCTGGTAGTGGGTAATGTTACATTAATTTTTGTAATATTTCTAGTGTGGGGCAAATACACTACATTTCTGTAAGGCACCATTTTCAACTTTGTGGTAGCAAATTGGCAATAACTTTTTAATGCTGTTGGGCTATTTAGATTATCTCTTGATGAAACTGAGTAATAGACAAAACTGTCCAACAGGAAGACATAGATTTTTAGCACCTACTTCATCTTCTGTCTTTAGGCATAAAACAAATTCTGATTTATTTTATTTTAATATAGCAATTTGTTGGAAGAAGGGGGTTAGGAAAAATAATGTATTGTGGAGACAGCCTATAGATATGTAGAAACAAAAAGAACATATTTTGACTATATGGTCTCAATAGTGCCGCGTAGGGTTTAGAGTAGAAAGGAAAGGAGAAGGAGATCAGGATGGTATTCATATTTAATGAGAGAAATAAATACATGCTAGTAGTTGAACTGGGATTTGTCAAAACTAGTTTGCTGATACAGAGGATGTATGTGTGTGTGTGGGTCACTTCTTAGCCTGGTTTCCAAAGGAAAAAACAAAGCTTACATAACTTCACTGCTTGCTTCTGTGCCTGTCACACATTTTAACTCATTGTCGAATGTATTTCAAGCTGGCCAGATGGGTGGTGATCTCAGTAGTCCTAAAATAGTCTACCACAGCCTTTAGCTAAGATGACCTATGCTCCCTTCCCCAGCACTTGTCTTTGACCTGCTCAGGTAGCAGAGGGGCAGTAGGCACTTGCCAATGGCCCCAGGCAGCTGCCATGTGGCAGGCCAGCCGGTGCCCACATGGGGCTGGATTAGCCCCAGCTTGTGCTGCTCTCCCTCACTGCCAGCTATCAGGTCAAATTAACCTTGGTAGGTGTCCCCTACCAGTTTATAAGTGTTGGGCTGGGGGGAGTTTGGCAGATGCATATGCAGAAGGCTCTATCTCTGTGACTGTGTGCCTGGGCTTCGCTAGCAGAGGAGCATGAATAATTTCTGCTCGTGGAGGGGCTGTAGGCTGGACACCTTGCATCATAGAATTCAGATCCATTCTATGAAGATGCCATGACAAATGAGAGTGGTTTGTAACTTTGCCCTCCGTGGGACAGAGCATTCTGTTTGCCAGACAGGTTGGTCACCCAGGGAGGTCTGCTGCTTGCCTGGAGCCTGGGTCTGTGTGTTGCAGCGAGGCTGCCATGGCTTATCTGGCTTTTTGACTGCTTCCCTGGAACCTCATCTAGACAGGCATCAGTGAAGCAGCCAGGAAAAGCCTTCAGCAGATTGAAGGTGACCGTAGGACTCTGGGAGCAGAGGTGAGAAGGATGGATGCCTGAGTGGCAAGCTCCTCAGTCCTCCCACATAAGGCTTGATTTTAATGAAAACTTATTGAGAGCTCAGGAAGAAAAATAATCCTATTTGGCAAGGAGACTGGGAACTTTTAAACAAGACCTGCTTGACGAGGCAAGGGACTGCTTTAGGAGCTGAAGCTCAGAAAGGCATTATGCAAAAAGTGAAACATACAAACCCAAAGACACATAAGGGAAGAGGAGTACAAAAACATATCTTGGTCATACAGGAATGAAACAAAAAATTAAAAAAGTCTGGTTAGAGAAAAAACTAGCTAAAGTAACAAGGGATTCTTGAAGTAGGTTGACAGCAAAGTGAAATTCAGGAAGGCTGTAAATTCATCAGTGAATAAGAGAGACAAGCTATTATATGATGATACAGCAAAATGGAAGCACTAAATGCTTTATTTGCCTTAGGAAAAAGCCTGTTCCTCTGCCAGCTTTTTTTTTTTTTTTTTTTTTGAGAAAGTGAGCCAGCCAGCAGCTGGAGAGCAACAAGTTAGGGGCCATTTGGAGAAACTGGATATATTCAGATTAGTGGGACTGAATGGGAGCTGCTGGCAGTGCTGAAAGAGCTGGGCCAATATAAGACCACCAGAGAAAAACTGTGCAGTTGGGAGAGGACCCCAGTGAAAAAAATGGAAAAGAGGAAACCGAAGAACAGTCTAGTAGTGGCCTTAACTTCTTGAAGGGCATTTACAAAGATATTAAAGCTGGGTGGAGTCACCGTCCCTGGAGGTGTTTAAGAAAAGATTGGATGTGGCACTGAGTGGCACGGTTTAGATGTTGGGTGTATAGGGTCATAGGCTGGACTTGATGATCCTGGGGGTCTTTTCCAGTCTTCGTGATTCTGTGATCTCTGTTCAGTAGTGGCAGATGGCAAAATGAGAAATGTAATGGCACAAATTGTAACTTGGAATGGAGCAGTAGGGAGGAACTTTATTTGCGGGAGCAGAGCAGCACTGGAGGAGGTTGCTCACAGAAGTGGTTTAATCTCTGTCATCAGAAGATTTTGAGACTCATTTGAACAGAGCTGTTGCTGACTTGATCTGCTGTTAGCAATAGTTCCCACTATTGAGCAGAACTTCATCCCAGCCATTACTTCTTTGATTCTCTGAAATCTAAGAGACACAGGGGATCTGGACACAGTTTGGTTCAAGTATGATGCAAAAAGCTGTAGGAAACCAATCTGCATTCAGCCAGATGCTTTCATGGACTACTTGAGGGCTTTTTTTTGGTATGGCATCATCATCCCAGACTTCACAGATGATTGTAAGAAGAGCTTCTTCATTCTGGATCTTTTAAAATAATTTAAAATTACGTACGAAACGAGGGTTACTCTGTCAGTATCAATATTCATCCCCTATAGGGAATTTTGCTCTTAGGGAACTAGGCTTAGTATTTGGAACTCTAGTCACTCTTGCCAGACAAGATGAAATAAAGCAGCTTGGTATTTTTACACTTGAGCTATAGTTTGAAAGGTTTACAATCACTTTTTTGTTGGAGACAGATACTTTTAGCACAGGTACTTTGAAAAGCTGTGAGTGTTGCCCATGTATTCTGAGCTCATCTTGTCTCTTCTGTCAGCATAGATTAGGTAAGGGTCTCAAGTCCTGAAAGATTGGCCCACTTGATAAGTACTGCCTGGATTGAGGGAATCTGATGAAAACACATGTAATTCCAAGCTTGACTGCCCTTGCTGTGCTACTGCTTAGTCTCACCATCTGCTGCAGAGAAAGCATTTTGGATCTGTTGAATGATGGTCAATTGCAATATTTTTATATACTTTATCTTTGGGAGATTAAGAAGATAGTCTGAAAGTAAATGTATTACCATCTTTCTGTCCTCTTTCACTTTTCAGATCTGTGTGCAGAGTAGAGTTCTCTGTGTGTGCTCACATGGTTGTAATCAAATTTTCACTGCCCTGCTTATTTTTTCCTTCTAATTCCTGCTCATATCTTCACAAAAAAGCTGTCTTTGTGCACATGAAATGATTGGGTGTATGCCAGTACAATTTAAAAGCAATAAAAAGGGATTTTTCACTCCTTCTTTAAAAGACTAAACAAACTGAAGATCTTTTTATCAGTTTATCAGAATTATTGCTTAATCTCATCATGATGCATGGAGCCTGTTTACTGCTTTCATTAGTGTTTATGCAAATTTTGTGTAAAATCCCATCACTAATAATCTAGTTTTTATCAGCTAGGCAGTTACATTGCTTGGAATGTTCTGAAGCCATGTTTAATAGCTAAAGTAAGGAATATCTGAAATACACATTTCAGGGTAAACTGTAGTCACACCTTTTCAAATACCACTTGAACTAGTTAGCTTGGTTGATAGTACAGTTGGTTTCAAAATCATATGCTGCTACCATTTATGTGGTTATTTCTCCAGGTATGGAGTATATGTAGAGGCTAAAGAAACATATGAGAGGTGTAGCAAGAAGCCTAATGTACAGAGAGGTGGTGAGCAGGTTGCCTGAGCTTTGCCTGTGCAGTTTATGCACTTGGACTGGAAGGTGTGATGCATGTGCACTGACCAGACACACCAGGTATCTCTGTAATTAATTCAGGGAGGTGAGAAAAGTTGTTTGTCTTGACCTTTGCTTCTAGAATGGTGAAGGGAAATGTGGAATATTGGCATACACAGCTTGCAAGTGGTTTTGCTGTAACAGCTATCCTTGCACCACGAGACCAAGGCTGTACTTGTCTGGGAAGCATTTATATCTGCATGAAGCACAATTACCCTTTGGAATGCAGGATTAATATTCCTGAAGTAGACTCAGGATCTGACCTGAAGGTTAACTGGGAATAATAAATGTATGTGTTTAGTTGTATTATTGCTGCATGATGACTGAAGTCCAAAACAGCTGCAAAACATGGTGTTTAAATTGTCTATGTTTATTTTTTGGTCTCAATGTCTAATGGGAGAATCTCTAATGCTGACATGGAAGCTCAAAGACAGCATGTTGCTAATATTCTAGACCACTCTGCTCCTATGGCCAAGACAGCTGACAGCTAATACCTAATTTAGTAGTGATTTGTGTAATTTTGATGTAATTTCTGTTTGAATGAACCTATTTCGCAAAGCTAAAAATTGACAGATAACAGTGATTCTGATTTGGGATGGTTGCTTTTTACATGCCTATGCTTGCTTGTGTAGCAAGCTGAAGGAGAGCACTGTAAAGTTTGAAAATTGGGATCATCAATCTGCTTTTGTGGAAGCCCCTTCTGAAAAGCTGGATCTTTTTCAGTTGCTCATATTTCAGATATTAAAATGTTATCTTATATTCTCTAGTACCAATCCAAAATTGATTATCTAAACAATTACCTGTTGAATACTGTTGCATAAACTATTAGTAATATTGGTTCACATATAGCAGTGGTTGATACAACAACTCACAAAGAGGTTGCAAGGAGTGGTATGCTTGATGACTATCTAGATTGAGGAAAGAAAATATGTAATTTTACTTTTAAGCTTACTTTTTTTTCATGTAGAAATGCTGCTGAAGGATATTTCAATTTTCTGCTTTTCCTCTTCAATTTAACCATGCTATTGTCACTTCACAGAAGAATTATGTAGCTTTAAAAAATTAATCAGGTCTGTTAATAATGGTAAAAGTCATAAGTAAGACTCAGTAAATGTTGTAAGTCAGTAAGGATCCTAAGTCTCATTGGCTTTGGCAAGAAAGTACATTGTTTGTAGGTCAGTATGATGACTTTGCTTGCATAACATAAAATCATCTGTATTATTTCAAGGAACCTGTGTTTAGTGCTTTAGCTTCAGATGTTTAATCTGTTTGGGGTTAATGGTTTCAAACCTCCACACTCACAAGTGAATAATATGGAACAATGTAGTTTTTCTTGGTTTGATATACTGGGTTGTATTTCCTGTTTTTGAAGTGACATGCCAGTTCCAGCACTGTTGGTGGGTTGTTGTTTGACGTTATCATTTTATGTGGTAAAACTGCATAATATTAATAATTAGATGTGCATATCAGTTGGGAATGGGAGACATGTAGGAGATGATTGTTGTGTAGGTCAGAGTTTTCTAACACAAACACTGGAGAAGAACTGCCTGTTCCCTGTGAAAGGAATGATGGATTCCAGCAAATACAGCATTACCTTCTATTTTGTCTCATTTTGTGTCCTTTTGTGTGTTTCCACATTTGGAAATGGACTTTGAACTCTGGCTCATTTTATTGGGCAGAGGATAACCTTTATGCTCAGATGGTCACTGAGTGCCTTATGACTTCATTTTCCCATTTTTTGCCAAATGAAAAGCGGAACTGTAAGAAGCAACAGTCTTTGAAAACAACTCAGGCAGCATCTGGAGGATAAGGCATAGCATTAAGTGCATATTTGCATAAATTCATACACTGATGTAGCTGATAAGTCTGCAGTAATATTAAATATATTTTCAACTGTTTAGAAGATAGGTTCCCCCCACATACACACCCCAAAATATAGAAGCTCTTCCTTATTTTGTCTTGTCCAGTTAATGTATTTTACCTTTCCTTCCTTCATTAATCAATGTGAGTATGAAAAACACCTAATTATTTCAGTGAGCTAATTCTGCCTAAATCCTGTGATGCAGAACAGCATGTGAAACTGCTTGTGCCCATCCATTACCCACGCTTGCAAGACAAAAGGGGGGTGGGAAGCCTACATATCATGGATTTTATTTTGCTTCAGGCACTCTCTGACCTACTGTGTTATGATTTGGCAGCTACATAAAAAAATTAAAAGCTATTTGGGTTCTTACCAAATACGTGATATAAAAATAGAAAATACTAGCAATTCAGGCTGTGGAATAGCTGTAGATGGATGCTTATTCTGAAGATTTTAATAGTCCAATAAGAACCTAATCTAATTGCATGTTGAAATGAAGTTAAATATTTTCCAAATAGATTAGAGAAAGGGAATTGCATTTTGGTGGTGTGGTGCAACACCCTTCTTTCTCATTGAGCACACACATTTAAAACCTATATAATTTTGACTAAACTAAAGCCTCCCAAAGGAAATAAATATAACCAAATGATGATGATATCCATATTGCCCACTTAGTGAGAGGATCACCAACTGTAATGCACTGTCTCTCAGTGTATCCATGAGAGCCAGCTACCTTCCCAGTTACTGCCTCTGCAAGATATCTCATGGGGTAAAGACAAGCCCTGATAGAAGTTTAAAGAGAGGCTAACTATAACAAGGGCTAAAGGGGGACGCTTGACACAGTTGAATGACCACTGACTGATCTCCATGCAGCCAGCAGTGGGAGGCTGGAGGCAGGAAGGACAATGATCCTGGAGTCGTTTTTGCTAGTTGATGGAGCCTCCAAAGCAGTTTGGTGCCTGTGGAGCAGATCTTGAAGGACAAGAGAAGACTTCGGGGGGACCTACTAGTGACTTTCCAGTACTTAAAGGGAACTTACAAGAAGGCTGCAGAGGGCCTGTTTGCAAAGGCCTGCAGTGAAAGGACAATGGGCAATGGTTTTAAATTGGAGAGGAGTAGATTTAAATTGGACATTAGGAAGAAGTTCCTCACCACAAGGGTGGTGGAACACTGGAACAGGTTGCCCAGGGAGGTGGTTGAGGCCCCATCCCTGGAGGCATTCAAGGTGAGGCTTGACAGGGCTCTGGGCAAGCTGATCTAGTTGGGGATGTCCCTGCCCAGTGCAGGGGGGTTGGACTAGATGACCTCCAGAGGTCCCTTCCAACCCTAACCATTCTATGATTCTATAAGAGGGTTGCAAGGGCTGTCAGGAACTAATCTGATTCTCCTTTCAGACCCTAAATGAGGGAGGCTGGAAGCAGTGATTCAGTTCAGATGTTTTTGGTGACAAGAGAAAGTCTTGGATACAGCACCTGACTTTTAGATAGATATAATCTCCTTGATGTTATCACTTCTTAGGCAATTTTAGGTCAGTACCTGAAGCTCATGTTTCTGACCTTTAAGGCACCTGAGGTGAACACACTTGCTGGCTATCCAGCCTGTCATTTAAATTAGAGAGGTGACTCACCAACTAAAAGGAGGAAAAATGAGATACTCCAAGGTAATATGCAGAATTAGATGCTTTACAGCCATCAAGTGTACCCTCTCCACATCTCTCCAAGTATAATTTTAAGTAAACATTTTACCATGGACCTACAAAAATTAATAAATCCATTACCTTTAATGTGCTTGATTGATGAGCCTACTGAAATGCTTCCATTGAGCATATACCAAAGGTTTGTTAATACAGGAAAATACTTTTATTAATACAATTAACATGTTTTCATGCTATCTGTCAGTGAGTGTCATTAATCTTATATAAATACTCAAGTGTCTGTTCTAATGTTTATATTTACCTCTGTGGGAGAATTAGTAATTAATTAAATCTAATACTTTTCATTAATACAGAATCTGTCAGTGTAAAATAAAGCTGTATGAAGTAGAAGCATTATCAGAAATATTGATTGGCATCTGTTGCTTTATTTTAGCCATATTTATTTTCTGCAACTTTTGTGGTTTTGGTTTTTTTAAAGACATAAATACCATAGTTAAACTGTGTGTCACTGTGTGTCCTCAAAACTATTATTCATTTCCCATGCTTTTATGAAGAACAAACTAATTTTGCCAAAACTTAAATTGTGTGGCTAAAAGCTCACTTCAGGCTAGGTCTTTATTCTTTTAATAAAGCATTTCATATCCAACATGACTCTTGTGTTAGAAATTTGCTATGTGTAACACAGGAACTGCTTTAAAGTGCAGTTCTCTGCCTCCCACCCAGCACATGTGCTGGTAGGAAGCCTTGTGCATATGCTACTGAACGTTGTAGTTACTGCTTCAGGAATCAATTGCTAGCCCGTTGGTGACTCTGTTTTATTTCAGAATTCAGTAGTATGCATTTCTATCCAGTTCTAGTTGCTCTCTCAGTGATGAGCAGGGTGTGTATCTGCCATAGGAGAGCAGGCTGGGGAGATATGTTTTCTTTTGTTAAAGGGAAGAGTTCACACACAGCTACAGCATGTAAAACTCTAGCTAGCAAGTAGCTGAAGAGTGCTTGGTCTTTTCTGACAAATATTCCTCCTCTCATCCATGGCAAAGTATTTAGCAGAATTTCTGACTGCAGGTCAAGAAACCTCTTGCAAAATGTTCACTGAGATCTTTTAAATTTTTCTGGTGCTGAGGAATAAAGCAACAGAAGTTCACAGATTCAGACAAATTCTAGGCTGAATCTGTCATAAGTGTGAAAGTAGTAAAGCCAACATATTCATGTGGAACTGCAAATGGTGTGGAATTAGCATGTTTTTATTTTCCATACAGTTTATCCTCTGTTCTCATATTTCATAGGAAAAAGTTCCCCTGCCCCTAACTGAGGCCCAAGTAGGACTTCAGATATTCTGGGAATTTGACCATTAACTTATATACCAATGCAGATACCATGTGTACAGATGTGTATTACATACCCATAGTGGTGCAGATATGGGCTGTAGGCTCCAACATCTTATTAAATAATGATAAATGTATTGATCATAAATTCTGGGATTTTTACTTCTAAACAGAAGTGGTGAAACAACCCAATATTAACTAAACTACTTACAAAGTAAAACCACATCTTGTTATCAACAGATTGCTGTATTAAGAGGTTTTTGTGTGAAATATGTTTTTTTCATATTCTTCAAAACTGAATAATTGAAGAAGAAATGACTGACCCTGCAAGATATGCAAAGTATCTCATGAACTCCAGCACTTACTGCTTGAAAAGACTGTCATATGCTATAATAAGGAAATGTTAATGCATTTAGGTATGCTTCATTACTTATTTTATTTAATGGTGTTCAACATAACCACGAGCATAAAAAAAGGAAGATAAATGCTTCTATTTGTGAATATTTTAAAAGTTGCCTGTTTTAAGTTCTTGCTACTACAAACTGATGTCAAACAATCAGACCCAAACTTCTCCTGTCTCCTTAGAAAGACACCTCTTGATAAAAGAAGAAAAAAAGAAAGTAAAAAAGGAAAAAGAATGCTCCTAATAAAACTCCAACAGAATACAAGACTCCCGATATAGCCTAAATGGATAGTTCTTCTCCAGTGATTTCAGGGAGTTGTATATATTTCGGTTAATGAACAAGCACAGTAAGAATACTGTGAAGAAAAGTAAAGAATCCCAAAATGATCTGTTGACTATTGCTGTTGAGAAGTGATAACTCTAAAATTATGTGTCACTCATCTTGCCTTCTGACATTTGAGTTGCATTTCCCTTTGGGACGTGAAAATTGAATGTTTAACTTTGTTGTAAGGA
Source organism: Bucco capensis (assembly GCA_013396975.1). Classification (NCBI taxonomy): domain Eukaryota; kingdom Metazoa; phylum Chordata; class Aves; order Piciformes; family Bucconidae; genus Bucco; species Bucco capensis. The sequence goes on along the minus strand of VWZO01013335.1, from coordinate 165,726 downwards.
AGTGGAGTGTGGTAATGTTGAGAGAGCCACGGATTAGTGGAGCAGCAATCAGTCTTGCAGATTGCAGTATCTAAGTGGGTAATGGTGATTAATGTTCAGCAAGATGTTGTGTTCTATAGAAATTATGCCTCTCCTCTTCAATCTGTATGCAGATAGAGTCCCATGAAAGCTGTAAGAAAATCAGGACAATTTGCTTTTGCATAGCATTTGAGCATCAGGATTTCTTACATGCAGATCTTGTGTGCTGCTTACATGGGGGTTTTGTTTTTGGTTGTTTGGTCCCTTGATTTGCTCTTCTCTTTTCTGGGAAGCAACTGAAACTGTCTTTGTTTGTTTATTTGAGGGGTTTTTGTTTGTTTTTGTTGGGATCTTTTGAGTATGGAGTGGAGAGCGCTGGAAAATTGCTGCTGCTGTGTGGATTAATTCCCAATCAAAATGTAACTTAGTCACATTCAAAGAGGATGACTCATTTCAAATGAAGGAAAGGTTGTATGAACAGTCTGTTTGTTGGTATGATTTTTGAAATACACCTGTACTCATCTGATGCTCTCTGGTTTAACGGGTGGTTGTCACAAGCATACATGCAGTCAGTCTAACGTGATTTAACTCATCCACGTAGCTGGAGGAATTAACTGAAATGGGATGTGGTTGCAAAATTAAGTTGTTAGGAGAAGTCTTTGCCCCAAAAAGCAGATTTTGTGATATTTTATTGTGTCAAACACTGAAGTGCCTTTCTGTGAATAGCTAAAGAATCCAGGGTCAACTGAGGAAGGAGCCGCAAGTGGGGAACTCAATACTATGCAGGAGCCTGGCCTAGATGGGGAGACTTATCTGAAGTTACTGCTTTATATCCTGACCCCTATGGTGATATATAGTGCTTGTCTTTGAATTTACCCTTGTGAGGGCTGGAACACTGAAATGTTGCCATATTATGCCATTCCCCCAGGCTGCAGTAACTCAGCAGAGATCATTTACTTGTTGGTACTGCTGTGAGTTAATGCATGAGTTACTTGTTGGTGAAATATGATCACTTCATTCCATCTTTTAGGAAATAAGATTTTAAAGGAAGATTATTTTTCTCTTGATGTCTCTAAATTGTGGAAGAAAAAAAGCCCAGCAGCTGCATGGCAAGGCCATCCTGTTGATCTGCAGTAGCTAGAGGTAGTAATAACAGTGTGATGGGACCTGCCACTTGCACTAAATATTCAGAGTTGAATAAGAACAAAGCAGCCTGAGGAAGACACTTGACTATTCCAGAAAATGATTCTATATTGTCAGAAAAATAAGTAACATGGTATTGCACTGCATGGACTACAGATTAGTTGTTTTAAAATCCCTTAAGCAATACAGTAGTCAGTCAACTTTTTTTTCAGAGTTGTCTGAGGAACTTTTGAGACTGTTTAGGCTGTAAAAGCATTTTTTTTTTAATGCTGAGAATATTAGAAAAAAACCCCACCACTTAAAAATGAACCAATTACCTTTCTATACCTTAAAAAAACCCCAACCCCAAACATATTGGTAAGTACCAAAGCAGCTCCATTTATTTTATTCCTTCTAAACCTTTACTTAGAACTACCGGTGTTTGAAATCATCACTTTTAACAGTGAACATGGCACACAATGAACTGAAAACTGACTAATACTTTTCAAAATATTAACAAAAAGCCCAAAAAGCAGAGTCCGAAGAAATAGGCTGTTAGGTAGTCTTGGCTGAGGGCAGCTTATTAGCTCGGTGTTGCAGAACACAAAAAATCTCTGATGTGACTTGATCAGCTGTTGTCTAAAACAGGCTGTAGCACCTGGGTGGCCTCGGTGTCCTAACACTCTGATTGCAATCAGATGTGTGCTTCTGCACAGCAGACACAATTACCCTCATTTTGGAATGAAGCATGTTGAGCACTCTTGTTTCATCTACTATATGAAGCCCAATGGGACCTTTAGACCCTGCTTGATGCAGGCTGTTTAAAAAGGCAACAGCATCCCTGACTGCATCCTCTAACACACATGACTAAGACCTGTTTCAGAAGTGTATTTGTTCTCCACATTCTTGGGAGATGCCGCAGTTATTCCCTTGCTTTTATTCTTTTTTTTTTTTAATAGATTAATGTGAATTAGTCTTCTCCCTTTGCTTTATATGTGTTTGTCCAACTTCAGTGTCAAGTTATGGCTCTTACTGTTGTCTTGCACTGTGAGATTGAAGGGTCCTTTCCAGACCTGCTGTTACCTCTTTGCATTCTGTCATGTAGGTGATGCCTGAAGATTTAGTATGCTTTGTAGATTGTTAGAACTTTTAGGACTATGTAAACTTCCTGGACTGTTTGCATAATAGAAGCCCCTGAGTACATTCTTAGAGCACTTCAGACATTCTCAGGCCTCACCAAGGGCATGATGCTGTGAGAGGCACCTACCAACAGTTTGAAGACCAAATGCAGGAAGAGGGCCAAGGACCCCTTGGACCTTCTCCAAGAGGCAGATTGGAAGACCACTAGGGGTGGGGTGTGAGAGAAATCTGTGCCCAGGGTTGGCTATAGATATCCTATATGTTAATTGCTAGAAGGGTATAAACACTGGTAACCCCTTAGATTGGCGCATGTGTCCATGTACAAAATCTTGAAGGTGTGGAATTCCAATTAAAGGTACCTTTATCTTTCTGCATTAACTTTGTGCTGAGTACCTATTTTCCAGAACTTTAGACATCATAGGTCTGCCTTTTGCTGATGAATCCAGTCATGGCGTGAAGACTTACAAAGAGCTTTGTCTCTCTTTTCTCTGGATATGGTTTGTTGCTCGCCGCTGCATTTGTTGGAATGTGGAGGCACAAGCTGAGCCCTGTGTTTTGGCATCAGTCACGGATTCCCTTTGCGGCCATGGGTTGCTCCTCCATACCTGTGCGTTTGGGCCTTTCAGTCACTGCTGCTGGGCTTGTTTTGTGGGGAAGCTCGTGTTGGGCTCCTGTGCTGCTGCTGCCTGCACAAGGCTTTTTTTTCAGCACTGTCCTGGGTGTCAGATTTTAATTCCCTGTCCCTGGATGAATAAGCTTGTACATAACTTATGTTTTCAGTCAACTGTTTAAAAAGCTTCGTTAGAATGATCGACATCAGTAAGCAATCCAAATTTCTTGGTATGATTGTCATGTTCTTCTCATTTTCACTACTCCATCCATCACTTTCTTATCCAAAAATTCTAATCAGACCTGTGTACCCTTAGAAATGTGAGATACCTGTGTTTGAATGACGTTATAATACAAAATAGGAGTTCATACTGCTTTTTTGTTTTGTTCCCATGGAACCCAGTCAGTGCTGAAGGAGTGAGGTGGTAGTTCAGTGATCAATTTGGTTTTATTTTTCATAGTAAACTCCCAAGTGAAATCAACCTGGAGGTCACTAACTTTTGGTAATGAAGTGGTTAATTTTTTGCTAAAAGATAGTTATCTTCTTGTGTACATGCACCTATTCATGTACAATGAAAGTTTTGCACAGGTTTTTGTGCTAATTTTTAGTCAGAATTGTAAAAGTTATAAAATTTTAGGGTTTTTGTAAACAAAGGCCTCACACTATCAAATAAATGAGGGTTTTCCAAAGTAACTCAACATTTTTGTCTCAAAGGCTTATGAAAATGGAAACTGTTTCCAGGCTTATGTGATGGGAACAATACAATTAAAAATAAATGAGCCTATTCTTTTTTTGTTAGTTCAACATGGTATATTTTTAATTTTCTGTATGTGTTTTAAATACTTCAGTGTTTCTTTCTGTAGAATATGTCAACACCACACTAATTGTTCTACTGAGTAAAGAAGGGTTGGCTTTTTATATATGAACAGCACCAAATTGCTACTATTTACAGAAAAGTAATAAGAAAAATTTAGCTAGAACATTGCCACTTCCCAAAGGTAATCAAATTTAAATGTCACCAGTCAAAATGCCAACTTAATGAATGTATATAAGACTGTGTATCAAACCACAGAGTTAATACTAATACAAATCACAGACTAATAATTACCTTAATTATGTAATATGCATCTCCTTTTCAGTAGATGAAAATATTAATGCCCCTCTAGAGACTTCTGTGTAAAACACATTCATTTGTGACTTTTACTGTTTTGTCTTTTCTAGCTTAAAATACTTGTTAATGAGTTGTTGGATTTTTTTGTTTTGGTTTGGGTATTTTGTGTGGGCTTTTTGTTTTTGTTCTTTTTTTTCCTCCAGAACTTGTATATATATACATTTTGTCACTTAAAGCCTTTCAGTTCACTGTGCAGTACTATTCCTCCTCATGTATTTCTCCATGTCTGAAGACTGAGAGGTTTTCTCCTAGGAGGTGGATGCCCTGGGCTTAGCACCCAAAACCCTCCTGTGTTTTGTGCTGAGGAGATGGAGAAAGCTGTGAAAGTTTTAAGATGACATGAACTTGAGAGTAATGCTGTAATTTCTGGGTTTTGACAGTACAACTTGTAGTGAGAGTTGTGTACCACTGCCACAGTGCCTTTTATTAAAAGGTGAGTAAAGGATGGATTTGCTCCTGTTTCTCTTTAGTGCCTATTATGGTTATAATGTTGGTATTAGGAAAAAAAAATGGTCATGCTCTCATTTAATGATTTTGGTTCCTCATTTCTTGAGGAAATGACTGAATATAAAAACACTCTGGTTCCATTACAAGAAATAACAGCAATAATTTGCTCGACTGTGGAATTCAGAAAGATTTTCATTATGAAAACAAAGCGAAAGTAAACCCCAATTTCTGTACAGTGGTAAACGTTGAATAAGAGTTAGATTTATGCAAGGTTAAATTATTCTGTAAACACATTAGCTATGAATATAGATGCAGGGACCTGGACTTGCTCAGTTCAGGAGGAACAGAGACTCCAGGAGGACCTACCAGCAGTCTGCCAGCACTTAAATGAGCCGTGAAGAAGGCAAATCTGAGCCTTTTACTGGTGTGTGTAGCTGGACAATGAGAGAATGTAGTTATAAACTGAAAAGAAGGAGGTTCAGATGGGATATAGGGGAAAAAAGCTTTATTGTGAGGACAATCAAGCAGCAGAGCAGGATGCCCAGAGGCTGTGCAGTTTCCATCCTTTGATGTATTCAAGACTAAACTGGATAAAGCCCTGAGAAGAAACCTGGTCTGACTGTACCTTGACCACTAGGTTGAACTAGAGACCTCCATATATCCTTACAACCTGAATTTTCTCTGATTGGAATAAGAGAGTTCTTTACACGGGACCATAGGGGTCTGATTGTGAACTGCATGGGCTTTGGGTCTCAATGAGATCTGCAGTCCATGCCCATTGAAAAGGCCAATTCCTCTGTAGCCTTTTGTCATCTCTTCCTCCATGTTTCATAAATGCCATTTTCCACCAAATTGGGTGTAACTGGGTTCTGATTTTAAATGCATTGAAAAAAAAAAAATAAAAGCAAAAACTGAACCTGAGAGTCAGAATTTGATTCTGCCTGTCCAGGGAATCAGAGTAGTTCAGCTCAAACCCTTCTGGTGCTCAGTATTGATGCTGAATTACTTGTGCAGACTTTAAGTTGTTATGCAATGATTAGCCTCAGTGTATGATATATAACAAAACCATTAGGCATTATTATAAGGGATAATTTCATATTGAATGCTGCTGGTGTCAATTGCTGTAAATTCAGGATTCATTTTGTGTGGGTTTTTTTATCAGTATTACACTGAGTTCATCTCTTTCATTGTATTTGCTGTGTCACAGGCTTCTTTTTCACTTTTTTCTCTGGCTTTGTTCATCATTAATTTTACATACAGCTTTGTGCTTACTCACTCCTGCCAATCTTTCTGCTTAATTTTTCCCTTTTTAGTATTCTTCCCAGTGTCTAGAGATAGACAGTAGCAACAAATTTGTAAATTTATCATCATCCACAACAAAGAATTTGTTGACAAGAGAAAACTAAACCTAGATACCCTTATTGTTGGTGAAACTTGTAATTCTCTGGACTTCTATTGTAAAGTTATAATGAATCTATAATTATTATTACTAGTATTAATATTTTTTCTACTGAGTTTCTGCCATAAGACAGGCTTCTTCAGCTGTTTTGTGTCAACTTCTGATGTTGTTTTCTGTGTTTCAAGAGCCACTCTCCTCTTCTTTATAGCTAATTATACCTGTTTTAGTTCATATCCTTAAAGGAAGTACTCATTTGCATCAGTGGAACAAATTCATTTGATTCCAAAATTACATACCTTTCAAAAATAAAGCATTCGGTACATGGTACTTCTATCTTGATTTGTGTTAGTAATCCAGTAATTTGACATTTTAAAATTTTGGGCCCTTGAAATACTTTTGTCTCATCTTGTAGAGCTGTCAGTTTTAGATAAAAAGAGTTAGTGGTGATTAGAAGAGTATGGTTTTTGAGGAATTCTGGGGTTGGGACCCAGACTTAAGCTTGCTTTGGTGAGGACAGGTTGTTGAAAGCCTTGGCCTGAGTACCATTTTTATGCTGCAGTCAGTCTGTGGACTCACTCTGACTTTTTTGCAGGCGATGGCTTTGCCTCATTGACTTCTAAGTACCTCCCTGAACTGAGCAGTGTCAGGATCTGACCTGTGAGAGTATTGAGATTTTCTAAGGCAAGGAGAGCAGGGCTTCCTCTTCAGGCTCTGTGGTTGCACGTAATCAGCAGCACTTTGTTTTGGCAGGAGGCCAAATGTGCAGGCAGTTACCAGTGAAATACATAGGTTTGCATGTGTATGTCTCACAAAACTGAGATTAGACCTGAGAAATTTTAGCCTTCCCATAACGTGAGGCATTTCAAAACGGGGAACAAGGCCTTTGCAATCTAGGTAAGAAGATCATGGTGCTGATTTACTAGATTTTACTAGTATGTAGAGTTTTGTTTGGCTTATGGGTGTACACGTTTCCTTTGAACTGTGTAAAAGCTTACACTATATTTTCTAGTTAAAAGATTTCTAGCAGCCTGTTCAGATTTTCTTTTTTTTTCTTGGTAGCTATGTGAATTGCTCTGAGGAAAATATAAATGAATTTGGAATAAATTAGAACTATCATTCTAGCTTAAGGAAATACAGAAACGTAGCCTGTAATTGTAAAGCATTTGCAGGTCATAACAGAGCACATTCCTGATCATCAAGTATTCTTGCCCAACATACTCATTACTCCCTAAGTCATATGGAAATTCATTTTTAAAACATTGCAACACAACTCTTAGAATTACTGTTTCATCTGATTATTGATATATTCGAGCTCTACTTCATTACATCTTAATTTTTTCTGGAAATACATTAATTCCTTCTCTAAAAGCCCTTGCTTTGTAGCAGAGGGTTTTGTAACAGTGGTCTTGCTAGTGCTTGACAATGATGCATCCTCTGCCAGCCTCTTCTCACCTGTATACCCTCCCCTTTCCAAAGGCAACCAGTCAGCCTGCTTTTATTATTCATTTTGAGCTTTTCCATTATTCTAGATGGGATGTCATGATGGGATCAATAAAAAAAAGCTTTTTAAATTGCCACTGATGAGAAGAAAAATCACTGATTCTGAGAAACTGCTTTGAGACCTTTGTGTAGGTACTTCAAAATATAATTCAGATAAAGTTGATATTGGCATAGACTTTCTGGTCAATCTACAGTAGATGCCATGATTGCAGCTGCCTAAAAATAGGCATGGTTGTATTGCCCCATTTTGTCTGCACAAATGCAATTATATGTACTTCTAATTGTGAAGGCAGATCTCAATTCAGAGCACTGGAACAAAATAATTACATCATTTGACTCTTGCTTTTTATATTATTATTTTTCATTAGCTGTGCTTGTGGTGTTGGGATTTATCATGTTAACTGATTCTTGCAGCAGTAAGCATTGCTTTAATTGACATTGCAAAGTGTATCCAAATATTTTGAAGATTGTCAAGCATTCCCTGATTTAGAGTTACTGGGCTTTATTTTTAAACTAAAGAAAACTTAAAGCAAGTTTACCATTTATTTCATGACATTTGTTTTTTGCATTTTTAAGATTGGTTTTTCAGTCTTTGCAACAAGTTTGTAATTAGGAAGAAATGTTATTTTCCCCTCTTGCAGGAAGTAAATGCCTAATTTAGTTTTTGGGTGCTTATTCACAGGTCTAATGTGGTGAATTTGTAGCAAAATGTACCATTTATTGAAGCCTTCTGAGCACTGTTTTATATATGTGTAATAGTAATGATCTGATGCTCCTAGGTTTGAGTCCTAGCTCATTAACTGGATGCCTTGGAATTCTAGCTGGGCTATTAATTTTTCATGTATTTATACAGTAATAAATGATTAATGTGTGTTCCTGCACTAGAGTGTAAGATTTTGAAATGGGAAATAACAGGTGACACAGCATGCTTTCAACTGTGAAAATGTCTCCCAGGGGAGTACTGAAACCTGAAAAGGAGTGAGCAGACCAAAACCAAAGAGTTAAGTTAAAGAAAATGCTTTAGGTTCTTGTCATTTGAAAACTGATAGCAAATATTTCAATTTCCCATGAACATTATATTGTAACCTGCAGATGTAGGAAAACCTAGATATTTAATGGCATGCTCAAAAACCCTAAGTATAGATAGGGCTATTAATTTATTTATTTAGTCTTTGCATTCAGATGAACTTCAATGGGAATTTATTCAGTTGGTAGCAGGGGAGTTATTTTACCAGTAGTTCCCTGCTGGGAGTTATTTTAGCAGAAGTTTTTTGTTCCCATTGCCTTTGTGGAAGTGTTGCTAGATCTCTGCCAGTTGAGATGTTGCAGGGAAGCAGCAGGAAGTGCTCTGTCTGAGTTTGCTCCGCTTGCAGGCTTCTGAGGCATGGACCATGAAATACAGACACGTACAGGGCCAGGAGCTAAAGGCTGCAAATAAAAGAGATAGCAAGGACTGAGGTGTGCTAGGGGACAATGACTTGTGCCTCTGTGCCATTCATTTTCCACTGCTGATGGCAGGTTAAAGTCATTCAGTTCAAAGGTATGTGAAGTGTATTACTAATGCAAAGGGAACAATATAAAACAAGCACAAGTTTGTTTCTAAATGCCATTACAATATAAAGTGCCTTTCTTGTGCTTAATCCTTCACTGTTGTTTAATATGTTTATATTTTTACAAAATCACAGTATGAATTTTTACAAGTTGTGAGGTCTCTCTTGACTGTTCCTCCTGTGGAAGACTTGCTACATGATACATGCTGAAGTACCATTGACACTAGATGATACCAGCCCTTAGACTAATTCTTACACTTTATGGGGAAGTACATCAACTCCTGATTTAAGAAAGGCTTTCTATTAACATTGATTTATTTGTCTGCATTATTTCTGCAGGAGGCATATGCTCTGCTCTTACCTTGTTTGCCTGTAGAACATTTTTACTCTTTCAACTTTCTTTGGTTCTAAGTTAATGTAATGAAATACAGGAATTGTGACTGTAGCATAGAGTAATTTCATGCATGCGTATGTGCTCAGATTTGCTTTATACTATCTTTGTGCTAAATAAATCTTCTCTAAATATGTGCCAAATATGTGTCTTACCTTATTATATTTCATAAGATTGAACTTCAAAATCACAGCATGATTGAGGTTGGAAGGGACCTCTGGAGGTCCCCTTGACCAACTCTCTACTCAGGCAGGGCCACCTAGAGCTAGTTGCCCAGGATTTGTGCCCAGTCAGATTTTGAGTATCTCCAAGGATGCAGACTCCATCATCTCCTCATGTGAATGAAATCTGATTTGTCCTTTTAGGGTACTTTGTACTAGTGGAGGATTTAGGGTATATCCAAATCTGTAAATCTTTTCTTTGATGTTCACAGTATGTCCCAAATTTGATGTATTATAAGACAACTGTGATATTTTATACATAATTGGCATGAGGATTTACTGAATATAAGCTGTTGAATTCTGTTTCATGGCTGTGGCAGAGTGCTTGCTGGGTGGACAGGGTGACACTGTGACAGGGTGTGGAAAGGATTCTGCACCTGTGGGGAAACTGGAAGGGAGGTGAGGAAGCTGTGTAAAGGGCATTCAGGTCTTTCCACATCTCTGGAACTGCTTATTCTCTTTCTGTCCCCAGTCCTCTGTCTCAAGACCCACAGGTGTCCTGTCTTCCAGTGCGTTCCCTTGGCTTATGCAGATGTGGCCAATGGATGCTGTGCCAGGAGCAACACTCACAGCTGGCTGTGGGCTTGGGGCAGCCCTTGAGCAGCTCTGCTTTACACACAGGAGACCAGTCCCCTGGTAGCCACTCATTGTGTGGTATGCTGGGAGTACGTCACACAGACTTAGAAAGCTTCCAAGTAAATTTTCTCCTCTTCCTTTCTACTCCTGTCTTTGCCAGATTTGTGGGTTTAGGCCATAGAAAAAAGTTGGAAAATTACTTGGGTTTTGCTTATCAACCTAAGTAAGGCCAGAAACAAATGCAGCTGGAGATGCCAGGCTGTGGTTCACAGGGTTTTTTTGTCTCCTGGAAGTGCAGAGGTGGAGAGCCGTCGGGAGATGCTGCTTCTGACCAGCATGAAAAGCTCTTGGGGCATCTTGCCACTTTATTTCTCCATGCCGTGTTTTTGCCACCTATAAAGTAGGTATGGGCAAACTTTCATTAGCAAGGATTTTATGAGGTTGAATTTTTTAAGGTAGCTAAGCTGTTTTGGGATCCTTGAAGTGAAATTACAGTATAAAGGGCAAATAATTAATTACCATTTGAGCACTTTGTTTTCCAAGGCAGCTTAGTTTTAGGCTAAATAAACTTCAAAGCTGATGTGTCACTAGGAAATAAATGATGCCTGAAAACTAAGGAGGTTATTGAGCCAAGCTGTGATGAATTAAGTGAATTACTGTGAAGTAATGGCAAAATGTTGCCACGTCTATAATTACTTCTTTACAAACATGAGGGACTGTGAAATTAATGTCAGAAGTAGAATTTTTGCCAAAGTATCTCTTTGCAGTATTTACATTTCTTTGTGGGAAAATAGCTAGTGCCCCACAATGTGATGAAGATGGATTATTTTCAGTGTGTAAAATACCACAAAATGAAATTGAGTAAAAATTTCAATGTGCAGGTTTTATTCTCTTACAGTCATAGCCTTTGCTTTTCCAAACACAATCAAAATACAGATTTACCAGTCATGCATATTAAAGCCATTTCTGCTTTGAGAAGTTTGGATTTCTTGGGGATTCTTTGAGGTTTAGGCTCCAAGTCATTAGTTGCCTTAGTGATACTCAGGTGTATATTAACTGAATGATTTGCTGGGACTGCCTATAGTAGAAAATGAAAATTCAGTAAGTGAATACTCTAGTGCAAGGGATAAAATTATTACAAAAATTCTAGTGGAAATCAAGGAACCATCTTTCCTGGAAAATAATGTGCAGTTTCTGGAAATAGAAGAGTTCCCACCAAGCCTTTAATTTGACTTATGTTTTTATATGAGCAGCCTGTTTGAGACAGGTGATTAAGTCTCAGATTTCGTTTCATCTGGGAGAAGAAAAAGGCTGTGAAGCAGAGCTCAAGGAACCATCCTCTGGTGCACTGTGCATGGTCATTGTTTTTCAATAGGCTGTTTAGCTGCAGTGTGTGCTCCTGGTTTCTTCACTGATGTGCTGGAGGAAAGCTGGGTGCACTGTGTGCAAGCAATGTAACAGCTTTCCCTTGGGGTTTTACTAATTTTTTTCAGTTGAAATATGAGTAAAAACAAGCTTCTGGTACAAGTTTCTGGTAAGGATAGTGTTCAGAAGAAGGCTACTGTATATATTGTTTTCTGTCTGACAACTGGTGCAAAATGAGAAGCAAGGTGTTGCTATCGGCATGTCAGCTTAATATTGGGAGGGGAAAGTGTGTGGAGCCTGCAAGACCTGGCTGCTGGGCACAAAATCTCTGTCTGGAGATATTACGATGGATGTCATTTTGTGGTACTGCTTAACAGGATTTTTTCATAGATATGGCTCTATCTGCAAAAGAGAATGAAAATACTAAGAGTCAGTGAGGTTTTATTGATTGCTTATTGTGTGGAGGTAGTATTGAATGCTGTATGATTGGCCAATTTAAAAACTACATAGATAGTTCGAGAAGAAATCAGATGATGGTGTGCACATCAAGAAAATAAATGTTAATATCTTGCTGTAGATGAGCTTTAGTCTCTGCACTTGTGAATATGTGCATGTTACATCCTAGCGCTAGACAAATGTATTTGCTTTTTTCCCCTTCAGTATTATTATTATTATTATGGGATTATAAAAAAAACTGTCTGGATTTTATAGCTTCTGACTTTGCTGCCAGCTCTCTTTTAATTAATTCTGTCATCTCTATCATACATGCTTGAGCAAAGGATGCTCAAGAAGTCAATATTGCAGCCTTCCAGGACTATTGCTTGTTGCCCTCTCCTGGTATCCCCTGCAGAAGATAGTGATACTGTACCTGTAAGAAGTTTTCTGGATTATTTTTTCCTCTGACAGTGCTTATGCTGTAATAATGCTGTATTTATACTTCATGGTGATAGGCACAGTCGGAAGTTTAGTGTTAGTTTTGTCTCTTAACCTTTATGCAAGGAGCCTATATTTGTTTTACAGATTAATTCCCAGAGCTAATTACACCTGATGATACATGTTTTTCTAGTCTGGCAAAACTACTGCAAGTGGGGATGGAATTGCATCAGCTGGGTGGCTTAGCTGAAACTTGTGAAGTATCCAGTGTCTGTGAGGACATTGCCTTTCATGGTTTGGGAGCAGATTTTCTCCTGTTCTTCAAAAATGGGCTGTAAGAAAGCAATATTCGTTGGTGAATAATACTTATTCCTTGAGGTGGTGGTGTGGCAGTGTTTGACAGTGAAGAATATTCGAGTGTGGATCAGAGTTAATGCCAGAAAACTTCTAGAGGTTTGAAGAACAGCTCTATCAGAAGATTCCTGTCCTATTCAGCTCCTCAGGCTTTCCCTTTCAAAACAAGCCAGTTCAAAGTGTAAAGGTTAAGGCTTTCATTCTCATAATGACACCCTTTTGAAGCGTAAATGAGATTCCTATAGCCTCCACTAGATCCGTAACATTAGTTTTGAAGAGTATAGAGGTAACTCTCAGCAGATAGACAGTTGATAATGCTTGCAGACTAATTGCTTCAAAATGGTTTCACATCATCCGTGAAAAACACTAATAACTCATTTAGCCAAAAGCTCAATGCATATGATCATTCAAAACCGTCTAATGACTCAAGACTGCCTTTGAATTTCAACTTTTTTTTTTTCTTAACCAGATAAAGATCTTAGATAATGTTAGTCTTGCATAATTGCTTTATTGCAAGAAAAATATTTCTGGAGGATGTTGTTTTCTTTTGTTACTTCAGCTTTCAATGTAATTCTATTTCTGCCGCTGTATAGAAACTAATATAGAGGATTTTTTTTATGACATTCTCAAGTTTATTTCGTCTAAAGAAAAAGCTTTATTCACTGATTCTGAGAAGATATTGCTGATTTCAGATGTTGATGCATTCTTCCCTCCTGCAGTCTTGAATTCAATCAAAACTGAATGTATTTTCAGACGAGACCTGCATAATCTGCTGTTATTTATTTCAGACCACAAACAGTAGTGCTGAGCAGCCTCAGTTCATCTCACTAATGAGCACCTCTTTATGAATGCACTTGGCTTTATTCTGCTCTCTGGGCAAGAAGGTTTAAGAGCACTTTGTCTTCGAAGAATCTCAGTGCTAGTTTTGAATCCCATTTGCTTTGGTATAAGGTAGCATTAACTTTCATATTTGAACTATGAGGTCCTTGAGTTGCAAGTATGAAATAACAAAAAGAAACATTCCCATGATGAATTTTAACCCTGGGAGCCTGATCTTTGTAGAGTTTCTCTATAATCAGTGGAGAGAAGGTGATAATTCCTCTAGGAAATCATGTGTTCCACCTTCCTCTGCTGGATTGCTGCTGAAGAAACTTCAGTCTCTGTACCACAAGTAGAGGAAACCTCATGAGATTACTCTCCTAAGGCTAGTTCTTTTGGATTTTCCCAAAGTGTTCATGGTTAAAAATAAAACAGATGTAGGAGAATACTTTGAATAGCATGATGCCAAATCAGTATGCTGAATGTATACTTGCATGTTGATTACTGTGTTGTGAAAGCAATATACTTATTCCAAAAGAAATTGCTGTGCATTGAGCAACAGTATCATTACAATTTAGGAAAAGGTAATACATGAGTATCCAACCTCTCTTTTCTTATGCAGGTCTCAATTAAAATATTAATAAACAATTTAAAAAAGAGCAATCACTGTACAAGGTTTTCTCAAAAGAAAAAAGGGGAATAAAGTTTTTTATTTCTCTAAAATACTTTCACAATAGAATAACCAGTTGTGATCTGAGAAATTTATACCCAAAACTTGCATATTAACAGAAGAGTATGGGAATCTATACTCTTTCTCTCTTTAATTAAAAAAAAAAGGCAAGAAATAGTGAAGACTGTTTGCTTTTCATCATACAGTTTCAGTAATACTTGATTTTTTTTGTTTAAATGTCTAGCAGCCTAGAGTTATGCTTTATATTTTATTATTTTTTTCCTTTAGTTACTGTCCTATGTAAAACTGTATCATATTGCCAATGTATTATAGACTCTGCACTTCAAGCAAAAAGTATAGTTTCAAATCATATTTTGAAGAAAGAAGCTGAGGTTTCTTTGTATTATTAGGGGGTTTTATATAACATTTCATTAATAAGGGAAAAGAATGTGTAATAACACATTGCATTAATTTGGCATAATTGCATTACTCAGTGGTGATGCACCTGGAGAACATCTGAAACATATGTTAATGAAAGTTTCATAACTCTCGATATTAGGAAGTTGGTGCCTTTGCTAGAACTGATATTAGAACCACAAAAAAATTAAACAGTCTCAAAAATAAATTAGATCTTGCTGGTACAAGACAGTAGCATCAAACAAGCACGAGATGTTAAGGTTTCACAGGAGAAAATGTTTCTGTTCATATTCTTTTAATTGTAGAGTTTTGAAAAGCTATGAACTTCTTGACTTAGCCTTTCCATGAAGAGTTAGTTGACAGAGTATAAACAATCTAATCAAAATCCTTATTAAACTCTTTATAGCATATAACATTTTAGCATGAAAATAGTAATGCCTATGTCATGGAGTAGTTTATTAATTTGCATAAATAAGTTTATATAGATTGTGATTGCATTGTGCCATGGATTAAAAGACATACGAGTTTGCTCTGTACAGGTTGGTTTGTCTCAGGCAGATATTTTCCCTTTGTCCCACTGTAATTCCATTGTCTCATTTCCGCCCCATAGATAATATAGTACTGAGTGGGTATAATATACTAAATAAGCATTCATAAGAACTTGATTTTAATGCAGTGATGGATGCATATTTCTTGTCTTTTCAAAAATCTGATGTGTTAAAATTTAGTCTTTCAGTTGAAGTGCCACCCTAAATTGTGTAGGTTGTGCAGTCCATACCTAATCTCCCTTCTCTCTCCTGTTCTGAACTGTATAGCGAACAAGATATTCTTCATCCCCAAAACTGCCAAATATGCCAAGGATTAATGTTAGCAATAAGTACTCGTATTTCATTCAGTGCTAATGTGCCAACTTTCTCACTCAGAAATGCTAGATGCCTTGATGTTTAGGGGTTTTGTTGTTGTGGTTGTTGTGATATCAGACTTAAAGATGGAAACAAAGCTGGGTTTTGACTGCACTGCTCTTGATCAGCAAGAAGGTTCATTCTCTTCACCATAGTGGAAGTTGCAGCTCTCCATCTGTCTCAGCCCCTCTTGGTCTGCCCTGACTCAGGCTCCTTTCTCTGTAGCAGCAGTGTTATGATAGTCTCTAAGCATGAGACTGCTCTTTTGTTTGGGCTTTGGATTGCATATTAGTATTTTTTAATTGAAAATATTTAGCATGGAATGATAGTATGTAGCTTGGAATGTTTTTGGACTGATTCCTTTGAGCAGCTTCAATATGGCAAAAATGCAGCATGGTATGTTTGAGTAAAAGAGGTAACATAGTACACATCAAATATATTTTTTGATTAAAAAAGAAATGTAAAAATGCTTGACATTCAGCTAAGGGATGCTGCACTGTCTTGATTAACAGTGCTTGGTTTATTTTCATGCAGCATTATATCGATCTTTACAAATTCAGTGAAAACTAAGGAATAATAGATGCAGATTGAAGCATAAGGTCTGCTGTATTATCTGAATTTTAACAGTAATTTTACAGCTTGGAGGGATAGCTAATGCAGGAACATTATGAAAGCTTTCCAATGATTTGACAACTAATGTTTCTGCAAAATAGTTAAGGGTCAACTTATGCTTTTTAACCAGATGTACTAGTGCTGTGGTTACCATCTTTCTTGAAAATATTACTGTGCATAGAATATAAGATAACATTAGAAGAAATGATAGGAGATTCATAAGCTTTTTTTTCCTATATAATGGATAGTGTTTGTGTGTTGACATTAAGGGCTCTCAGTTATGCCATGTAGTCAAATTCAAAGTAACTCAGCTTCCAATCAGTTTACTTTAAACTAAGTAGAGTTTAATCCAGTGTCTGTGTCTGATTGCCAGGCAGAAAGTAATTTGGAAATGCTTAGGTTTGCATGGCAGATCTGAAGTGTTTGGAAAGTCTGATATTAGTGTTTGGATGATTATTTTCAGGTGGCATCAGAAGAGCATGGGCAAGGGCTATGCTGTCCCTCAAACAGAGCAGACTGTTGGTAGCCTTGGATGAGCTTTAGCAATCATAAGGACAGTGTTGGGATTCTTCACCACAGCCTCTAAAATTTGGTCTCAATGTATGAAGAGAAAAATTTATAGTCTTTGAGTAAGGTGTTTATATTTGCTGCCATTCTGTAACTCTATGCCTAGAGGAAGGAGGAATCTGAACTGAAATATTTGTAGTGTGGCTTATTAAGATTTATGATATATAAATGATTGTGAGATATGAAAGCTCACTGAACTAGGATTTTCTTCCCATTCCACCATTATATCCCCTCTATAAGTTCCTTCTTTAACAGTTTGTTTAACAAAGAATAAACAAGCTTATTTCTTTTCAGTGGCATGGTGTAACTTGAATTTTTCTTCATTTTTCTACTTAGTTTCCTTTTGACTGGTCCATATTCTAATTGGGAAATAACTATCCTTCATTCTCTTCACTATTTTTCTTCATGCTTCCCCTGGAGCTACCTACTAATTCTGGGAGCAGTGCAATTTCTCAGATGTGCAGTTGTTAAATTTTAACCCAGGTTACATCTCAAGCATGGATCTATTTCCACAGATCCATGCTGACCTACCTTAAGAATGTCTCTTTTTGTTTAAACCATTGTGGATCACCTGGTAAAGATTGTGTACTAATTTGATGTTCTGATTTGACATCTTGCACAGTTTGAAAATTTGCACTCATTGATTTTTCATTGAGCCTATCTGTTTCATTTTACCTATGCCTTTTATATGACCTCCAGGTTTGATTTCATGTCTTGAAGTGATTCCTCTGGCTAATTACCTGTTTTATAATGATAAAAATGTGGCCCCCATTTTTCATTTTAATCCATCTAGCTATCATTTCCAGCCACTGACTCTCATTGACTGCCACTAGAAGTTTCTTCAGGAATGCATGTGTGCTTTGAATTGCAAAAGAAGAGGTGAGGGGAAAGCTGTGGGGTCTACTATTAATTTATCTCTGCTTAAATTGATCACCTTTTGGGTTTTATTTTAAACAAAAGCTGGTAGGATGTGAAATAATGAGGTACCTTAGAATTTCTGCAGTTGTTGTAAGTGATTATTTCACTATCATTTGCTTATTTTCTCTGAGATGCATCTATCTGCTGAAGGTCACAGCAGCTGCCACCCTAAACCTCTATGGCATGTGTTGGGGATGCATTATAAATCAAATTATTTTATTATATAGATGAGTTCTGCAATTTCTCTTCCACTATCTACCTCTCATTTCTGTCACTGATGCAGCTATAACAAGTTTAGTCCCAGTTAAACCAAATAAATCCTGCTGTCTGATAAAAAGAGAAGGGAAGAATGCAGTGCCTGAAGGAATATTTCAGCTTGTCATTCCTTCCCAAGGAAAAAAAGTCTTTTTGCTTTACTGCTACTCCAAGAAAGGAGAAGAATACAGAATGCCCAAGATTAATATCTCTTCTGGTGCATCATTCAACCATTTCTGTTAACTTAGAAATAAAACCTTTGCTAATGGCATTTCATGCTTGCACTATTTCTTTTTTGTGCAGCAGCTCTGCATGACTTCATGCAACTCAGGAGAGCAGCTAAATATGGGGCTGCAGGCTGGCAGGAGAGTGGAGTTTGATGCATCTTAGATATGCCTTAAGTATCATTTTCAGGTGAAAGATGAGTTTTGGAAGAGAAGTTTTTAAAAATCCCAATTAGGAAGGTATATATCTATTTAGAGAAAAATGAAGACTCTCCAAAGTGCTTTTGTAAGTAATCAATAGAGAATCGATTCAAGGGCTTCAAGCATGTACCTTTTTGGAAAGTAATACAGTGCTGCTGCTGTATTTGATATGGCTGGGTACTGTTATAACTGGACTTCTGATCTTCTACACAGCAAACTGAAGGATAAAAGCATCAAAAGACATATCTGGAAATACAAATGTTTCATCCAGCATGGGGCTAATTATCCTTATCTTAACGCAGCCTCTTGGAGAGAAAATTACAAATGCAACTCTGTACTTCAGTGCCCTTGTATTTGGGAAAACATCTCTGTGGGCAGTCAGGAAATAATAGGTCTGTACTCTGTGGGAGGTGTTAGGGACGGTTTTGTTCTATTTGTGTTTGTTTTAATAAGAATTAAAACCTTTGCACCTAGTTATTTACTTTCTGCCCCTGGAGAGTGCATGTCCCCTGTTGTGTTACCCACGTCTCTTAAGGCTTGCCAGAGGCTGCAAGTGTGTGGCCACCACCAAGGGAGGTCGCTGTTGGTGCCACTCTGCTGTCACTAGGGTCTGTGCTAGCTCTTCTTGCTAGATGTAAATAAAGTCTGTTCTTCAAGGAGCTTTTAAAGCTGCATGACTAGATGGTTCAAAAATATGATTGAGTGGCCTCTATAAAGGCTTTGTTCTTGTGGGATCCAGGTTTGATTTGTTGCTCCTTATTGCTAAGCAAGATTATAAAATGGATAATTCATTTTTTCTATTAAAACACAGTTTCAGGGTATTAATAAAATATACCCCGAAAGAATGACACTTAGCAGTAGCAGAAATAAATTCTAAAATAATCTTTCCTGAATACTTTTAAAATCAGCAGCTTCAGATTTTTCTTGAGGTTCCTCTGAACCCAAGCAGTGCTTCTTGACCCTGCAGCACAGGACTTGGTAGTGTCCATGCTTCTGGGACAGCCAGTGGAACCTTGCCTTGGAGGACTGGTTTGTGGGGCTGTGTCTCACCTGCCAGCTCATGGCCTGGCTGATCAGCCTCTGCCCCCAGGATTTTGGGTTTGGGAGTGAAATCATAACGCTCACAATAATGCCCTGAAAAATGGACTCTCAGTGTCTCACAGTCGTTAGGACACAAACTATAATCATGTCTTTTCATAAACAGAGACCCTGGCTAAGCTTGGAGTTCCCCAGATTTTGGATTGGTTTTATTGGATTTCTTTTACATCCCTTCCCATACAAATGGAGGAATGAAAGGATACACCTATGTATCGGCTCCCTCTCCCTCTTTCGTACTCCCTAATTAACTTTAGTCCAACAACTTTAATTAGATCATCTGAGTTGGTGCTGAGGAAAGACATTTCTTATATGTTAAATTCAGTGAACGTACAAATTGGATATTTTTCTGGCAGAAGCTGTTTTCCTGCGCTTTTTTTTTATATGCTAATAGAGGATTTAGTTTCTCTCTGCCCAGGACTCCAGGTAAATGAGTTAAAAAATTCTTAACTGGGCAGCCTTGGTAGGTGCAATATGCACTCAAGTCAGATACCTTAACAGCTGAAAATACTCAATTTATTTCCTAAGAATATATGGGATGAAATGTGGCACAGTGATACAACTGATGGTGTGCTTAGCATATGTGTTGGGATTTCACCCCAGTGACCTTTTTGTGACTCAGGTTGATTGTTATGTTCCCAAAGCAGTGCATTTTCATTCCTGGTATTTGTTTTGTTTTGCATTTCGTATTTACTTACAAGTGAACTACTGAACTCAATGTGTTATGATAAAAAGTGAGCACAGTTACCTTTGTTAACTGGCTCCCCTGTAATAATTTTTGCCATGTTTTCTTGTTACTAAACTTCAGATGAAACTGGTGTCCTATTTTTGTTTCCTAGGTGAGTATTTAGACTAAGTAAGGAGAAAGAGAGATTTCTTATGGAATGAGCTCTGATAATGTATGTGGACACTTCCTTGTGTTTGGGGGAGGAGGCAGGGGAAGAAGGATATGAAAAAGTGGAGTCACCATTTCTCCTAGTCAAGGACCAAAGGACACTGCCAATTTGTCTCTAAAAGACTGTTTAGAATTTCTGAAATCATGTTTCATCCCTTCTAGATGATGAAGCAGACTCTGATGAACTCATCCATGGATGACTCAGGACCTGGAATAATTTGATAAAGTCTGTTTTGAGAAGGAAGCTCCTATAGCTTAATTCCCTGTTAGGGAGGGGGCACTCCAGCAGTGGGGAAGGACTTTGGAAAGTGTCCATGAGATGCTCTCAAAGCAAGCAGAACATGGTGAAACAAATGTGTGCCTGGTGCCTTCTGTGTGAGGAGCCAGCAGAAAATGACATCAAGAGTCAAATATGATTAGTGTGTCAAGAGGGGAGAAACTGGTTTAAATAAAACCAACTGAGAAAATTATCAAAGAAGCCAAGATTGCAGTAGGAAAAAAGAGCTTCACAAAGCTCATAGAGCAAGACTGTGCCTGCAGACCTGTGCTTCTATTTAGTGGCGCTTCAGTGCCTTGGGCAGTGTAAGAAGAGTTGTGCCTTGGAATTAATATGTCTTTTCCCTGCTTGTCCCCCTTTGCCTCTAGAGGGAAGGGACTGAGTTTCCCCACTGAGAGACGAGTGGTGTGGAGGTTGCCCTTGCTCCCTGGCTTGCTCCTTCTGCTCACTGCTTTGCAGCTTTCAAAGCCAGCTGCAGGAAGTGGGGAAGGAGCACTGAGCTCACTAGCTCTTCAGAGTTCATGGTAGTCAAGCTACAGAGTGGAGGAAGGAGAAGGAAGGTGGATGAGGGAGCCAAGAAACATATCGAGGGATCATTGTGTTATGCATCTGTGCAACTGCAAATTGTTTTGTGCACTGAGAGAGTAACGAAAGACATAGAGGGGGTGGCAAGGGAAATTTAGTGTCACTTGAAGTTTGCATTGTTGGAATGGAGAAAGGCACTGTTTTATGACTCTGTGTGCAGCAAAGCACATGAGGTAAATATACCAGTAAATCAAGAAGCTCTTTCCTCCTCAACAGACAGTAAATATTAATGAAGATACAGGTGGCATAAGCAGAGACACACACTCAGAAGAAAACACGGAAGGAAGTAGAGCAGTTATAAAAAGCAAACCCTAGAAGAGTGTGATGGCTGCTGTCCCAGAGGTTTTTGGTGGGGGGGAAGGTGAAGGAAAATGCAACGACAGCAACCACAGAATAAAATCACAACAGGGGTTTATAAGCTCCTGAGGAACTCTAAGACAAGAGTGAAGGGAAGTAAGCAGCATCCTGGTTTTAACAGATAAAAGGGAATGTGTGGTAACAAGCGATATGGAGGTTTGATCTCTTTGCTGGTGACATTTTTGTGATTGATTTAGGGCAGTCCCTATGCAGAAGCTGTAACAGGCTATGCTAGGTCTAACTACAGCATCTTAGGGCTGCTCTAGGGAGGCAGGCCCCAAAGGCTGGCAGCAAGGGAACAGGTTTTGCCATGGTAAAAACAGCTCAAAATTTACTAATGGGGTTCAGGGCTGGATGTTAAGGACCACAAATGTTTCAGTTCAGCAGTTGCCCCATGCTTAAAGAACAAATGCCTAACCTACAAGTCCTTAACAAAGGATGGTGACCTAGAGAGCAGAGCTGGCAGGGAAGCATTTTAGTTTACTTTAAAGCTAACACTGCCAAATACAAACTCATGTTTGGCTTTCGTATGGAGGAAGGTTCAGGTCACATAAATGAAGCTCTTGCACTTTCAGAGCAAAGCTGAAGCTTCCCACTCATGCTCCACACTGCTTTTTTCCTGCTGTCAGCTGGGGCCCAGCCCATGGCTCTTGTCCTCTTGTAGAGCTTGTGGCAGGAGAGCTTTTGCTCAGCTTGTAAAAGGAGGAGGGGAAAGGTTTGGAAGACCATCATGATTTGCTCTCCCTGAAGGTAGGCTGTTGAGAGTCAGACTTTCTCATGGCTACATCAGAAGGATGCTGCTGATGGATGGCTGTCAGCGATGGTGCCATGTTTCATGGCAGGTGCTAGTCGGGGTGCAGAGAAATGACAGCAGAGAAACTGTGCAACTCTGCAGCCATTGAAAACCATCAGTGAGTAGTGTGTTCTGAAGATTAAGTTATTTCTTAAAGGCATGATTGCAAAGGTTACTTCTTTGTCACCAGGACTCTTTGAGTCACCATTGCCTCTTGATGTGGCAGTGGGATGCAGGAATAGCACAAGCTGTTGCTAAATGTGGCCTAGCTACAAAATGATATTATTCCTACTTAATGAAGTCTTTAATGAAGGACTTCCATGCCAGTTACATTTTAGCTGTTTAATTGTATGCTCATTACAAACTACATGTTTTAAAAATTCTTTGGCATTACCAGTGAGATTGATTGGCAAAAGATTAAAAAAAAAAAAGTTTGGATCTGAGAGAGAAATTAATCTAGATTTCAGATTTTGAGATCTAGATTTGAAACTGTGTCTAGAGGAGGATCATTTCAAGCTCCCACTGTCTCATACTGTAGAAGCTGAGCTGATTTATTCCTTGAATCCTGTTGTGTGCAGTTCATCCAGAAAGAAGAAGCCTTAAAGTCTCCGCTTTGGCATCTAAAAAGAAATCAAGGTGTTGCTTTGAATAGGAACTGAAGGGAGCAGCTGTAAGAAAAGTGCTACAGGGCTATGTAGGAGAGTCCATGGAGATTTACAAAAGAAGTAGGCACAAACAGTTTCTTTAAAAAGTTACACTTTAAAGGGTAAGATACAGAAAATATTGCAACTTAAGGAAGCAGGAATGTAGCTTGTATTTTGCTTCTAATTTGTAGAGATGACTGATGATTACACTAGCAAGGCAATGAGGTACTCTGTTACATGGTGGCTTAATGTGTGTTGGAGAAGTGGAGCCTTGAGCAACATATGCTAAAAAGGAGATATTGTACAGACTTATTAATGTGACTTATTTCTTTTTCAATTCGATTCTGTCTATGTATTTTTCCATTGCATACGTGAAATTGCATGATTTCTGCTAAAATAATTGCTAGACCCCTTGAAACTTTTAGGAAAAGGAGTAGCATGTTTCTTTTTTTGTTTCCCTGGTAAAGAAAATTTGGAAGGATTTTTAAAATTATTGTTATTAACAGTTTGTGATTCCAGGCAATAGAAGTAGATTTTTTTTAGAAGTGGTTAATAAATATGGAAGGGCAATTAAAAGTTTGTCAGATCTCTCATTAATAGGACTGGTTAAGAAGTTACTATGCAAGTCCTCTTCTGCCAGGGCTTTTCACAGTTAAAACAAAAAATCCTTCTGTGCTTTGAGTCTAGGAAACTTCTTTTTATATCAATATGGAAATTGTCATAGAACCAAGATTCTAGGAAGTTTAATTAAAAGACAAAATCATGAAACTTGTAATAAAATCAGAAGTCTTATCTCTAAAATAATGACATTGGGAAGAAGAATGCCAGTAATGGAAAGCTACAAAGATATAGTTGGATTGAAATATGCTGGGAAAGCCAAGTACTTTGCTAGATGAGTGTTTGCAATCCTTCATGCATGCATTGCATGTGGTTATACATACTTGCATGTCACCCTCTTCTGCTTTTTACACACAGCTAAATGCATTTGTTCATCGGTAGTAAGATGCTTAAAGAATTTTAAATGCTTGTGCAAACTTATTATTTAGCAGAAAAAGAGGTAAAGAAATCATGTTTACATATATTGGCAGGAGCATAATCTTATACAGTGCCCTACAAACTTGTAGGCATCAAAATGTTCCTATTAGTGCCACTGTAGATCACAAAGACCATTTTGAGAAAACTTTGTTTGCTGCCTACTTGGATTTCAAACATGAGTGTGTGTGTCTGCCTGCCCTGACCAAGCTGGAGAAAGGAAAAAATTGCCTTGTGATGACTTTTAAGAAAAAAATCTCTTAAATATTTACTTCTAGGGAGGAAAAAAAATAGGTTTATCCTGGCAGATATATGTCTGTATTCATGTTTAGGAATGAACATTGTTTTTATACGTGAAGTAAATCAACTTCAGCACTCTGAATCAACTATGTTTAACTCAGCAGCAGAGTTAGTGCTGTTGCAATCTAAGTTGACAGTCTGTAAATATTTACCATCCAAGCTACCCTGTATTGTTTCTTTTTAGTGTCAGTTCTGTGGAGCTCATTTTATGCTGGGTGAGATGCTACTGTAGGCAGCAAAATCTCTGGGCATGTGCAGTGCTCCTTTGCCTGCAGTCTCAGCACATACCTGTCGCAAGCATCAGAAATCTTCCTGCTAGGGAAAAGGAGAAAAGACCTCTTGTGCTCTGGAGTTCAGCAGCTCCACTGAGTTAGGTAGTAGGGTTTGTCATCAACCATACTCCACGGATGAAAACCTGATCCTGTTGAAGTCAGTAGTAAAATTTCCACCACCTTAAATGGGATTAGACTTAGAATTTCCCTACATATAATAATACAATGTCATTAATAGTGGTGTGAAGCTGTAGTTCTTATGTGTAAGTACTGTCCTCCAAAGTGAATTTTTAAAACCAGTATACTGTTATTTGACAACAGAATATATAGTCCTCTTATTTAAATTATAAATTCGAATAACAACTTTAAATGTAAAAAGCTAGACATATCTACATTTATTTATTTGTTGGGGTTGGTGATAGATTGAAGATTTAAATGTGTTAAGGTATGACCTTTAAAATAAAATTAACTCAATAAATCAGCAATAGTGTGTTTGACATACTAATTTATTTTTTAAATGCCTACATCTTAATTTACTTAAACTTGGCAACACATTTATAAAAGGCAGACCTAGGTCATTTTAAGCTTATCTTTACCTTTCTAAATGATTGTAAGCAGGTTTTTAAGGATATTGAAGCATCTGAAGGTTCAGGTGAGCTTCAACAGGAATATAAAAAGTGCCACAGTAACTACTGTTACCAGGCACTTTTTTCCCTCCTCTTTTATAAATAGCTGGGTTCTTATGAAAACATGTAACATTTCTGAATGTCTTTACAGTAAGAAAGCTGTCAAACTCAGGCTCTGTGCTTCAGAAAATGAGTGGGAGAATTAATGCATTGAAAAAATAAAAATAGCTCTGTGAAGTGTAATAGAGTTGTGGGTGATGAAATCAGCCTGCTGACCTGCTCCTTGGGCCAACACTAGCCAGCAAAGGCTGTTCTCAGTGAAATAGCAGCACTTGGTACCCATCCCAAGCAATCTCTGGCATCCTCCTGGACTGCCCCAGGGCTGTGGGTCTCTGGCTACTGCAGGGGTCCAGTAGTGCATCCCCATGGCCAATGCAGCACAGAGCTCAACATCTGCCAGGTTGCTTGGTGCTGGTCTTGCCACTAGCCAATATTTTAGACTAGCAGAAGAGGTTTTGTCAAGGAGATGATTTCCAAATGGTTTTACAGTGGTGGAGGCAGGAGTGCAAAAGGATAAAACTTAACAGCTATGTGACTCTCGGGTCAAACTTGCTAAGGATTTTCTTGGTTGCTTCTGTGTACAGTTACTGTCTCAAGCAAGATATGTTTGTGCAAGAAAAAAACCAAAAGGATTGCAAAGTTGAGCTGGTTAGGAGACTCCAAGGTTACAATAGCAGTTTCTGCACTGAAAACACTGAAACTTACCTCAGAATTGCATTGGCTATTAAACCTTAGGGTTTCTCTTTGCTCTTGCTCATGTTTTCCTGTATTGATACTGTGCTTAATGTAATTTCTGTTAACAATGTAATTACTATCAAGTGCTAAGAACTGCAAATATAGAGAATTCATCATTTGCAAGAGCTGAATTGCATCATTGTGTAGGTGCATTCTGTGGTTGGAACATGTAGTTGCAATCTGCAACTAGATTCATCTTATTACTGTAGGAAAACATCCCTGAAGCAGTACAGCCTCGTGTCAGGGAACAGTATTAAGCCTGTGTAAGTCCCAGAGTCCCTCTAATTTTCAGGCTGCAGGGAAACTTCCATTTTCTGCTGTAAGATCTTTAGGAAGCTCCTTGTCAGTGGCTCTGAGTAGGTTAGCTGAACCTGTTGTACTTCTGCCTGTATCAGTTAACTTGCAGATAGCCAAGAGATTTTCTGGGAGACTTTCCAGTAGCTGTCACAGTGGCAATACAGTTGCAGTTTGCCAGGATGTATGCAAACATATGTATATGTTTCCTTCCCCCTACCACTGTATAACCAAGAACTGATGTAAATTAGAGGAGGAAATACTAGGTTATTGGGGGGTTTCTGTTGTTTAGTATTTTTAAGATCCTGTTGTTAGAAGAAATTTACTCAGATATCATAGAGTCCTATAACTAGGCAAGTTGATATTACAATATATTAGGGATTTAGATGACTGGAGCCTTAGCATTCCAAGAGCTTTTTATGCAACAAGATCTCACATTTTCTCTACTCTAAAAGTACAGTCTACCTACAGATGCTTTTTAGGTGATAATTCAAATTAAAGAAGAAAATACATTTTACATGAGAGGTTTTAATTTCCTAGATTTTATCTTTAAAAATCACTGGGCTAGGAAATACTGATGTAAAAAGAACAAGGATATATGCCAAATAGTGGTAAAGAATAGAATGAACCATATGTATTCCCAGTTTTGAGAATTTTGGTTTAGAGTCTAGTGGACTATTGAGAGTTTTTTCATTTAGAAAGCAGAACAAAATACCTTGAACTGCAATTATATGCTTATATATAGTGTTTGAAATAGACTTAAATCTATCAGACTGAGTACTTTTGTATTGAGCTTTCTGATTAATGGACTGGTTAAAGGCTAATTCATGTACTGGTTGATTTATTCCTTATTGTTCTCTTGTGGAAAGATTTATGCAGTTTTTCTAAATAATTATTTTAAAGGTTTTTGGAAAACAAACTAAGCCAATGACCAGTGGCTACATCTCATTTCAAGGTCATCAAATGTGCCTTGTAAAGAGAAGACTCTTGGGCTTTTGGAGTTACTTCTGGAATCACTGGGCAGTGCTGCTTATTATTTCCTGATTTCTGGGTAGGGAAAATGATTTAAATAGTACTTCCCCCCCATGCCAAAATTAAGAGGATAGTATCAAGTTAATTTCATTTACAAAATAAAGTTAAGATAAGCTGCCATTAATTTTTTGATAATTTCTTTTTATTTCCCAATAAATTTAAAAGGAGAAGAGTAATTTATATTTGTAATCTGAAGAACTAGTAAATGTCTGAGGATGTTTTCCCTATTCTCTGCAATATTCTCCTCTTGGCTGCCATTCAGCCAGACTTTTTGTTCTCCTGTTTTGTTGATGGAGTTCATCTTGAGATCTAGTAAGAGTTGCTACCAAAATCAAGCAGTAGGAATTCAGACTTTAATTCAGTTTAGAAAAGCAATCTGGTTTCCTTTTTGGCAATTTAGTCCTCCTTCAGTGCATCCTTCTGATGCAACTTGACTCTCCTACAGGCTAAAATGTCACCTTTCAGCAAGAGTACTCCATGAAGAATTTTTAAGTGACCACAGGCCTGAAATATGGGTAACATCTTTATAGAAATAGAAAGTTCCCATAGAAATCATCTCCCAAGAAGTGCTTGAAAAATTTCTGAGCTGCTTTTTCTAGTGTATGATTATACAAAATTTGTTGGCTCACAGCAGGCAGGTTGTATTTATATCAGAGCACTGAAAAAACGCACAATTTTCTATCTGTTAAAATGAGATTTCCTTTTGCTCTTCCAAATGCAGTGTGTACAGCTGAATTTTAATGAACACATCCATCTCACATTTTTAGAGCATAAAATGAACAGCTGTGTAATAGGTGGTAAGAAAGCATATGATGTGTTTTTACTTTCATCTAAAATACAGCATTGTGTTTCCAGTGTTCTACTCTGTGCTACCATAATGGTTTAGTGGTGAGCATGGTAATGTTGGGTGGATAGTTGGACTCAGTGATCTCCGAGGTCTTTTCCAGCCTTAATGATCCTATGAGTCTATAAACTATCATTAGTAACCAAGCAGTCAATAAGCTAGATGCTGTCTCTGCTGTAGGTGTTATGAGACTTTTTTTCCAGATGGCAGAAATAAATGGCAAAACTCACTGAAACTTTTACTGGAAAACTGGTAAGAGGACAAATATTCAGTGGCAGAAAAAAAAAGCCCATAAAAATCTTACTTCGGGTAAAATTCAGCATCTGACAATAGTTCTGATTTTGCCAGAGATAAAGGCTGAAGATTGCATTGTATAAAAAATGAGTTTGGTGCCTACTATAGAGGAATGATAGCTATGATATGGTAAGGTTTTCCAATACGTACTACCTTAAGAGAAAACAAGCTCATTTTAAAAAAGTTTTCCAGAAAATTCAGAAAGAAATACCAATAATCCATTTACTAAATGAGAAAGAGCCAAATATGCTTCATGTACTTTTGTTATTGTTGTTTCTGATATACTGAATAAACCTGAGAAAGCCTAAGGTCAAAAGCTCCATTAAAACAGAAAAGAACATCTTGCACATACCAGTTTTTAGAGAGTTTTACTTTCTAGTGCACATCAGCATGAAGCTAAAGCATCATTTACAACACAAAGTCAAAGAGCCTTTTACAGACACCCAAGTCCCAACCATTATTTGCTGCTTTGGGTACTCTCTGGCTTTTGCTGTACAAGACTCTGAAAGGGAAAGTCATTCCTTCAGGACTTTGGATCTCCAATGGGGTCAGTGTGCTTTAAATGAAAAGTCCTGGCAGTCGAAAAGGAAACCTAATGGAGACTTTTGTTTTCCATGTAATGGGGTCACATCTTTAAAAATAATGGAAGTACAGAGGGAGAGGAAGATGGGGAAATAGAAGATGTGACCTGTATCAGATATTAAAAATTCGACAAAACCAACTACACATAAAATACACACAAACAAACAACCCCCTCCAAACCAGACCAAAACAAGCAGCAGGCATGCAGATGTGTTTACTGGACAGCAGTGACTGTAGAGAATCAAAATACAAGAATGTTTTTTGCAGAAAGAAAAAACTCAGCTGCTGCTGAACAGAACAGTGCAGATAACTATACCAGTGAAGAGCTTAAAACTTGTTGTGGAATTGGAGACAAGAAAGGAAGCATCCCAGTACAGGCAATGTGCCTCCAGGAAGGATGAGACCTTCACCTTGTCCCTTTTCCAAGACATATGGAGGTTGTTAGTGCTTGGAACAAACCAACATTGCCACACATGGTTTATTTCATCCCTTGTCCTAGTGCGCTATCTGTACTTTTGTTACCTTGCATCATATTTTTAGCCAGACTGGATAACAGTGCTCTTTGATGAGCTACCACTCTATGCTGAGGAGCTGTCTACCTAGCTGAAGGCAAAAACATGTGCCATAGGTGGTACTTTACCACCNAACGTGGATAGAGCCCTCTCTGGATCTTGGTTTGCGAAGCCTAGCCATGATGATGACTGGACTGTTTGGGTACTTGCACCATTGGCTGCGTGAAGTGGAGCAGAGGAAGGAAAGAAAAAGAGTAATTGTGTAAGATACATGGTGAAAAAAACTCTCCGTGTAGACCATTAGTACAAAGCTTGTGAGGAAGTGATGCTGTGTTGCCATAGTTTAAGAGGAGCCCTTCCTCATGTAGACATGTAATGGGTAGAGTGCACATTTTGAGCAACTCATGCTTTTGTTCTACTGCACTGCCTGTGATACAGACAGGAGGCTGGAATTGATGCTGAAGTGATGGGAGCGCACGTGGGGACTTTTCTGGTTATCTGGAATGGCCCCTTTTCCACCTGCCAAGTGGTGAGCAGCTGTCTGGCAAGGGACAGGTATTGGGATCTTTCTCAGTGCAGCCACGGAATACCCCTGGTGAATGGGATCCCTTACTTTTCTGATCAGCTACATGGCTATGGGCCTTCATTATCTCATGATTGGCAGCAGTAGCAATAATTGGTGGAGGAGTGTCTCTTATTCTCAACCTAGGCATAGGCTGCCATGTAGAAATCTCAGGTATAGGCACTGAGGAGATGGAAGTTAATGTAATCTTTGACAAAAATAGGCTGACAGGATTTTCTAGAAATATATCTCCTCTACTGCATTTTAAACAGACTTAGAGGAGTTCAGTAGGAAGTTTTAAGTTGTACCTGAGGTTTTTTTCTGCTCCACCAAAGTTTTTAAAGGTTGAGTGGAGCCCTTGGAGTAAGAATAAGAGGTACTTTGTGAAATTGCAAATAATTGAGAGCATCAGCAGTGGAAGATGGGGAGGGGGGAAATGTGTGGAGTTATTTGCTTCAGCCAGATTTTGTGGAGTAGTTATTGCCTAAGAAAGCAAAACTGTCAGTTGGAGACAATTTCTGAACAACTGGCACAAGGCAGCCTGGTTTTATTCATAGTCCCTACTAGAAAAATAGAAAAGAGAAGGTACTAGAAAGGGAGATGACTTTGGTTTCTGAATAGCATTTGTGTTTATCTGATGGTGCATAATCCAGGAAGAAAATTCAGGACAAGCCTGAAAGGTATTGCAACATTATTCTGTCTTTGCCCAGAGTGTGCCTGTGTTGCAAGATTATTGAGATGGACAGGTGTCCCAGGGCAAAAATATTTTTTCTAGCAACTTGTTCTTATGGTTAAATAAGAAAAACAGTCTTGGACAATGATTCTACCTTTCATTTTTGTCTTTATTACAAACTTGAAACCCCGAGGTCACTTGTGTGGTGATACTCCTGAGAATTCTTTTAACTGATGCAGAGTTTCTGGGAGTTCAAAAATAGTACACATTTCTACAAGGACATACAGGTTGTAGAATATGAAGGGTGTCTGGCTCTCTGGGTATCTGGATCACTAGGGTTCCCTTATGTGCTTATGTGGTTGTGTAATAGGAGGCCCAGTATGAACTCTTTTTAGTACAGCAGAATGCATCTGGGACAGTTTATTTTCTTCTTTTATGCTTCTGATAGGACTACTTCTGCAAGGGTTTAAAGGACTTGTCTGTGCAGAAACAACAAGCCTTTTAGTGTCCTTGATCTTGGATCCAGAAATTACTGTCCATCACGTTTGTCCTATTGTACAGTGCCCCTAAGGAGAGTTTCAATAGCAGCATGTTATGAATGATCTTGGAAGTACAGCTACAAAGTCTTTAAAACTTTCATTTTTCTCATCTTTTTCAAGTTAAAATTGCAGGGTGGAGGTAAGCTTAGTGCAGTAGTCTTCTGGGACAGGAGTGGGTGAGAACTGGATTGAGAAAGCAGGTTTCTATTCCTGAGGCAGTAGAAGATTAAATATCATAAAGAGACCATTATTGAACTCCTCTTGTGTCACAAGCCTGTCTTTTAGTCCCAGATAGACATGCCCTGCAGATACTTTAGGTGTGGTGTTCTTACTTTTAAAAACTAATAAAATATTGTGCCTTTGGTGTTCCTCTTGTATCTCCTGGGGATCACTGTGGCTAGACTTACTTCCTGGGGAGTTCTCTGGGGCCCCTCTCCTTTTGTAATCAACTTCTGGGAGTGTAACATGGCTTTTGTTCATCTTCCTTTTATGATGGGTTGCAGAGGGTCTGTCTTCGTTACTGACATGTAGGAGGCTTTTGTACCAGTAGAGAGTTGAAGTGAAGCCAGGGCACAAGCCAAGACTCAACATTCAGTTTTTCTCTGTATGGTAACATAAAGGAAGGCAATATTCCATCCTATTAGTCCATTAGCCGTGCTCAGTTACTTGTGTTAGGTGGTCAGCCTTGAGTGAGTCACTGATCCTCCTGCAGATAGTGCTTTCAGGAGTGAAGAAGTGCTGTAAAATAAAGAAATAAGAATGATCAAGCTGTTAAACGAGATGATTCAAAAATGTTAGATATCCAAGCAGTAAACACAGCATTATACTGTCAATCTTCATAGTACAAGTTCTGTAACTTTAGTCATCCACAGCAGTTACAGCTGTGTTGTTCAAGGGATTGCTTTAAAAGAAGATTAGAATATAATCCTACTATTTTAATCCAGCAGAGGAAATCCAAGGTAAATGCTTAAAAGTTTACTAATAACTAAAGACGAACCATGCACAGAATATTAATATTTCAAATTATTTATCATTTGGGAAATTATACATGGCTCCACAGATATTTTACACAATTATGAAGATTTCTATCAGTAAGTCTGTGGGTAACTTCATCTTTTGATAGAGTCTGTGAGCTAACAGATACTTATTAACTAAAAGCAACAGTGGGAGAAAATAAGGCCACTGGATAAAGATAAGTATTTTTTGTGTTAGAGGGGGCCTTCCAAGGGTAGCTTTTTTATTTGGGACCTCTTGGAAGATATGCCACAACTTGAAAAGTTAGTATGTGATCTTAGAGATCAGACCACTGAAGCAAATGGTAAATTGATTGAAGGTATGCCATGTGGCCATCTGTGAGGCCATGGAGTAGGCAGAGATGAATCTGAATGGAAAAAATAGCCACTGGTTTTCAGGTGAACTAGTTTATTTCCACTGGCACACAAGCAAGTGTGATATGAAGTAGGATTGCGTGATGCTGGGAGGATGGAAATGCTGCTTTTGTATCAGTGCCAGTTGATGCTGTTTTAAACTTACAGCCTGAGTGTTTCATTCCCACCAGTTCAGGGGAGCTCTACATTTATAACAAAATTTACAGGCTTGGGCTCTAGAGGTAGTACAATTAAAAAGACTGTCAAGATTTTTATAGCAAAGACCTATTGAGAGGAATCTCCAGTTGCTCATTAAATGAATAAGTTTTGGGCAATTTTACATACTTTACTGTCTGACTCTGTAGATGCTATTTTATTCTTGTTACTGAATTTTCCAGAAAATGTAAATTTCTGATTTTCCAGTGTTTTAAAAAATGAATGATGTTCTTTTCTGCTTTCAGCACTAACACTGTCTGAACTACTGTGGACATTGGACTCTAGCAGTATGCTTTAAAAATGCAAACTGTTTCAGTTTTTATTTTTGTGAATACTACCACAGACTTTCACTTCTTGTTTGTACCTTGTTTTATGCTGAGTGTATTCTGCATATCATGGAAGTGTCATGCTGCTGATACCATACATATGCTGATACATGTTTCAGTCATGTCTCAATGTCGTGGACTGAATGGTTGCTTTGGACAAAGTTTACTAAGGGAACTCACCCGTGGAGTCATGAGGTTCAGAAAGGATCCTCTTTCTTTCTGAATTCCTTCTCAGAGAGGAGCCTAGGTGCAGCCGAGTCCAATTCTAGTCCCAGACTCGGTCAATGATTTATGTCTAAACCTTTATTATATTATATAGGTGTAATTGAATCTTTATACCACTTTGTCCCACAGGATTAACGATGGCAAAGCAAGTGTATTTGAAGAAATTATTTATTCACAGAATCACAGAATGTTAGGGGTTGGAAGGGGCCTAGAAAGATCATGTAGTCCAAGCCTCTGCCGGAGCAGGATCACCTAGATGAGGTCACACAGGAATGCATCCAGGCAGCTCTGGAATGTCTCCAGAGAAGGAGACTCCACAGCCCTCCTGGGCAGCCTGTTCCAGTGCTCCGTCACCCTCACTGTAAAAAAGTTTTTCCTGAGGTTAATAAGAATACTGAGGAGGAAGAAAGGCATTAATCACAATTATTTACTACACAGAATAGATAGCTATACCTTACTAATACAGTGCACAATTCATTTGAAGCAATACTCAAGCAATAATATTAAAGCTGACAAAATAATTAAGTAAAGATTGATGTCACTCACTTGTACTAACAACTGTGGGAGAATCTCTTTCTCTCAGCCTCAAAGGGTAACCTTGGGGAGTGCCTTCTCCAAGGGAGGAGAATGCACACACCCAGGAGAGGTGTATCAGAAATTGCTGGAGTTGAAAAATGGCATGGGCTTTTATAGTATAAAGTGATTGACTTTCAGTCATGTTAATGGGCTAGATGTGCCAGCTCAATAGTCTCGTCTCCACCACTTTAGATGAGTTATCAGTGCTAAATACTTTGTCTGCCACTTAACAATGACTTTTGGTATCTGCCAGACATACTTTGGAATTTGTGGAGTAAGGCTGATTTTAGCATTCTTCAAGGCCAAAACCAGCCTAGCTCTCCCTTCTCCATCACGGATAACTTCACAAAGGACAAAGTTTGGGCTGTTAACCCCCGCCTAGGTAGAGAATCTGGCTACACTCAAGCACAGAAAAACAGGTGACCTGAAGATGTTCACTGTGGTACAGCTATTGCATTCTCACTCAGAAGGTCCCCCTGCAGGACTTGCTGGCTCTTAGATGCTGCTTCGATGATTTAATAACTGAGCATTCAGTGCGAAGCAAGTCAGAGGGATCAGGTTTTGTACTTCTACAACAAGAGTGTCAGAAGTAGGTTGATAGGATGTTGTAGCTAGTGCTGCCTTGTGTTTGGACCAGTGCTGGCATGATGCTGGCCTAGGGTTTCACAATGAAGTTTGCCACCTAGAGCTGTGTTGTGGCCGCAGGTTCAGTTGCTCTGAGGAAGCAAAGACGATGATGAACAGCAAGCAGTGAGTTTCAGCAGTGCCAGTGCTTCCTCCACAGGTGGGTTTGTTGAGATAGAAGGGGCATATTCTTTCTGGTCTTTGGAAGGGTGCAAGCCTTCCAGAAACCTAGGCAGCCTTAGTGTGCTCCTTCTCCTTTGCCTGGGAGGGAAGGAAATGGCAAATGGTGATGAGTGAGCTGAGGGATTTATCCAAGATCACCTGCAGGGAGGTAGGATTTGGACTGGGATGTCCCATGGCCTGGTGATCTTCCTTACCACTGAGACATCCTCTTGACTATCAAGATGGCTTAGTGCTTCCCCCCAGGTGAAATGCCCAATCTACCTATGGTTTCCTCAGGAGCCCTTGATATTCCCTCTGGCATTTAACCCATACTTACCATCTTTTGCCCTTTGTTGTGTCCATTGAACAGAATCCTGGCAGACAAGCAGAATAACATTCAACAGTTAACATTCAACAGTTGATTCACTCATTTTTTTCAGCTGGGAATTGCCAGTGCTAATCACCTTTGGGTGTAAAAACCTTGTTTTGTTGTTATGACATGAGTGTTTATTATTGAATTGTACAATGACTATAGGAAAAATTCTGTATTTGTTTTTTCTCATGGAGCCACCTCCATCAAATTTGTACACATATAATGTAGGTGTATATGGTGTCTCAAGTGCTGATTTCTTTCCCACTGAGTATAAGAATGTCTGGAGGACTAGATTAGATACAGACATATCAATAGTTAAGTAGGACGTTATTACCTATGATATATGATAGGTTCTGACACCATTAATGTTTAAAGGACTCAAAGAAAGATTTCAGGGGGTTTAAATTTATTTTAAAATCCACTAATATTATAATCCATACAGAGATGAACCTTTAGTTTGAATGCAGAGAGGCATAGTATTGATCATCATCACTGTCCTGTGCTTCTACAAGTTATCAGATAATACAAATTTGATGTGCTTTACAAGGGAATTTAAATGTCACTGTACCCATTTTACGGGTGGAGAAACAATAGCATGGAGGCTGTGAAACACATTTAAAGTGAAAAGTGTTAAATGTTGGATATCCCTTTATAGTCCAGATAGGTTATTTTCTACTGTATTTAAATGCAGTGTTTGGGATCCCAAATAGTCTTAAGTGTAACTTGAAGTCTGTAGATGCAGTTAAGCTGTCAGATGGCTCCATCTAAAAGAAGGGACCAATCTTTCTCCCTCTGCCAAGCATATGGAGAAAGAGGAATGCTTAAGCTCAACTTTACATGAAACTATATGAGAGAGTGTTGAAAAGTACTTTTCTTATCAGATATCTGAGTTTTAATTCATTCCTTCAATCAGGAATGGTTTAGTTGCATCTATCTGGGGTAATGTAGCATATCTGGCATTTACGTGTTTCGTTAGCCGTGAATAAGTGTACTTTTGTTAAGGTTTCTAGCATGTTCAAATATTAGAATTAAGCCCTGTCTTATGGCAAATACCAGTCTTTGGAAATGCTAACAAATGTTTTTCTAGTGCTTGAAGTTAGAGTACTTAATGTACTTGGTAAATCAGGTGATATCTAGCACTCCATTGTAATGCTCTACTTTATATGTAAATTCTATTTTGAAGCATCCTATCTTTTCTCAGTAGTGATTAATCCTTGAAATAAAGGGGGAGGGGGAAACAGCTAGTTTGTTTTTAATGATGCATTCCCCCTCAGGGAGAGATTAACGTTGTACAACTTTGTTGAGTTTAGCAGTTTTCAGTGAATTGTTGAGCTGTCTGTGGAGACCAATTCTATTCCTTCAGAAGGGTGTTTGTTCGGTTACGCTGCACTTTGTTTCTCTAAAGGAGAATTAAGTTGTTACATCTCTATCTAAGGCAAGAGATAATAAGTTCCTTGCTAGCATTTGAAGTTAAATAAATACAAGTAAAACTAAACTGTAATATGTTGGGTGGGTGGATAAAAGGCAGAGAGGGAGAAGGCAACTCATTCAAAACGTGCTCTGATTTTGTGTGGTTTTGGTTTGCATGTCTACATTTCTAAATTTGTATTCAGTGTCATGTGCTGATTCATCTTTGACTGTCTGTGATGCACTCTCAGCCAGTCTTTAGCATCTGTGGTTGCCCTGCCTCCTTTCCCTGCTCTTTCTCTTTTTCAGATTGTACATAGATATTAATGACTTGATTAACGTTGCTGAAAGACCTAGTTGTTGCCTTCAACAGTATCTATTTGTTGCTTCTGTACCTCTCAGTCCTACAGCATGAAATGGGAATGTGTGGTAACATCTAGCTTAATTCCTGAAAGTGAGGGCTTCAGTTGGGGTTTCCTCTGGGAAACCATGGGGGCTTTTGCTAGCTGTATCTTTTTTTATGTGGAGCCAGTAGATGGCACTTCACAAAAAGTTTTAGATCTAGTGGGGAAATACTGTCATGTGGGGGTGCTGCTGAATCTCTCTTAGTTGGGTGAGCTGTGAAAGCTACCTCTTTATTTGAGACAGTATGACTTGGCCTTGCTCTGAAGTGCGAATACCAGCAGAGAGTGCTTGAGTAGTGGTATGTACCAGTGTGTGCCCAGAGATACTGCAGCCTTTGGAAAGTTATTTGGAGGAAGAGCTTAATGGATGTTATCAAGTGCAACCACTTCTGCTTATTGAATCAGTTTAGCATCCACATGCAGAAATCTTGCAACCTTCCTCCATTCCAACAGATGAAACAAAAAATGGTTTGCTAGCAGTGAGAATGGATGTTGATGTTCCTTCTCATGCCAGGTTGTGCACCATGTTTGTGATCTGCAGCCATGTGGTGGGTTGTTTGTTTTGTTGGCTTTTTTT
This sequence comes from Bucco capensis, assembly GCA_013396975.1. Taxonomy (NCBI): domain Eukaryota; kingdom Metazoa; phylum Chordata; class Aves; order Piciformes; family Bucconidae; genus Bucco; species Bucco capensis. The sequence goes on along the minus strand of VWZO01013335.1, from coordinate 128,144 downwards.
GCTAAAACTCTACTGATAGCTGGCATTTGAACAGGGGATGGGAATGAATGAAAATGTTCTTTGTCCCTTGTGCAAAAAAACTACAGAAAATTATTATTGTGGATGTGGGACTGATGGGGTATGACAGAATCACTGACCAAAGACTTGAACTCAAGGACTGTTATAAGTGACAGAGTATCTTTCCACTAACTGGAAGGATATTACAGATGTAAATAGACCTGCTAGCCTGTTTTCCCTTGCCTAGTTTTGGCTCTATATTTCCAACTCTGAAAGTATTTGGATGCCAAATGAATGAAGTGAAATAAGGAAATTGGAAGAATAAACACAATAGCCAAATAACCTTTTTTTTTTTTTTTTACTCCCCTCTCTTCCTTCTGTTCCCCCTTCCCAAAATTGCAGCCACAGGAACAAGTCTTCAGGCTGGCCTCACCCTTCAGGGACCTGGAGCTTGAACCAGGGGACACCTTATGGATGGGAGATGACGGCAAACAGAGATGGAAGAGACTACTTCATCAAGTAAGTAGGCAGTGTGAGCTCTGCAGTCTGTAGCACAGTGCTGCAGTCCTGTTCTTGATTGTATCTTCTTGGAATCCTAATTCCTGCTTCAGCCTTACAAAGGTAATGTTCAATTGTTTTGATTTAATGTACAGAGATAACTCTGTACCTTACTGTGCCTTCTTTTGGTACTTGAATATTTCATTTACCCAAGAAAACTCTTGATAATATAAGGATCTGTAATTTATTGAGGCATTACAGCAAATTTCATTAACAAAAAATAAAAATACAAATACCATAGTTAAATATTGAGGAAAAAGTCAGTTCTGACCAAGACAAACAATTCTCCATCTCTGCCATATGAAGTCTTTTACTTTGTCTAGTATGTTCATTATATTGGCAATGAGAAAGTGTATGTTTTGATCCTGCAAAGTAAATATTCTAATTCTTAGTCCTTTAGCTTTCAGTGTAAAAAGTTTGCAAAATAAATGTCAATGTGGATGATGTGATTGTAAAGAGGATTGTTTCTTATTTTCCCAGTGAAAACTGTTCCTAATTATTCTTTAAAATCACTTCAGTAGCTCAAACAATATACAGGTTGCTGTTCTAGCAAATATAGTCTTATGTGGGTCGGGAACCTCTTCACTAAAAGGGATGATGGTGGTGAGTTAGAATAACCATTGTGTGGTTTTGCAGTGTTGATTGCTTTAGCTTACATCTGATTTTTAAAGCTAGCCTTTTGATTCCTCTCATGTGAAGGGTGTTGTTTTTAAAAAAATTATTTCATTTCTATGTTCATCAGTCCATTTAGAAATATGCAGATGCTTAAAAAGTCCTGGATAAGAATTACAATTCTGTATTTTAACACAAAGTAGAAGGGATGAGACTTGTTTTAAATTGGCTATTAAAAGCCCTTATATCACTCAATATCCTTCATCTGCAAACCCATAATTGTACAGCATAATAATAAGAATCCTTGATACTCTGCATTCTCTTCCTTCCTCCTTTGCCTAGGGTGTGTGCCTTGGCTTCCTAGGAGGCCTTTGCTTTTGCAGCCAAAGCAAGATTTGTGTAGCAGTGTGGTGTCTGGCAGGCTTTCAAGATTTAAAGCAATTTCAGACCTGTCCATATTGGAGCAAGTTGTCTGGGTTAATGAGGGCTCAAAAACTGACTTTGAAATGTCATTTTCTTCCTTGAACAAGTATTTATCATACTTTGCATGCCTGTAAGACGCTGAGTGTAGCACTGGGCAGTGTGAACCTGAATGCCAGGCACAATGTAACTGTATTAGTGTAAGTTTTCTGCCTGAACTTAATAGCCTTGTCATAAATATAAGTGTGCCTCTAAAGTACTGTGCAGATGTGACTCTGCTGCTTCTGTTACTCTAGTTAGTGAAGGGACCTGCACACCTTGAGTATCCATTTTTCCTCCAGACTGTCAGTATGTTCTCCTCTGTGTGACTGAGATTCATTTGAAAAATTAATATCCTGCTTCCTAGGACAGACACCACATTTGATTCCTCTTCTTTTCTCACTGGTCACATAATGGGATGCTGCACTTATTGTGTAGCTATAAACAGCTGTGGCTTACAAAATGCAGTGCATTAGTACTCATTAATTTTGTAATTTGGGAATGTTTTCTAACTCTCAGTAGCTAATGATTATTTTGTTTATTTTTTGGATTGCCTTTTAGTACCTTAAAGTGCCATATCCTTCTCTCAAATGTAGGAAACTGTATCTAGGAATAAAAATCCATAGCAGGTAGTGCCAAATGATGCCTTAAGTAATATTAGGCTTGTTGTTGCTGTTTTGTTGTGGATTTTTTCCATGCTCTTATAAGGTGCTTACTCCCCATTTTCTTTGGGATCCTGGTCTTTCTTCAGTTTTTCTCTGCACGTGGATAGCAGATTATGCAGCAAAAAAAAAAATATACACTGCTTTAAGGGGTGGAGAGAATGAGACATCTGAGAAAACTGATCTGCAGAAGCCTTTGATGTTTTGTACCAGACTTTCTTACCTACTGATATCTCTGAGCAGTCTTAGGTGTGAGCTGAACAATGCTCCATATGTGCGCATTGTGTGAGTTAGAGCAAATACTCTTGTATCAAGTGTGCTAAAGCAATGGCATTGGCTGTAACACATGCAGCAGCCGTGTCTCCACCATGATGATGCATGTAATAAGACATGACAGTTCCCTGGGATGCATTAAAAGCCAGTACCTTCAGAAACTGAACAAAATCAGGAAATCATCTGGAACCACATACTGCTGTACCAAATCAACGGCTATCCATCGTTGCTAGTGAGCTTGAGCCCAGGTAGCTAACTGGAGGTGAGTGGGTAGTCCTGCAACGTGTATCTTTGTTTTATGAGATACACCAAATACACCTAGTGATGTTACCAGCCATTCCTCTGCGGAGGTACATAGTACCTGTCCTTACAGTGCCTGTTATTTGGCTAAGGAGAAGCCCTCTCTGGCTTTCAAAATGACTGCTTTTGCAAATACTACATGAAACCACATAAATAAAACCAGAATTTAATTTTCTTGCCTTCATTTTTCATCCCTGCATTTTAGGAGTGAATAGTGAGATGGTTGTTGACAGTTATGTCAATAAATGCAGGAGAGAGATAGCATTTCATATTGTATCCAAGGCTTTTTATACACATACAGATTAACAAATTGCATCACACTGAAGGAGAAAAAGCAATTCAAATCCTCTGCTTAGTTTTGATTAAATGTGTATAAACCAGGTATTATCACAATGAAATGTGTGCATGAGTTCTGTACCAGCAAATAACATAATTCATAGCAACATTAACTGCTTTTTACTGAAATGATTTACTTAGTGCCATATGTACATATCCATTCAACTTCAAGCAGGCATATTGTAATTTTGAAATTGTGGGAGGAGCAGAGAATCCAGGAGAATCTTTTGGTGAAATGAAAAGTAATTATATAGTGTTTGGTGCAAACGATTTAAGGCATGAATGGGACCTGATGCTTATTCTTTCTGCTGAAGCAAATTTGGTTTCTTTCAAATCTCTGAAAGCCCCTGTGGCTTGAGCTAATCAGGGGCAGCTTCGATCCCCAGGCAGCATGTTTGTAAGAGTGTGAGTAAGAGCCTTTTACCAAAATGTTTTGCGATGTCGCTATCTATTCATTATCTCTTCTGTACAGATGGCACAACTAGGGTCATTTTAAAAACCTTGAAAATACTTTTTCTTAAGTTTAGGCCATGGTAAATTAAAGTTTCAGAACTTCACCCGTTCCCTTTTAACTTTCCACTTTTACTTGAAATAGCCTTATGAGATAAGTAATACATTTCAGTATGGGAAGACAGCATTCATCTGGTTGGTATTCTTTGAGAATGTTTCTGTGCTGCATAAGCTGTATTAAACTGGGCCTTTAATATGAAATAGTTTGCAGTGTTAGATTTAACCATTTTAAAGGCTTGTTTTCTTTGCATTTATTATATATGCTGTGTAGTTTCTGATTATGAGAAGTTTCTGTAATGCTAATTTGAATACAAACATGGCACATATTCAAAATATATTTGCTGTTAATATAGGGTTTGGGGGAGATAGCGTGCAAAGCAGGAAGGCTCGGGCTGATTTAGTCCACCCAGGCTTTAGTCTCATGGCAATAATAGCTTGCTTAAGTTGCCACTGCTACAGTTTTACTGATCTTCAGATCTCTACATTCTTGAGCTTTGCCTTGTGTCAGTCTTGCTGCTTGCCAGACCTGGAAGTGAGTTGACAGAGGGAAATAAATTGACAAAAGCTAATAAAAAATGAATCCTACAGAGATTGATTAAGTCAGTGTAGTTCTTTGAGCTAGTTCTCCACATGGTCTCACAGAGTTGCAGAATAGTTTAGGATGGAAGAAACCTCTGAAAGTCAGCTGGTCCAACCTCCTGCTCAGTTTTTCAGGAGACGCTGAAATACCTGACTGCTGTGGGAGTACAGTTGCAACAGATGTGTTGGCTTAAGCTGCCCTACAACTGCACTCTAGGGTGCAAGTTGAAGTAGCACTTGCAGCCACAGAAAGTCGTGCTCTTTTGATTCCTATTCCTGTTTAATTCCTAAGGTAATAGGTACTTTGGTATTTTTGTGAATCAGACTTATATCATTCAAGTCAAGACGAGATCCTGAAATCAGTTTAACTGAAAGGACATGTAGCCCTTCCCACATTGACTCAAAATACAGTGGTCCCAGTAAGGTGTAGATAGTTATTACACTATTAAATTTTTAGAGAGGTATGTTAGGTCACCATGTTGCCATACCCTTATTTGCATGAGATGCTACCGATCATGTTTGCTCTTGTCTTTTCCTTAAAGAGCATGACAGAATCTGGCTGCATTACCAGTTTGGTTTGTTCCCTATTTTACTCCAAGGACTCTGACCATCTGTACTTCATGCATATTACCTTGCTTCTGTGCTCCAGTCTGGGACAAACTGAGCAAACAGCTGGGACACCAGGCGTGAAATAAAAGCCTACAGCATTGCTGCTTGGCTTCAAAACACAGGTCAGTCCCCAGAGCATACAGCAGAGCTGGGTGAGATCTACTCATCAGAAGTCTTTCTGAATCTTGTGTTAGTATGACATGGTCACAATGCCAGATGAAACATGCCACAACATATTTTAGTATCTTGAATACCTGCTGTTGTTTTTCACTGGTGCTTTTGTATTTAGTATCACTAAATTCTTCCAGGTGTATCTGGCAAACTTTTTTTCCTCTAAGTTATGTTGTTCTGCATATAATATCAGTTCCATGATTTTTTATTTGTGATATCATTACATTTTTGTTGTCCTTACTTGGCTTAGTAATTATACTATTCCTGAAATAGCAAATTCTTGAATATCAGGTTTTGTCCCCTGCATAGAACAGAGATAACCTGTTTGTATTCCTTGGTAGCTAGTGCAGCTCACAACTTCCTAAATTCTCAAAAGCATAAACAGTACATTATTTATTTGCAATAGCGCAAAGCCATGATATTCTTCTGTACTCAAATACTTACCCAAATTTTCTTCAGTGGTCTTCATCTTACTCTTGCAGGGTGTGCTTGCCCTGCTCAGAAGAGGAAACTCATTCATGTGTCTGAAAGGTTGGAGTGCCTCGACACCTATTGTGTGCATCCTGCCTGGCTTGTGTGGTGCTCCTTGTACACCCAGCTCTCATGGCTGGCCAGCTATGTGGAATGACAGAACACAATCATTGATGATATTTACTCCAAAATAAATAAGCACAGAAGAGAATCAGACCATTTTACCCTTTTTCTTGCTGTGTTTAGCCTTACCCCAAATGGTTTTAGCTACATGTTCTGCAGATTGTACAAGCCTATTGGTAGTTTAGTCCTTTCTCAGAGTATTTCTCTGGGGTTTACTCTGTTGTAAGGTTCTGAAAACAATCAAAGGATATAAAATATTCTGAAAGCCTTGATTGTTGTTACAGTGTTGTTCATCCTCCTGGGTTGTGAAGAGACAGCTATTATTTGTGCCTTAAGACTTCTTTAGTACATAGGACCATAATAAAAGTTTAAAGCCACAGGAGTCGAGTCACCTTCTGCCCTGTAGGTATGATATTATATAGCACTTTACTGAGGGCATTACATTCCTTCATCACTAAGTACAGAAACAATGTTAATTAGATTCACTGGAACATTTATGTGGCATTTGCAAAATTAGGAGCAACATCACTGCTGCTGCTCTGTCCTCCCTCAGCTGGTGTGAGAGAATTTGTGCTTATGCAGGGTGTCAAAAAGAGGATTCACTTCCTTCTTTTCCAATTCAGATTAGGAATGGGAACGGAGGCAGTCTGTATGCCAGGTTAATGCCTCAAGCCAAACGCTGGCTGCGGCGTTTTCTCTTCAGGCATCTCCACTCCCAGGTGAGGACCTGAAGAAACAGGCAGTGGAAATGCATTCTCTGGCCCACTTATTCCCACATCCCTAAAAGGGACATCCAATGAGATTGAATAGCAGGCAGTTTAACAATGATAAAAATAGTACAACCGATATAATTAGCAAATAGAACTCTCAGCTACAGGTTACAGTAAAGCCTCAAAAAATTCATAGGATTCAAATGTACATTTGTAATGTATATTTCTAATGAGACTTCTACTATTAAAGTACATAGGATTTAAAAAAAAAAATAGCAGATATAAAATCTTACGTTTCAGAGAAGCAGGTGAGTCAGCTGCTGACTGCCTAGGGCTAGGACGAAACTTCCTGTATTAATCAGGTTATTCTATAATTGCAAGGTTCCTTGCACCTTCCTCTGAAGCGGATACCGAGTGCTGTCAGAGAAGGGATACAGGACCAGGTGGACAACAGGTCTGATTGGTATGGCAATTCTTGTTTTTTCTCTCCCTTATTTTTTTAGTTTCCTTGCCACTAGTATGGACTTCTGATATGAATAGTGTGCTATTAGGGAAAGAGTGATATTATGCCTTTTTCAGACTGCATACAAGTTTGCTTTCTAACCTGCTCAAGGACAGGATCGTATAGTGGAAGGAGGAATGGGGCTAGAGGAGATGAGCAGCAGCAAGGATGTGCAAATACAAGTGACTGTTTAAAGGAAACCTGAATAATTAGAAAGGAGAAGAAGGAAAATTATATAGCAACCTGTGTCAGTGGTCTTCCTAAGGACAGCTCAGGCATATGGTGGAAAAGAAAGTACTGCAGAATCAACTCAACCTCCTGAAAAGAGAGGATGATTTAACAGTCATCCTTCCTTCACAGAGAACTGTTGCAGTAGCCATAAATATGGCAGGCATAAATATGTCGGGCAAAATGATGTTAATATTGACTGGGATAAATCATTGTTATAATGGAGGGAATAATAGCAAGGAGATGCTGATTTGTGGGGTTATTTTATGTTAACTAAAGCATGGAAAAATGGGAGAGTTCATTGCATGGTAAGGCAGCTGTACCTAAGCCATTTGGAGCTAGCCATAGCAGTATATCCTTTCGCATCTGCTGCCTTGCCCTTTCTGAGTCCTCTCTGTACATGTGTGCAACCATCACTTGCTGAAGAAAGAGGATTCCTCACACTGGAAGGGTCAGAGGCTTTCCACAAGAAGGTGTGAATGTAGATGGGACTACTCAGAAGAGAAGAAGCTTTTGCTCAGTTATTATCCTTGGGTTGCCTGAATGTGATTATATGTAAGTGGAGTGCAGGGAGTTGTATACTTCAGACCTCTGTAACAGCATAGATTTCTGACTTGTGTTTCTGATTTGGTCTCCAGTGTTTTTTCCAAACACAAACTGGATGGGAATGCCATGAAATTCAGAGAAGTACTGCATTCTAAAAACTGTTATTCTTGTGTGTTTAAAAGTGGATTAGGAAGTGGAATAAAATTTCTGGAGCAAAACTTGTATAGGAAAAAAAGGAAATATCAAATTATGCTAACTGAAGGTCTCAATGTATGGAGTTGAGAGGTTAAAATCCTCATTACTCTGAGTTCATATGCTTCTGGGCATTTCTTTCATATGGCATAACAGCATCTCATCTGTGCATTACAGCATGTAAATGCAACTATAGAAGCATTGCTTCACAACACCAAGGTGCCCTTCCTGGGAGCATAAAACAAATTCTTGTAAACAGTTTGTGTGAGAATGATAGCCCCAATCAGTCTGCTTTTTCAAACATCTCTCTTGTAAAACAGAGTACAGTCTGTATGGAATCAACATTTAAAACACAAGTTCTGGCTCTGCAAAGCTATGCAGGTGATTGGGAGAGTGGTAGTGATTTCTAAGAAGCTATAAAGCCTTGCCTCCAGTCACATGCTGATATCCCTAATGGTGCAAACATGGGGGCTCAGCATGTGAAATAGAACTTGTCTGGTTAGTAGTTCCTAAAAGTAGGATGGTAAAGCAGTCCCTGGAACACTAAAGAGATAGAATGATCCTGCAGGTTGTACTTCAGGCCTTAGTGGGCACAAGCTTGAAAAAATAATTAAGGTAAAGCTGTTTGATCCTTGATGATGGAGCTGGGACCTTTCACAGCAAAGGATGGGTGAAATTTGCCCCAGGCCTTCACTTAGGGCATTAAGAATAAAAAGTGCTAGAGCTAGGTTACAGAGCAGAAGAAAAGGCATGAATATTATCACAGTATATTGCAGCTGTTTAAACAGCACAGTTGATGTGCACCAGTTCCTCATAGGATATGTACAGAATTTAAAACAAGTTATCTAAGATGTTATGCTGTGCCAGGAAATACCATAGAGATGATGCTGCCTTTCCAGCAGTCATTCATATACTAAGGAACTGCATGGTGAGGTATTTGAAAGCCAGCACTGAAGAAGCTGTATTTATCCTTTTGGCTTCATTTTTGTCATGTTAGTATATTTTCAGTTTTCTGTCAAGAAAATGAAGTATATGCCTACTGTAAAAGGTTCTTATCTGGATTGTTATTGTAGAACAGCAAGGTAATTTGTTTTATAAAGACAAGATGATACTACCAACAAAAGCTTACTGAGTTTTAGTTCTTATTTAGGTTTTAATTGCCTTTATTACAATAAAGTGCTGCTTAATTATACCCCAAATGCTCAGCTCCAAAACATAATGCTAAAAATCCTGATATTATGTATGTTGTCATACATGTGTAAGATTAAGGTGACGAAATAGTTTAGCTGAACTGCAGTTAATCTAGTCATGGACAACAACATGACTCACTGCAATGTTTTGAAAGCCATTTATCTAATGTGCACTAGGATTCTGTGCTGTTCCACAGAAAAACTTCAATTTAAAATAAACCAATCAAACTGTGTGGCTGCCCAATTAAATATCACCATAGTAACAGGGATTAAGCACATAAGGTAAAGACCTGCTGACAGAGCAGAGATTATTTCAAGTTTCTTACTCTTACAGCAGTAGCCAAATGAATTTACATTTTCTGTGTCGAATACTGGGAGATATAAAATGAAAAAGATTGAGGTACTTGTGTGACATCTTGGGACTTCAGAGAATATTTTCCTGACAGGGGAAGTAATTAGCTGGAATTACAAATAGGAACTCAGCAGACAGATATGAATAAGTGTTTGCTCATGGGATTTATTTAGCGTTTCGTAATTAAAACCTGGAGAGGCATATTATTTAGGATAAAAATAGCATAGAGAAACTTTGCCATAATTTAAGAAATTGAACAGAATAATAACACCACTTTCCTTTTCATTTTTAAGAGAATTTAGGTTACTTTAGGAAGAATGTTATTTGCAGCTCCACTATAAGGTAACATTTCTAATGTGAATCTAATATGAAGTTATAGTGCAGATAGATGCACTGATATTCAGTGAAGACACAGGATAATGTTTTAATCAATCCTAACATATTTCTGTTTGTTTCTAGCTCTATTACTAGGTTTTTCATGTATATTTGTGAAAAACACTTGACATGCAAGTCTGCTGACGTGGAGTTTTCAGCTTTTAGTGGTGTGGTTTAGGGTTGGTTTGTTTTTCTTTTTTGAGTTGGCTTTTGATATGGTTGTAGGAGAGCTGTTGTGATCACAGTGATACAGTCTCTTACTGCTGCATGAAGCTGGGACACCTGTCGAAATTGGAAGCCTTAATCTCTACCTTTGGTTTATCAGCAAATGTTCAGTGTCATCAAGGGATGTTGCAGTCTGGGCTCTTCTGTCCAGGAAATACCTGCCAATGATTTTGGGCTGTACTAAATATTTTTTCTGTAAGATCAAATTTATGGGCATGTCTTCTGTCCCTCTTCTGTCAGCCTGTGAGAAGTAAGCTGAGCTGCCCTCAGTGTGCAGATATCCTGCAGCAGTTCAACCTGTATTATTGCAGATGTAAGCTCTGTAGCACCTCTGCTTTCTGAATATTTGGTCAGTATTTCGAGCTCATGTGAAGTTGAGGTCAGGCTGAATGCTTCCCAGCAGTATTTACTGGTCTGAGTTTGGATTTGGGGTCATGGTATTCTCATTCTTTGAGGTAGGATGGCCCTTTCTCCCTTGCAGAGCAGATCTGCTGCTTGGAAAGTGTTTTTAGAGACCTGGTGGTAGATGGACTCACAACTGCACCTTTTCTGTGAGCATCAGAACTTGCCAAACCTCTCAGAGTACATTTTGGTGTCTGGTTTTGATTATGGGTTGTCTACACAGTCTTTGGCATCTTTGTTTTCCTATTCATTTCAAGCATAAGCTTAGGTCTCTGTGTGTAAAGAAGCAGTTTCTTTAGCTCTGGTCTTATGAAAATATATTGCTTCAATTTTGCTAGTTGTCTGACATCCAGTTTTGTCGACTTTAAGCTAAAATGACTTTTCTTGCATGTTGAGATGCAGTTTGGGTTTTTTTGGGGATGAAAAGCCATTTTTAAAGATTCATGATAAATAATGCAGTTATATCCAAAAAATCATTGCATCTGGCAAGTTTCTGAAGGAGGAGATAAATACTGTGAACATTTTGTAGGAATAAGTGCAGAAAATAGCTGCTTATGATGGCACTCTTTTGTCATACAAAAATGCAGAAGTCCTGTTAAAGTTAGTTCCTGGCAATAAGTAGAAGGAAGAGGTAGTGAAATATTGATGAGACATAAGGCAAAATCGGAAAGTTAGAGTTATATTGGAGAAGTTTCTTAAGAAATGGCTTATGAGATACAGGAAGCAGCTTCTTGTGAGCGCTGTATTAGTGCTGACCTTGGGCTTGATCAGGTGGGAACAACAGAGTTTTACTTGGAATCTAGAGAGGTACTTCATGTTTCTCCTCCTGTTTATAATCCCTTTTGTACAGTGTTGTGTTTTTGCTGCTATTTTTATTGTTTTTGTTTAATCCAGTTAGTGTTTTGAGCTGGGCAGCAGTGACTTGGCAAGAAGCCATCCTGAGAAAAGACATTTTGGTTTGGGCCACAAGGGGCTGATTCTGGCAGCTCATAGCAATAACACTTAGGGATTTTGTTGCATGATTCCTATTGCCAGCATCCAATTAAAATGTAGTTCCACCATTTCAACAGAGTACTGGGGAGCAATGAGCTCATGGTCTACCTTTGAAAAAACAACCATAAAAAGATTGGCTCGACATTGCTGTTGTGCACTGAAAAGTCACAGCTTTATGACTGGGAATCTTTTTAGTTAAAACATACATATAAAAAATAAGGGTTTCCATGCATTCAGACATGGGCTATATCTTGAAAAGGACTTTGTTCCCCAGACTGTCACGCTGTGACTTCCCAGAAGTTTTCAAAAGGCATTAAATGATGCCCAGTCAGAGGAATCCAAAGATCAGTATCCTCAAACTCTATTTAAAACAGTCCTTTTACTTTCTTAACTAGAATTAATTAAAGCAAGTGCAAGCTAATGGGCAAATCATCAAACCAGCTGCTTTCGTGGCATGAGCCGTCAGGAATACAGTTCCTGGAGGAGGAACCCTATCACCTGAACATAATGTATAATAGCTGCACAGCTGCTTTTTCAGCCTTGCCTCTGTGACTTGCATGGGCAATTGGGCCTTGTGTTGTAAGCCTGGATGCTCTTAGGAAGAGTGACAGCACAAAGCTTTCTGTGTTGCTGCTTGGAGTGTGGAGCTTGGTTGGGCTGGTTCCTTGCATTTCCATAAGCTGCTTCTCCATCAAGCAATATTTGGAGTAAACTGGCATTTCCCTGACATCCCTACCACCCTTTCTTCCCCACACCTGTGTCAGAATTTAAGACTTACGTGCAGGTTTTTTCGGCGGCAAATAAAAAAGCTAAAGCAGTCCATGTGTTGCCAGGCTGAATTGCTGAGACACATCTAAGTGTAATTATTTGAGTATGTCAATGGCAGATGCCATTGTGGAGATAGGGGAAATATTATTAATTGTGGCTAGACCTGTTTGGGGGGGGGGGTTCAAATTATAACAAATGCAGAAAATCCTGTTAGGATGAATAGGGGAGGGAAAAAAGTCATGTAAGGAGAGACTAGAAGACAGTTTTTTCTAATGCAGCAACACTAAGACTGAGAGGGAATAAGCATAAGGAAAAAAATGAGAAATGTTTAAAACAAAAAAATGATTTGTGGTAAAGAAGTAAAGATACTTATGTTTAGATTGCAAGGGAGAAGACCCTTAAACAGTATTAGAACAATGGAGTTCATTCCCAAGCTTTCCATCATAGGACTGGATTGAATAATCCAAAATGGGTTTATGATGACCATTGGTAAATATTTAAAGGAAGTTATACAATACAGAATTAATACAATACAGTGTAAAATTATGAGAGATTGGAGATTATGGCAAATTATCTCTTTCATTCTTGTTTTCTTGTGAGTAAAGTGGCACTTTACTTGCTTCTTTAGCATGTAGGTGAAAACATCTGAGCAACATGTTTGCAAACCAGACTTTAATCCACTGTATGCCCTTGGAATCTTTTACACATATTAATGAAATACATTTAATTATCTGTGTTAGACAGATTACTCAAGGCAATTTGAATTACCACATAGAAAGTGGAATGAAGATCAGTGGTTTCAGTAAGCATATGGCTAATAGAAGTACTTAAATGAGATGATATTCAGGGGAATTACTTGATTTGACCAGGTTTTTAGAGAACTGTACAAATGCTCATTGCTAAATGCTGTCACAGAATGATAAATTATAACTCTATTTTTGAAAATACTCTCACTGAAAGATAGAAAGATTTTTCCTTAAGTGCTTATGTATAGTATCAACAAAATGTTTTTCTTTTTCTGGAAAATGGAGGTTATCATCAATCTTATTAAAGTGGCAAACACAGAAGTAGGCTGCAAGTATAAGGACAAGTTAAATGAATCAGGAGTATTTCTTGCTGGCAATTCTGCATTTTGTACTGTTGTCTGATAATAACTGGGATGAGCTACTAATTGCATCAGGAGATGTTGACTGTTCTCTTCTGCTGACCTATATAAAAATGTTTGTTAGTATCTGATATAATTTTTTTTTAAAGCACCATTTAGGGAATCCATTTGCTCATGTGAACTTCCACATAACTGTGGTAAATGTAATAAATGATGTAAAGGCTGTGACATTTTTGAGTGAGTAGCCTCTTAGTGCCACTGATATAAATGGTAGTGCTTTGGAAATGTGGTAGTTTGACAGCTCTTCAGAGATCCAAAACCCAACAATTTGTGTTCCTTTGGCAGGTATGTGGCACAAGTTGCCAAAAGCCTCCATAGTTCAGGCATCCAATGTAATAAGATTCTTCTTTCATCTAACACTACAAGTTCTCTTCACACAGGTTGTTTTGGTGGGTTTGTTTGTTTGTTTTAAAGATGGACTTCTGTTTTCAGTGTTCAGTATCAATAGTGTACTTTTATTATTTCTAACTTTATCATGTTTTCTTTGAACTGAATTTTTTTGTTCTCTTCATTTTTTTGAGACCTAATTGGCCTTTTGAAAAACACCATGTCTTTCCTGGAAAAACAGAAATTGTGTTGCCAAAGGTCATTAAAAAAGCTTGGTTCCCAGTCTTTGAGACAGATGTTTGAAAGGTGACCCACACATCACCTTTCAGCCAGAGCTGTAATTTCTGATGTTGCTGTGAAATTCTTCCATATCAAGACCTTTCTGAAAATTTTAGAACTCACCATTTGTCACGTTGTTATGCTGAGTGGAATGCAGAAACTGGAATCTCCAAAAGAGCATTCCTAAAGCATGTTGAAGAATTGCACAGCTAAAAAGAAGTATGCCAGTAATGAGTGCTAAGCATCAGAATGGAGAGCTGACGAGGAAGCTAGGAAGAGTAGGGACAATACAATTTGAAGGAAGAGCTAGTGTGAATGCAACATTTGGACTACCTGAGCGCAAGACAGTCATTAAGAAACAGAGGAGGAGGATTAGGTGGAGAAGAATTAATCTGACAAGGAGGTAGGATGTGGAAAGATAGAGGACAGAGGACATAACAAATGACATATTTTGTAATACGGTGGCATCAACTCATGATCTGGTTATGACCTGCAATAATCCTTGCTATGATTCTACAGAATTTCCTTCCTTAAATGTTGGTCTAAATGCTGTCTGGTTTTATTACAAATTCTTTACTTATCAGTTCTCTGTATTTATGCCTGTCAAATGGATAGGAGCATTAGGTCTGCAGCATGAATAGTAATTTTGCCTTGTCAAGTGCCCAAAACGCATAGCCTTGTGTTATAAGCAGATATATAGTCTACATTATTAAAACATAAATTATGAGGATTCAGGAGTGACATGAAATGAGTTAAATATTACAGTTCCTGGTAACTGAATCAAAATTTATCTTATAAAATGATATTATTAAGTTGTCCTAAAATGTGACTGTTAGTAGTTAGTTCTGAGGTATTCATTTCATGCTGTATTGCTACCTTTCACATAGGTATTATTAATATTTTAATTATGTATAGCAGTGCCACTGGCAATGAGGCCATGGGATGAAAGTAACAGTACAGCTCTCCTGCACAGACTGCGTTTGTGTTGCATGTTATTGTAGACCTTTCATGATAATTGTATAAAATCTGTTGTTGAAATTAGACATCAGTCATCATCATAGCAAATAAGGAGCCAGATTCTCTGCCGTAAGTCAGCTCAGCTTCATTAATGTCAGCAGAGTCCCACTGATTTACACCAACAGAAATGACACAAAAGCACTTGTTATACTTTACTGCCTCTCCCATGAGCTGCACTATTGCAGTGTTTCACAACTCCTAGAATAACAGTTGGTATTTTTTTTCCACTGTCTTTTGCTCTGTGTGCTTTCATTGTTTTGTCAGCTACTTGAGCTTGACAATATCCTTCTCTAGTTTAAGTGGAGAAAAGGGTTTGATATTGTGATGTTTGTCCATAGCTATTGTGGAGGCATTTTAATTTTTACTTTTTAATCAGAGGTGAAAGTGTGTCCTGGGATTTGTGAATGGCAAGTTGGTTACCTGTATTCTTTCTTGCTTTGTTCTGCAAGTCTTTCTTACCCCAAACATTTAAATGTTTATGTATGTGAACGAATATCCTGTCAGCCCCACAGTAGAGCCCAAACTGCAAATAACTGAGCACCTACTTTGGTGAATTAGGCCTGCTGAGTTAATTATGAGGACCTTGATGCATTTCTCTTAGCTAAGTGTGTTATGGGGTCATTTTGCTGGATTGAGACCTCAGTTATGACTCAGAAGCAAAAAAAGACCTAGTCAAAACCCAAGGACCTTTCTGTACTGCAGTCACAGCAGTGGTTGCTGTGAGTCCTGTGGTCAACCTATCCCAGTCAGCCTTAAATGAGCTGGCTCAGGTACCAGTACAAATCTTGCTATGACAGCACCAAGTTTGGGGTGATGTGAAGCTGAGTAGATTAAACCTGTGCTGTGCTCTGCAATGCAGCAGACTGGCTTCCCATGGCATCCAAGGACACTAGCTGATAACTCTGTACACTTCAGCTTTCTCACAGCTCCGTACTCAAGTACTCCATTTTATAGATTGTTATCTGTAATGATGGGTTCAAGGTTTTAGCCTGACTGATCTTCTGATGGAAATAATCTTTAGGGATGTAGTAGTCCTTTCTGCATGGCAGAAAATAATTTGTTACAGTTAACAGGCTCCATGAGAACTTACAGCTATATTCTGTGAATAATTGTTTTTTTCAGCTTGATTGCTATTTTAGATCAAATAAAATATTATATGTTACTGTTTCTTCCTGGTTGTTCCTTGACTGGAACACAAAGTACTCCAAAATTCACTTTCATCTACACTAAATAGCCCATCCAGAGCTAAATTCACAAAACTGCCTGAAGATAGGAAGCTGCATTTCCCTTTCAAAGTGATTCATGCCCTCATGTTGGCCAGTTTTGTCCCCAGTCTGGTGAGGTAAGCCCAGGATTCCTGTTCCCCGTGCAAATCACCCAGGACTCAGCATTCATGGTTGTGATTGTACAGCTTCATGCTGCATAGGCATGAATGAAATGCTCACTAAAGCAGAGGTGGGACCAAGTGTGACACTTGTCAGATGAGTCATTTGGCCTTGCTTCAACTTGCCTGTGGGTAATGTTTTGATGAGATTTAAGGGATGGACTTTACAATGCAGCCTTATGCTAAGCAGGTAACAGTGAGTCTTCCTCCAGCTCCAGGAGAGCTTGCTTGGTGTCCAGACACAGGGAAGCTGAGGAAAAAGCTTTTTTTGTTTGTTTGTTTTGAGTCCTTGAGACTGCTTCTCCTGGGCAGAGCCCCAGACACTTTTCTTCTCTGATTGTGAGTTTTCAACTCCTCTCCTGTTGATCCCCAGGACAATACTTCAGCAAGTTCAAAATCTGTACCAAAACTCACACCAGTTAAAGCAGGTCTGGCTCATTGTTTTCCAGGACTTTGGTTTTATGGGAGAACAGAAGGATTGCATCTCAATTGTCCTCTCTTTTGTACTCTCCCGTGGGGAATATTAGGAGGCAGAGAGCAGCTGCATCACTTTTTATGGGTACTGATAAATCAAGAAAAATCAGTATTGTGCACATGTAGCAAATGTGAAAATGCAGTAAGGTCTGTTCTGACCTCCAGAGAAACCTTCTTTGCTACAGAATAAGCACTTAGTCTTCACCATAGTTCTTTGAAAGCTCTTTTGGGAAATTAAATAATTCTTTTCCTATTCAATGAAGTGGAACAAAAGCCCACCTTTTAGACTGAGTGCAAGAGAGGAGTCCAAAATCATTAAAACAAAGTTATAAAAATTAACTACCATGCCACAAACTATTTTAATAAACCTTCTACTGAGTTGCATTAAAAGCTCTTGTTTTTAATTTCTTATGAGAAATAGCTTATAATTCAATGATTTATTCCACATATGCTCCCAAAACATTTTTTTCAAACTTAACATTGTATGCCTTTCACCCCCCCAGACATTTCACTACTTCATTTATCACAATCATCCTAAGAAAAGAATATCTGAAAAATCTTGACCTGTGGTCAAGCTTCTCTTAAGGTAAACAGTAATAATAGTAATAATAGTTATGATTTTTTATTATTCTGAGACCAAGTATATATCTAGTGGCTAACACACACGCACACACACCCTCCAGTACTTTCCTTACGGGATATAATGTTTCCTATATCTGTTTAATGAAGAGCATGACCTTTCTTTGAGGTAGTTTTCTATAAAACTGTCTTATTACAAATCCTTGTTTGGCCTATAATGAGCAGTAACATTTTGCTCTTACACTATCTTGTATTTAGTCTGTCTTAATGTGGCTTGTTCCATTCAGTTTTGGGTTTTTTATAGAAGTACTTTGGGCAGTGTTATTTGGCATATACAGAGTAATGCAAGCTCTTTTAAGAATGTGTACCTAAGGTCAGAGATGGAAATGTTATTAGATGCTGTAATGTTTTGCATTTGCATTTAGGCTGTGTTTAGGAATAATGAGTAGCTTGTTTTGGTTTAACCTTAGTACATTTATTACCCAACNGACCCTAACTTCTGGTCAAACCAGGACATGTATATATATACATATATATATACACACACATTTGTCACTTAACAATTCCCAGATAAATCCTGGCCATAGATTGAGTTTCGGCACGGGCTGTGGTCTCTCCCCACAAGACTTTTTGAACATGGTACCTTCTGTTGTGGAAGTTAAGAGAATAGCAGCAGTGAAAACTACAGTATGGAAATAACGTTGGCACATGTTGTTGTGTGTCACTTGCTCTCAATGCCAGGGAACAGCCTCTGGCATAATTAATTTATTAGTATTGCTATAGTGACAGAAATGTTCTCAGGCCAATAGTGCTTGCATATTACTTGGAAATAATGGCACAGATGTGGGAGATATTGGGGAGTCTTTCAGTCCATTTCCAGAGGGAATGAAAAATGAGGAAGTACTTGGAGAACATTTCTATCTTTTCACTATATATGAACGTCCAATTTTGTCAGAAATCCAGCTGGCTAAAGTTAACTTTACCAAAGGAGCCTTTCTGTTTCCTAGAGAACCTATGTTAAAGAAATTATTTCTTTTCAGGACTTGATAAAGAATCCTTAAATCACATGCTGTGTAAACTTGAAAGTGCACTATGTTGTCATTCAAACTTACCAAATGTATCATGTGTAATGCTATTACTGAGCTGCTTGATGCTTTGCATTAGTTAAAAATTGTATGGCAGCACAGAGCCTCTGTGGCCACGCACACGGGTGGTGCCTGTCAATAGCAAGCTTTGGCAGGTAAGAGCAACAGTGCTGACAGGGGCAGCTATACTTTAAAGAAAGAATTATCTGAATGGCAGAAAGAGACAATAAGTGGGTTTGTTCTCAAGCTTGATTTATGTGCCACTGTATCTTGCTTGGCACATTACTGTTATAATGAATTATTCCTTGAAAGATGTTTATAAGACCTTAGAAATTCCTTTGATATGCAGGCATGCGTTGGCTCAGTATTTAGTCTCACAATGAGTTATATTGTTGGTGAACAAGAGCTAATGGGCAGGACTTTGCCATGGAAGTTGACTCTTGTCATTGAGGCAGAAAATGCCTTCTGGTTACCTACCACTTGTATTAAAGAGGAGATCTAAAATATGGCTGTCTGCTTTTGATTATTGTGAGCAAGGCTTTGGTATTTTACGCTTTGGTTCATGTGAAAGTAACCAAATCATTTGTAGCACCATGGGTTGCAAAGCAAAAAGGTGTAGAAACTTCATCCATCCAGGAGCTTCAAAGGAGGGTATAGAAAGCTTTATGTGCTTTCCATATATGATTTATCATTATCTATAGCTGACTTATTGAATAGAGCAGCCAAGCAATACTTTCCAGCTGATATGTTCTGATATTTATGATTGAATTTAATCTGATCTAAGATAAGGCAGAATAAGCATATATCCAGTATATTATACAGTACATTAAAAACAATGAGTCAGAAAAGCCCTTCCCAAGAAACAGGGAATATATTTGTGCTGGTAGTGTTTTTGTAACTGTGAGCCCTGTAGGTATGATAGTGAGGCAGTGCTTGTTAGCAGAGCTGCGATCTTTTACTGGAATGACAGAGGTAGCCTGGGAAAAACCAAACCCCAAAAAACAATGAAATGAAGCTATGCTTTTGGGCAACAAGACTTTCTGGTTAAAAGATTCCCTGTTTCCTCCCCCTGCATTAACTGCTCTAATAACTTGTTATTAGGCAAACTGCTACTCAAAATATTTCTCGTGCCTGTTAGCGTATCTTTTTTCATTTACTGCTACTCTTACAAAAAATACCATTCCTTTCCTATTTAAATTAATAGGTACAATACAGCCTTGCTGTAAAGCAGTATGCCTTCTAGTATACCTGCAGCCCGATTAGAGAGTGATGAACTTGTTAGAGGCAACATCATTCTTTATAGAGCAACCATAAAGAGGTTTGTAAGATCTGAGCACTCCCCAGAAGCGCCTTAGGCAATTGCTGTTGGACTTTGGCTCTGGCTTCCTATGTACTTGCTCAGGGAACATGCATTTGGTGGGGAGTGTTGCCACTGCTGCAGTTGAGCTTTGTTTCAAGGCTGGCTGGACTAGGAACCTGTTTTGCTGGATTATATTCATATAGACACAAAAATCATTTTAGAGGTTTCCACTAGTAGAAGACACAGGCGAGTCAGAAGCTGCTTGTCTTACAGCTTCCCCTTAGTGGATGTTTTTCCTCACAAATTGAGGACCTAGCTCCCAGGCAGTTAGGTCTCAGCCCTAATTTGAAAAGACTCTGAGAATTTGCTGCTAGAGCCAAGGACATCAAATTCCAGCCATACTGGACTTACTGCTCAGGCTTGGAGGACAACTTGAACTGTGCTTTCAAACTTGACTCTACATGCAATATGTGCTGTACCTAGGTCTTCACACTAATGAGGGCAGCCCTCAGGGGAGCTGTCTACCATGTCATCTCCTGGACTACTGAATTTAAACACTGGTCTGGTGCTCTGAACTCATCAGCATGAGTTCGTTCTGTCCTACAGCAACACTGCGATACAGTCTGTCTGATCATAGCGTAATTGAGAAATGTGGAAGTTTGTATGGAGCAGGTAACGATGAAAGCAGCATGTTGGATCTTCGTTTGCTTTTTATGGCTTTTGTGGATACTATGAAATAAGTCTTCTCTTTATTCTTCTAAGACTGTCAATAATTTGGGGTGGAGGTCATTTTCTTTCCTGAGATAAGGTCGTTTGTCCATGATTTCACTTCTGTGGCCCAGAAATGTGTACCACATCTCTTACCAGTTGTATCAAAGCTGAGCTTTGAGTCTGGTCCAAAATTAGGACAAAGTACTGCATCAAAACTTGGTGTTTTCCAGTGCAAACATAGAGTATACTTACAGAAGATTATTAGAATGCAAGAAATCCCAAGATATGACTTGGTTTTAGATATATATTGAATGGAGGACAGTACTTTACCACATTTAGTAAATATTGCCCATGTTGCTTTGTGTGCAACCCAGCAGTGTCATCCATATGATACAATAATTATACAAGATAAGCTTTACTAATGAATTCAGATTAATATGATGGATCTCCTTGCTTTGTCAACTCATCTGCTTTGAAGTTCCTTCTGATCAATCATTAGCTATTCCCCTATCTTCACCTACTGAAGAATTCTGATTTTATCTTTTGAAGGACATATCTTTCTGGCTCAAAACTCAGCCATTTTATTTCTTTAGTTTCACAGTTTTTATAGTACAATCTGTCATCCAATTTAATATTTATCAGTTGTAATAACTGACTGCCAGGGTATTTTCAACATTAATTCTGGGTGTCTGTGCACTGGATAGTCCTGCATTCAGAATTACTAAGCAGGCCATGCAGGCAGACACTTTGGCTGTAGCTTGTTTGCTCATTTATATACAGAAGAATGGAGATGAATAGCTAATTTTGCTGCAGAGAGTTGTCTGCTCTGAATCCCAAGTGCTCCATATTTTGTAACTGTAAGAGACAAACCGTTGTAGCAGTCTTCCACTGGTAGAAGGGATTAATTGTTCCAAACTTCCTCTTCTTTCTCCCTCCCCTCAACTTTCAGTAAGAGAATCTGAGTCATGATTTATAAAGCAAATTAAATACTTCCAGCATGACTGATTTTAATTTCTCCTAAGGGTTACACTGGACATGTAGTCTTGCCTGAAGATCCAGAAAGGGAAACACATGCAAAGACAAAGGAAGGCAAACACCAGCAGAGTATCTGGATATGCAGATTTTCCCAGGCAGATTGTACCACATTGTTTCAGTTGAAGGGATTGATTTGACCCTAACAGCACATAAAATGCAGATTTATGCCTAACTATTCAATATGGAAACAGTATTACATCCTCAATTTTACAAGCGCTATGGAAAATGAAACCCAGTTTTCTGTTTGCCTTTATTTGGAGCTATGAGGAGATCTAAGAGGAAGAGACAATTTTGTTCTTGCAGAAAATGTTCAGATTGTGCTCATGTTTTGTTTCATCTGGCAACATGTGTGCACCTTTAGGGTTGCATCAGTAACAGCTTTATCTCCGAGGGTCTAGGCTCTGCTGTTGAAGGTTTCCCAGGCAGTGTAGCCATTGTAACTGTGAGAACAGAGGATGCCAGTGGCTGTACACTGGGATCTGTACACAGTGGTTGTACCTGGACTTGTGTGTGCTGGAACAATTAGAATAGCTTAAAGTTGGAAGTTGTTTTGGTCTCACTACTGTGAGTTTACAGTGCCTTACCTACATTTTAGTGGGAAATGACCTTTCAGTATGACCACAAGTGCAGGCAATGTAGGTTGATCGAGTATGCTGAGGACAGCAGAGTTTGATGGATGGTGAGATAATAACAGTTTCCAAGGCCTCCTGATGTTTCTCTGCTTCCCACAAACATCACCTTTGTCTTGCCTGGGCTGAGCTTCACTCAGGTGTTACTATAAGTCAGGCTGCCAGTGGATTCAGAAAGGAATTAACTGTTGATTGATGTTTGCACTAAGCTGTAAAAAAGCATTGTGGTAGAAGAAAAGTGGGGTTTTGTCATCTCAGGGAGGAGGCTGGAAGAAGGTTATGGAGGTTTCTGAGAGCCTGTAATGTCATGTGTATAACATGGAGTGTTCCCAGTAGTCTAGAAGTTTGACTGTGAATTTTGTCTTGGCAGTAATGATACTCTTCCTATGCTATACACAATTAAAAGGAATTTAGGTGATTGGCTTCACCTCTGATTTTGCCTCTACCAACTGTCCTTTTCTTCCTATTCCTCACTTTACTGTGAAAAAATTCACCTCAGACTTGGTATGCTCATGTTCCTTGTTTTTTTTTCCTCTCCTGTCACTCCTCTAAGATTGTATATATGGACAAATTGTGATTTAAAAGCTTCTTGGAAATACCGAGGACCTGACTCCTAGTTCAGCCAAAGTGTGTTAGACTGCTCTGACATCTGTTTACTTGCTATGTAAATGAAAATACAGACCTGTAGTCCCCATGGAGCAGCAAGCTCAGTCCTACACCAGCAGGTTTGGCTTGACTTCTCATTCCTTGTTGGAAATGCTCTTTGCATTTACTTTTATAGCAGACATTTAAAACCAAAGATCAGTATGCTCTGTGTAGATGCTAAAAAGAGGCCACAATATATTTTGTGAGGAGTTGAGAATTTAACTGATATAATTGTGCAGAGGTTTCCCTCTTGTTTTATGTGCTGTGCCATGCATTTCAGGTTCTGCCCTGGGTTTTAAAGGCCACAATGGTTCAGTGATGTTATGTGAAAATTAAAGTGCTTTGGGCCAGGAAGTGTGGTCTATCTATAAAACATTATTATAGAATACCCTGCTTAATTGAAATGCAGTAAATTGGGGACTTCTTCACTGGAACATTTCCTACAAAATTGATTTATCATCATGGTAGAAACTGCAGTTTAATAGAGGGATAGCAATTGGCCTAAATTTAGCTACTTGTATGTAGACAGATCATGTAAGCAACAATGTTTTCACAAGTGTATATTTCAGCACTGTTATTTTCTATTCTGTTTTGTTCTAATATTGAGTTTTGGATTTTGTTTTTGGGTTTTTTTAATTTGTTTTACTTTTTTGTTTTTTACAAAAAGAGCCTTGCTGGATATGGTATGGCTGCTGACTAGCACTCCTCTTTTTTAACCCTAAACACCAGAGCACCCTGAGCCTGAAGGTAACTGCCATTTACAAGCTACACCAATTTACATTTACTGCTGATGGCTCAAATCCATCCTTGTCCTTAGGTTTAAGAAACTTCTAAGGCCTTTAATTATGTTTTTCATGAGGTTAACCTTTGCAGAGTTTATCAGCTTTTAGACTTCAGAAGAAGGTAGTATGTTTGTGCCTTAATCAATAAGCAAACCATCTGTAGAATTGCTCTGAACTCCAAAGTGAAGATTCTCATAGTTTGGAATTAACTGAAAACCGTAACTCTGATAGAAGTTACTGATAAGGCTAGAAGTTAATGATGAGTTCTTCCTGATACACAGGAGGGGCAACTCTTCTGGATGACTGGAGCTGTTGTAGGGGTCAGTAACACTTAGCTGTGGATGTGCTCTGTGTGGATGCTCCTTGTCAGAGTCATTGGAGCTGATGGGGCTGATAATGGCTCTCTGGTTTTTTGGTGCTCTCAGTGGACATTAAAGGGAAAAGTGAGTTCTCAAGACCTTGAAGAATTGCATATTATTTTTATCAATGTCTCGAAGATTTTGATTGGAGTTCAGAGGTGAAGCTTGTAGAACTTGATAATTGATAAGCAGAATCCATTTTTAGAAAATTCTGCCATTAAGCATATTTATGCCACTTAACTCTCACATTCTTTGTTAAGAGTTTATTAAATATATAAAGACTGCACTTTTCATAAGATTGGGCCAATTATAATGCAATAATTAGAGTTTTGTTTGCTCTTTTTAAAATGCAAAAATGCTGTATTAAAAGCTTTGTATTTCTGCCTCATCAAAATTAAATGCCTTTTTAGGAAACTTGTAAAGCTCTGCTAAGTTATTTACAATAGGAAAAAGAGAAAATCATTAAGCAATTTATTGCAGAACAAATTTCATTCCTCAGTTCAGTCATTTGCTACATTTTTCTAAAAATGGTAAATTTGTCTTAAAAATTTAAAAAAAAGAAAGAATTGCAATAGGTGAAGAATGCAGTATTGAAAGAGAAAATGTCTCCAAGTACTTTTCTTCTCTGCTTTTATCATTTTGCTCTGCTGGTGAGACACTGGTCTGTCTCACTCACTCAGCCTCTTCATTTCTTGTTTCATTTCAGAAGCCATAAAGGTTTTTTTTCCTGTTTGGGAACCCAGCACAATCCCAGTGTGTTAAACTGCACAAGGACTTCACCTACAATTATGATTCCTATTAGAAACTGCTAAAGTGAACATACTTTATATTAAAATGTATCAGTAATCTCATATATGTTTGATGTATTAGTAATATTACTAAAGTTGGGCTAGACATTGGCTGGTTACTAACTGGCTCAACAATTTGCCATGTTTTGCATGTAGGATTTGGTGATCAGTGTTTGTTATTCTGGTGTACTGACTCAGTCATTGCATGGGACAAAGCATCCCAGCCTCACATGGATGTACACCCTTGTCCTTTTTCAGTCCCTGACGTAGGAATTTCTTTCTTATGCTTTGAAATCAGAGTGTTCCACTGAAATGCATGACCTGATTCTCTATGTGTCTGAAATCCTGTTCTAGCATATTTAGTTTGCCTACCTTATTAAGAGTTTCCATACTCTGTTTAAAGTGAATTGGGACTTCTCCAGATGAACTGGGAGATATGATGTGCAAATCAGTTTGCTGCATCTTCCATTAGCATTTCCTTTTTATTCTTTATTTTGTCAAGATTACTGTAAATAACACCTGGTTTTGACCTTTTACTTTACCTGTAAGTAGGGGATTTCTACCTGAATAGGCTTCACTGGAGCAGCTGTCAACCCAGTTTAACCCCAGGGCATCTTTTTTGAAATTGCCTTTTAGCTCCTTTACTTTTTGAGGAAGCTTGGTGGCAGTTAGGAATGCAAGGAGGTGATGTTTCTTGTACATCATTACCATGCATAATGTCTTTAATAATATTTACATAAACACTGTCAAGCATAAGGGACTAGTAGTTGGGCATTTTTTTTTTCATATGCAGGGAAACAGAAATTACCTAAAGCCTTTATGAATATAATGAAGTGGAAATATGATCAGCAGCACCCTTAAGTTTAAGGCATATAAAATATCCTGTGGTTACTAGAAGTGCTTTTACTTAGAAAGGTTAGCAACTTTGAAATGAAAAAGTAGGCCCAGAAAAATCACTCAGCCATGTTGTGCTGAAGTGCAGCAAATAATCTGTCAGCACAAAAAAAATGAAGCACACCTGATTTTTTCTTCTTTCTATATCCCAAGTTTCATTTTCATGTGACAGCTCTCTCTGGCAGGCTCACTTCTCATCAGTGCAATCTGTCATTCTGGATTATTTCAATTAATTTCTCTTTCTCATTTTGCATTTGCTGAGGAGTTGTAATGGCACACTCCCAAATCAGCAGTCAAGAAGAGTAATCCTCTCTATTTGTATGTTGTTAAAAGAAAGAGGAAAGCAAGAGATGGTTTCTCTTTTTCCTCTCTGTCCTGGAGGCCTTCTTCAGAATTATCACAGAATCAGAAGATTTTCTTTGAAGACTGACTGTGAAGACATGGTTACAGAACATGAAGGCTTGGTTTTGGAGCTTCTGTGAGTTACTAAAATCTTTAAAATTCATTCTATGCAGCTTAGTTGCTTGTAGATCCCTTTCACTTTATATTAAACTCATGTCTCTCCCGTAGCCGGAAAATGATAAGCTGTTTCTTGTTTCTTATAAAAGCACAGCAGCTTCCTAAACTTCCCTATGCTCAAATCACCAGGGAAGAGAATTTATACCTGACATAGGAAACTGGAGACAGCTTATTGTACTAATATACAGATTGCTTCTAACTTGGAGAAACATTTTAGTGGGTTGCTCTGTTGCCCTTTGCTGACATCAACTTTCCAACCTGCTTCTGAGTTCAGAGAGCTGAGATACTCTCTGATACCCAGCAGAAAGATATAGTCATTTATGTCCCTGAACCTTTAAATATGTGACTGTGGATAAGCTAAGCAGCTGCAGTACTGAGTACCCACTTAGTATCTACTAACCCATATGTTGCTACTTTCATGCGATTGCTTCTTCCAGATGATGTTTATTTTCCACCTGAGAAAGGCTGCCTTTTGCTGAAGAGGCAGTAGATGTAATGCTGAGTTGATGTGGTAGCACCAGAGGGGCTGGCTTTGGTTCAGGAGCCCCTCCAGTGTAAGCTTTGAAAAGGAAGGAAATTATTAGATACTTCAGAGTCTTTTTTGTGACCTGTTCATCCATTCAATTGCTGAAGGAATGAGAAAGATTAAGTTCAAAGGAGAAACAAATGAGTTTTACTTTGGTTGTAAATACTTATCTCCTACCAGGTACAGAGATGCTGAGACAGAGACTGGTGTTTCAGCTGTTTGTTCATGCCAAGTGCAGCTGTAACAGAGGGTTACAATGGGCACATTAAATCTAGATTCTGTCTTCTTAACAGGCTATCAGGGTACCCACACTTAGTGTTTACAGAGAGTGACAATGCATGTTGGAGTAAGCCTCCAGCATTGCACCAGACCAGGTTTTTTACTCAGGAGCTTTCTTAATCTAATCAGCACTTCAGAAGCTATTTCCATGGTGTTTCTCCTCCTCCTTTCTTTTTTTAACATTTCATTTGGACAAATTGTTCATGTTGAGTTGGAGATGGCAGCTCCTTTTACTTGCTGGATGAGAAATGCTGGCATAGGACCTCAGCGTAGGTCTGTGCTCTTTGCTGCAGAGCTCAGCTAGGCAGGAGCCGACCGATTGCAGTTGATGGTGTTAGTGTGAAACTTCTCAAAAGCACAATGGCTAGGAATTGTTCATTCTGTTTTTCAGAGGACCCTTCAGGCCCAAATGAATTTATTGTGTATTTGCAGTTCAGTAAATCCACTTTTTTCCCTTGCTGTGTCTTTAGTTGCAACAGGGTTTATTGATGCATGTCTAGAAGATAATGAAAAGCTACATTTCAGTTCATCTTTCAAGGCCTCAATGTAGTTTACTGTCAGTTCACTGTCTTAATGGAGTTACTCAGATCACATAAAGAAAAATACCTTTTGTGGGGAAAAAACCAAGGTATACTTCAGATCATACCCCAGTAAGTGAAAGAAATTTTTGCTTTGGAGGAAAGCCAGTAGTTCTGTTTTCTAACAAAAACAGCTCACATGATTTCCTTCTTGAAGGACCTGGGCCAGGCAGGTGGCCAAACACCCTGCCTCCCTGAGCTGTGCTGCCTTCCCATCCTCTGTGGCCATTTCTTTGCCATGGCAGATATTCACCAAGATGTTTCCCTGCAATTTCTGCTATTTGGCAGGTGCCTGAAAAGCTCTATCTCAATACAGCAGGCAGGAAACTCAATGTTCATTGTGAACAGAGCTCCAGAAATGCTTACAGCAATCCTGAGAGAAGAAAAATAAAAGGGAACATCTCTAGCAATGTGTGATACAAAACTCAAAACAAACAACTGCTAGTCTGCAGCTGGAAGGCTTATTTCTATGTCTTTGTGGGATTCAAGTACAGAAGTGTGTTTTTCTTCCCCATATATACCCTTGAAACAGAGTATATGCAGATTGCAGAAGCTCTGACATTACACATGTAATATTCTCAGTATGAGTGTGCTAATTGTCATTGTAAAAAATACTTTCAATGTATTTCTCCCAGTGCCTGCCTGAAGCTGAGCATAAATCTTTTTATCCCTCTCAGTTTGTATTCATGTCAGTTTTATTCACTGCTATTTTGCTTCACTTTGTCTTGCTTTAGATTACACATCATGCCCAGCAGTGGAGGAAGAGTGGATTTTGAAATTTTTTACGTGTCAGATTTCCCTGTATCGATTTTTATCAAGAAGCTGTCACCAACTTCTTCTGAAACCAGCAAACCTTTTTCTTTCTAATTACATTTTTACCATATGTTCATCCAGATGGCATATGCCAAACATTTTCTAGGGTGCTACAAAATGACCTGACTTTAGAGGATTTAACTGCTGAAGAAGCTTATGAAAAAAAGAAAGGTATTGACATTGGGGCAGAAAAATAGTCTTAGAAGGAAAGAAAGAAAGAAAAAAATCTGATAAATCATCCTAGTTTATATTTTGTCCCTGTGATATTGAATTCTCAACGTACACACCTGCATGAAAACAGTGAAAACGCAGAGACTATTTTATTGAAGTGTTAAAAGCTACTTCTTTTTGAACAGCTGAAAATAAAACTTTTATCTGTGGAATAAGTCTGAAAAGAATTCTGGAGCTCTGAGTGACTCCCTGGCTTGCTGCAAAATGGAGAAAAAAAGAGTTTGTCAAGCCACCAGATTCTCTGTAGAAGCAGCAGTTGTGCTTAGCAATGTAATAACTATTTGAGCACTTCTTTTCTGAAATGTCATTTCCAAATAGAAGGCAGACACAGTTGATGCATGATTTTGACACTTGTGTCCTAGTTCTTAATAATTCTTGTGGGATTTCTTGGAGAAAATAAACTAACTTGAGGTATACTGAGAGGTGCCAGGAACTTGAGAAAGGAAGATAAGGAAGGAATCATAGAATGGTTTGCATTGGAAGGGACCATCTAGTTGCAACCCCCTTGCCCTGGGCAGGGATACCTTCCCCTAGGCTAGATTGCTCAAAGCCCCATCCAACCTGGCCCCGAACACTTCCAGAAATGGGAGCTTCCACAGCCTCTTTGGGCCATCTCTTCCAGTGTCTCACCACTCTCACAGTGAAGAGCTTCTTCCTGCTGAGCCCTGGGGAACCCCACCAGTGACTGGCTACCAACTGTGTTTAACTCCATTTACCACCACTCCTTGAGCGT
This sequence comes from Bucco capensis, assembly GCA_013396975.1. Lineage (NCBI taxonomy): Eukaryota > Metazoa > Chordata > Aves > Piciformes > Bucconidae > Bucco > Bucco capensis. The sequence continues at coordinate 98,869 of VWZO01013335.1, read as the reverse complement.
GGCCATGCAGCCAATTTCTAACCCAGAGGAGATTATACCCATCCAAGCAATGTGCAGCCAGTTTCTTCAGGAGAATGCTGTGGGATAATCTTTCCAGATTATAAAGGGGAAAACTATAATAAAATACCCTCATGTTACTGTCAGTTTTCATGATACTGTCTTGAGTCTCAAGCCATTTTAGTTACAGGAATTCCTGAAGACAGATTTATTGAGAATCAAATCCACTTTCTTTTGTTGCTGCATTAGCTTCTACAACTTCCAGTTGCCAAGGAAATTTCGAGTGCACTACCTGATGCTCTTAATAGAGTATTAACCAAGATGTAGTTTTGGGACAAAGTGGTTAGGGTCTTGTGGTCTCAGGAACTCAGATGGATAATTGTAAATGAAGGTTTGTTTGGTGCCTTTTTGAAAACTACAACTGCAGTCAACAAAGCAGATCCTCAACCTCCTTTGAGTTAATGAGACAGGATTTTAACAGTGCTCAACAATTTGAAGTGGCCTTGTTATTTCTGAATTAAAGCTTTGATAAAAAGTCCTTATCTCCATCTTCCTCGCCCACTTCCACTCATCAGCCTGTGAGTGGTTTGACATTTCCACAAACTCTTCTCCATCATTGACCAGGATTACTCCTACTGTGTTTCAAGTCAAAGCAGACTCTATTTTGTAGTTAAATCAATCTGTATAGCAGAGACACTGTAACTATTTAAAAGCTGAGGATTAAAACCCTTAAGACTGAGAATTGATGTAAACCTTTGAAGTAGCTGAAATAAGCTGTAACACAGAAATACAAAAAGAAACACCAAAATGTGTCCTGTCTCCATGCTGTCATGATGTGATGCAACAGGCATTTGATTATGATTAAGATGTTTTAGCGTTTGTATGGGTGTGCAGATGTATTAAACTCACCTTGAGGTATCACCTTTTCTCTAGTTTTGGTTGTCATTGGAGCTAAATGTTTGGATGCTCTGTTATGTATTTCTAAAATAGTGTTTGTCATATCCAGAGTCACTGGATTCATGCCGTAGTTTTCAGTTTCTTGGAAGAGTTAGACCCATAAGCATTTTCCTGTTGAAATCCAAGCTCCTGTCTAATAAGTTTCAACCTTCTGAGGATAGGCTTTCTTAGCTGCCATAGAAAAACCTCTCAGAATTAGCTTCCTAGTCCCTAAGTGTCAGGAAATGACATGTCAAAACCCAAAGGCTGAAAACGCACTGTGCTTGGATGCTTTGCTTTTACTTACTGATATGCATTATTAAATCATACTCTCATTTTATTTGCAGTCTTTGTTTAGATATTTCTTGGGTTATTCAGTATGTAATTTGAATGAGGAAAATGCTAAGAAGGTTTCCATAGAAAGCATTACCAAGTTAATCATTATGAAGCTAATGATACTGAAGATTCAAAGTGCTAGCTTTAAACAATACCTCTGACTTTCCTGAGAGTGAACTGAGGTATGCATTTGTTATGTTAGGCTCCCCATAATGTCCTAGGCAGCTGAATTGCTTTTGAAGATGCTGACTACCTTGTCACAGCTGATCAGCATTCCTCAAGGTGAATTTCCTTCCTAATTTTCTACCTCCTTCCTTTCAATACAGCTCCCTTTGTGGCTAAGCATATGCATAAATTTTATGGCATCCTGCAGTGGCTCCACTCTGCTCTGTGTGTCAATGCATATACACTCAGGTGCCTTCTGTTGTGATTCCCCTGTTACCCTCTCTTTTGAGTAGAGTAGTTGGCACAGAGAGCTTTTGAGAATAAGTATGTGCAATTACATTTCTGCTATGATTTTCCATAGCTAGTAGTTCATCTCTGAGAAGAAGCCAGTATATAAAATCTCTGTTCAAGAAATTGTTTAAGAATTGCTCTCCTTAATAATGGCAGCTGTCTCCCATTGCTCACAATAAGAGCACATCAGAGAAGATTGCCTTCTGTAAAGCAGAGACTCATCTCAGTCATTGAAAATGGCAGGAAGTAATTGTCTGTTTTTGAAAAGGTGATCTAAGAGCAGCTTGTGTTTTTGTATGTGGAAAGAACAGTTCATACTTAAAATGTTAGCCTTTTTCCTTTTCTTCTGTTTTGCCTTCAGAAAAGTAAATCTTTCGTTATAATCTAGGCACATTCTTTTACTGTGTTTGACGCAAATGGGAAATTTGTAGTGTTTGAGTTCTTATTAAGAGGTATTTCACTGTTTAAGGTGATGCTCTGTGTAAGGTTCTTCAGGGTGACTGTTTTGAGCCCAAGTTTATTAATCCCTGGTTCAGAACTCTCAGTATAGTTCTTCAGGAGTCAGTATTTTCTGTAGCTGAGATGGAGACCAAATACCGCAAATTAATGCAAAATTCAAATTAGTCTTACAACTGGCATCTTAATAATGAACTAGCCACAGGAGGAAGTGGATTTGTCAATGTACCATCACACAAAACTTTTGAGTAGTCTTCTAATCTCTTCTGGGGTCATATTTATCTATCTTGCTGCTCTCTTGAGATACACTTCTATCGTACTGAATGATACAAGAATATCTGATACAGCAAGCTGTGGAAGTGTGAGACAGAGTCTTTTTAGTTGATGTATTTGAAGGTGGATAACCTTAAAAATCAATAAAACCTGCTGTGCCACTCAGAATCATGATGGACTCTTCCTTGCCAATCCTCTTGCGTAGACTTAAAATAACTGATGCTGTGCTGCTGCAGATTCTCAGCAGAAGCCAATGCAGTGGCTGGAGCGAGGCATCCAGTAGCAGAGCTGCTCTTTTGAGCAAGTCTCTCTGTCTGCTCTTGGAATTTGTTATCTGAAGTACAGATGTTGGTGGGGTTTTGGGGGGGAGTGTTTGTTTTGTTGGTTTTTTTTCTTCATTATTTGGTTTTCAAACCTTGAAGAGAGAGGATGTACAATGGCAGGAAAATAGTTTTTAAAGACTCAAGCAGTAGTGTCAAGTTGCTGGTAAAAACCAGCGTTCCTCTTTCGAGAGAGCGTCAGCTTGTAGCGCAAAAATGGAAACAAGCATTAAGAAGAAATGATTAAGCATTTTAACTTTGTGGGAAGTTTAATAAGGCTGCAGATTTACATTCTCTTGAAGATAAAGAGTTAATTCTTGGCCAGGCAGCTTTAAACAAATACTATCTGAGCTGTGTCAAGACTGCAATAAGCTAATGCCATGAGCCGTATTCTTTCTTCATGCTACGCTAACCAGGTATTGCTTCTTTTCTGCAGTGGTGACTTTGTTTCCTAAAGGACATGAATTCAATTGATGGCATTGGGAAGGGTATGACACTGGAGTGGTCTGTTTGTCTCTCTAATCGGTGCTGTAGCTCATCAGGGAGCTCCAGACAGTGGGTGGGAAACACAAAGTAGTAGATAGTTCCATCTGTGTACAGCCAGCATCGGTCACATTTCAGTATTCATTATGGTTCATTTAGAAGTCTCTCTGCTTTTAAGCCATGACCTCTCTCATGGATACATGATGTTGGATTGCTTTCATTCTTTTTATTTTTTGCTTGAAAAATCAAGATCTTTCCCTCCAGCAGTGAGAAATTTTCTTCTAGGTACAATAAGTAAGCTTTATCATAACACTGTAGCTGAAAGTAAATTATTTTCGTAACTGATGATAAATACATTGTCTTGATTCCCTCCCACCCCAGAGTGGTTGGTTTGGAGTGACTTTGGAGAGTTTACTGAAGTAGTAAATATAGAGCTGTTACTTGTGCCTTAGGTAGTCTGCTTGAGAGGACTCAGCCCAAAAATTTTCTTAACATTTTAGAAAACTAAATTTAAATGTTTGTCCTCTCTTTTTTCAAAAGGCTGGGAGACTCTCATTGTTATGTTTTACATTATGAGTAGGTTACTCTATTATTATTCCTAACCAAAAAATGAGGGATGAAAAATTCAAGCGCACATGACAGAGGCTTTATTGTTGGGTTATTTTTCTTTCATATGTGGAGTATGATTAAATATATTCTGTCAAAGAGAGACCTCTTTATAGGTTGATCCTATTGATTAGTATTTGAGTCCTGCCAGCAGCATTATTACTTTATATATAAGAAAATCTAATAGAAAATTAAGTTGATGTTTTAGTTGCTATAGTGAGAACATTTCAGGTATTCATCTCATACCGTTGCAGAAATTGCTTGGCTCAAGCAGATACCATAAATTCATGTTTTAATGATTTTTTTCCTTTTTTCCATCTTTTTTGTTTTCTTTCACAGTCACATGACACAATCAGCCACATTTGAAGACCCTCGAATAGAGAGCTGCCAAATAACCCCTCCAGCCCCTCGGAAAGTGGAAATGAGGAGGGATCCTGTGCTAGGATTTGGGTTTGTGGCTGGTAGTGAAAAGCCAGTTGTTGTACGCTCAGTAACACCAGGTATGTTTTCCCCACCTGATCCCAGAAGCAAACTTGGACTTAATCTGCTGAGATGAAATACAAATTTAAGTCCCATTAAAATACTCAGGCAGACAAAGTAATCGCAAATACTACTTAGGACTTTAAGTCTTGCATTACCCAGTAGTTTCCCTCTTTGCACTCATTTTTGAACATTATGCAAATGTGTTAATGAAAAGACATTTTTAGGCTGTTGCTTTGAGCCATTACTATTGTTTGCCTGAAAAAAAAGTTGGCCAACTTCGTTCAATGAAAGGAGGTCTTCTCCCTGTTATGTTTATATTGGTTTGATGTCACCTTCATTGCCATTGAATCAGTGTTTTCAAGAAGTTGAGCTGCGAGATTAGAACTTACATGTTTTTCATTCATTTTATTATCAGCTTCCCAAGGAGAACTAGGTTTTTAACTGTAAAACTTGTTGTTTTTGAAAAAGATGATGTTACTGGTTAAAAGTTCATTTATTACATAAAATTGCCTCAGAGATAAGGGCAGTAAATTTGACTTTGGTCTTGTTCAACATATTCTCCAGAACCCCTGCAGACAGCAGAGAGGCAAAATCGACACTGTGAAGTTCTGATGTCATTTACCTGTGTGTGTGCATTGATTACCTTTGTATTGCTTTCAGATGAAGTGAGCAGTGTAACCAATATTTGAACTAGATCCAGACAGTTCTTTTCTCCCAAGTTAGCATTATTAATGTAGTAGTATATTAAAGTTCAGTTTGGTAAAGGTGTTTATTATATTCTGTTCTAACTGAAGAGGAGGAAAGATCAGCTCAGGACAACATTCTCCTGCATGGATTTGTATGGATTTATGCTGGATATATGTGGAGGAAGGTTTTCAAACCAGAAGAAAGGAACAGCATTAGTTCAGTTGTTAAATTAATTGGTTTTGATACTGAAACATTTTCTTTTAAGACTTTATCTTCAATTTGATAATACTATGGTTTTTATATGTATCATTATTGCAGAGTTTAAAGGTAGAAGACTGGAGAGAATATATCATTTCACTAGCAGTTGTGATGTCACACCCTCTTCTGGGCATGTAATTGTGCTGAGAAGCAAACTATTATATTCTTTTTATAAAGCATTAGCTCAATATGCATTTCAGCAGTGTCAGAATCCAAAGCACATAGACATGTATGTATCAAATTAATGCTAGATACCTGTTTCTAACTGAAAGTGGCAATGCTTTTGGATGTATGTAAAAGTTGTGTTCACCAAGTCGTAGGAATCCAGAAGAGACTCAGAGGCTGGAGGTACAGAAACTTACTGTCTTTGGACTGAAGGAAACAGGTTTGTTTTGTCCAGAAGAGAAAAGTCATAGTAGAGCTGTGCAAATGACTTCCAAATATGTGAGTGATGTTTCATAGGGAAGAGGAGTAAGGTGTTCTCCAGTGTTACTTTGCCTGGGACAGGAAACAACGTGTTACAGCATGGAATAGACACTGGGGAAAAAGAGTTGAGCTTAGCAACAGTTGAAGAGGTTCTTTTTTTTTTTTTTACAGGAAAAGGAGTCATTCTCAGGGTCATCTTCAAGAATATCAGACAAATATTGCTTAGGGAACAGTAAGGTATGGTTGATCACACCTTAAAGGGTGAATCAGGCTTCCTCTTATGGGTCCTTTTGGCCCTCTGGAAAACCAAACCCTTAAATTTAGGTAGCTAGATGTGGGTTTGGAACTTGAAGAACTTCAGTAGAAGTTGCTAAGCTGCTAGCTTTCAAGATTTTCCTAGTGAGGAAGTATAGTAATGTCAGAAATAGTGTGAAACATACTGTTAGTTGAAGACAAAAACCACTCATAGTATGTGAACAATAGAGTGTATCTGTGCATTTACAATGATGATCTAACCTGGACTTTATTCTTTATTTCATTTGTCTTCAGGAGGCCCCTCTGAAGGAAAGCTTATACCAGGGGATCAGATCATCATGATTAATGATGAGCCAGTCAGCACTGCTCCCAGGGAGAGAGTCATCGACCTTGTCAGGTAGTTGATGTCCTGTCACTTTAACTATGAACCCAGTGCCTTATTGCCTGTGCAGTCATTTGATAATACTGCAAGTCTTGCCTACTCATGGCTAAGAAAAGAGAAAATAATGTTACTTCAGTTATAATGAAGAATGGTGAAGTGTTTTAGGATTGAATTGAAGTGTCCTCTTAAATGTCCTCTGGATAGCTGAAAAAAATATAAGATGATACTGGAACAGCTCCAAAATACTTGGGTATCAAAAGAGAAATAGTATTCTTCTGCTATTTATTTTTCATATTGATATTGAAAAGATAATTCCTGGAGCAAGGCAGCTGTCATCACTGTTACTCCATAAATGGAAATATGTAGGGAATCTCAAAGTGTGTTTGTATGGATTGTAGGTAGGTGAGTTTGTGTGAATAGAGCAGGTAGGACTGCGTAGATAGGAAGCAGGAAACAAGACCAAAAAGTGGGTCTGGAGAGTGCAGGAAAGGAGAAATGTCAATATTTCTAGTGGGACGTGGAAAGAAAGAAAGGACAGGCACTGACATAGGATGTAGAAAAATATGTGAAGTGGTTCACATGATCAGCTTTGCATTTTGAGTGACAAGAAACGTTAGTGCATTGCATAGAAAAATGATAGCAATTAAAAAATTAAACATAAAAATGATTATTTTAAATTCCAGTAGCCTTGTAGCTGGACACTAATTTTGTTTTTGTATTTTCCTTCTCATTGGTGTAAACTCTGAATTTGTGGGTCTGGTCAATTCCTGGAAGACATTCAGGTTTTATCTGTGCAGGTGGCCATCTAATTTTGAAAAGTTACAATTGCTTCCAGAAATTTGGGCAGGAGGTGTCATGACAATTGTACTCCTGTTAAAGATCACAATTTGAGCAAATGGGTGCTCGTTTCCTGTGAAGCAAACTTCCAACAGAGACAGGGAGATGGTACAATCAGCAACACTGATGCCTTTCTCTGTGTTAGATGAATTTAGACAAAATGCAATAAATACCCTTTCAGATTTAAAAAAAAAAAAAAAGTCAACTAACAGAAACACAACATATTAAGAGGGGGCTTTGACACTCTTGTTTCTTGTGACAAAGAGACCCCATGAAGTGCAGGAACTGTCCTGTTCATGATGAATTTCTGTCCCATGCTCCATATTTGTCATCAGCACAAGGCTCAAAAATACATCTTAAACTCATTTTTGATGTCTTTGTTTCTTCATAAAGTGATCATATTGCAGTCTTCATTCTTTCCCTGATTCTTTGATATGTAAGTAATCAGAACCAGGATCTCTATCTCATTTCTCTGCTGTTAGCAATATGTAGTAATAACAAGGAAAATAGATTGATTAGGGCTGAGACAAACTGAGTTTATTGTGTAGCTGATTCTCTGTCTGCCTTCAAATGAAAAACTGAGTAAGACTNCCAAGTGATTTTCAGACTGTGCCTGGCCCTTCCCAATTATGCTGACTACATAGGTAGTGTCTTAAATTAAGTGTTGTTGCATTCCAGGGGAAGCTTTTGGTGACACTTTTCTTACACTGTAATTCTACCTCTGCTCTTAAAAATCTATCTGCCATTGGGATTTTGACAGAGACTGATTCTTTGACAAGACTCAAAGTGAAATGTGTTGGGGTTGTATATTACAGCATTAGGTATGAAGAGCTTTCTTTTCATGCCTCTGGGGACACCTGGAATGATTAGACACTACCACTGTACAGTCCTGGCACTACAGCAGAAGCAATTCTTTACACTGGTAAAATAATGAATCCCTTCTGTATAATAGAAGGTTTTCATATGGCTTAGATACATCTGCAACTTTGCAAACATTTGCTTCCAGTTTTCAATGTGTATGGAAGCAATTCTGAAATCTTGTCTTCCAACTGAGAGGAGTGTTTCTGTGGTCAGCAATGGATATGTTTTAGATACATAGGTTAGGCAATAAGCATAATCATAGAAGAATTGAGATGAGGCTTCTGCAAGCAAGCTAATGTCAAGCTGGGAGCAAGCTTATATATAAAAGTTAGATATTAAGTCAACCTTAATGTTAAACAGAGTTTTAATGTAATGCAGTGTTTAATAGTTTTTCAAGGAAAGGATAATTTCTGCTATGGTCTTTCTTAAATAAATTAAAAAAAAAACCAAACAAAAACAACCCCAAAAAAGGAATCAACATAGCCACCAAGAAGGGTATCTGAAAAATGTCAATCAAATCTTTTTTCATTAGGCAAAAGCATGTCCCTCAGAAATAAATTTGCTTTATTTCTAAATTTTCCACAAAGTAAGTCAGAGCTTTTGCTTTTTTTTTTTTTCCAGATCATTTGTCTTTTCTTCAGCCCTTTTCCTGTCAGCTCAAATTAATTGTGTACTTTTTACTCCTGTAGGGTTAGACTGGTCTTTTAAGAAGTTCCCTTTTGTGTAATATGAAAATGCAAGAAGATAAAGGGAGCACAGAATGCAGAAATGTTCATATTGTCTCTTTATTTTAGTGTAATGTTTCAATTATGTGTGTGCTTTCTAAACATTCATTACTGAAAATAAGCTTCTTTAATTAAAAAACTGTATTAAAGCCACCTCTGCTGACTCCAGGGGGTACTGAGCAGGAAGGAACCTGCTGAACAATTCTGTTTTGGTTTTTTTTTTTATGAATTGAGGTATACTGTTGCATCCTAGGAGGTTTCAGATTTGGAGATTATCAGAGATATTCATTATAAATATCCCCTGTAGTCATTCTCATCCATCTAGTTCTTTTGGCTCTGGTTTACTGGTAACATTTAATTAGCATTCAAGTTGTCCTTTGAAAGCCAAGGTTGCAGAAATATGAATACAGTATGGTTTGCAGACAAAATACATAAAGGACTCATTATTTCTGGGTAACGTGCAATGGCTTTTGCACCACATTATGTTCTCTTGAGCTTTTTTCAAGCACAGACTCAGAAGTCGTGTTTATGGTTTCCCTTTAAAGAGAGGTCACCTTTTTGAGTGTCACCTAGGGTTCCAGTCTAGATGTGTTCCATTCAAGACAGAAAATTATTGAAGTTGGAAAAAGAGGAAGAAACAAGCCCTGTTTTCTAAATACATGGTTACAGTCCAGGCAAGGAGCAAATGAGCACAATGCTAAAGAAAGAAGATGCATTTGAAGTGCAGTCAGTTCAAAATTGTAGCAGGAGCTGCTTACCTTGGTTTTCTTTTACAGATTCTGTGACTTAAAGCTTTTCACACATACTTAACAATGAGTACTTTGGGGTAACATTGCACAATGTAGCAGTTTTTTTCACATTTGAAGGTGAACAACAAAGCAAAATGAACCTATTGGAAGGTGTATTAATGTACTGTAGCAATTAATTGGTTGCTCAGAGGTGCATGTATTTCATTATCATTGGTTAATGTTAAATTTGTATCATTTTAAGAATCAGTTTAACCAACCAAACCTTCTTTAAAACACTTAAAGAAATATATCTAATACATAACTTGCCTTACAGTGTGTTTATAGGTAACTTCTGTAACATGAATTACTGACTTGATAATCTTAGATTGCATTGACATTCAGTCATATGCATTACTCTACAAGGATCCCAACCTATGTAAAGTGTGTTTTTATTTAGCAAGAAATTTACTGAAATTTTAGGTGACACACAGATGTACTGACATGCTCTGAGTGGGGCATGACAGTGGTATTTTGTTCATACTTCCATTAAAATAGTTATCCAGGCAGCCTGTGAGGAGAGATGGGCACCTGAAGAGGGTAATCTATCCAAGATACTTCTACTGTAATAAAGCACCCTGATGCAGAAAGCTTTATTTATGCATTGACTAAAGAAGAAGCCCAGAAAACTATCTTAGAATAGAAACCTAGGCTGCTAAATTAGGCTAGATTAGTCCATCCCTTGAAACTGTAACAGCAGTAAATTAGTACTTGGCATCCTGTGGAATTCCACTAAAAGACTTTAATTGTAAAGCAAGAACTGAAAAAGGTGAAATTCATTAAGGGCTTTTCTTTCTTGTTGGTTCTATTTTCTATTTAAGAGAAATGACTCAAACCCCTTTCTAAAGTAACTCTTACTTTGGCAAATTAGTGTCACAGCAAGTTTTCAAGAGGATCAGAGGATTCTTTCAGTTCTGCAATAGAATTTCTGTTTTAATTTTGGTTTACCATAAGGCTGGAAACAAGGAAGCCTCCAGGTTTTTAGACTGTGTAATGCATTTTATGTGCTTTCATGAATTTAATCAATACTGACTTGTCTCACCATTGTCATGGAGTGGATGAGGATTCTGTCACTGCCATTTGACTCTGTGTGTGTCAGGGGGACCACTTTGCTTTCTCTGAATCGTCACAGCTAAATGCAAGTGCAAAAGGGAGCTTGCTGGCAGTGCCTGTTATCATTGTCCTCACAGCAGCTGAAAATACTGCTTTTCAAATGTAATTTCTGTCTCTAGGCTTAGACTTGATATATTGGATCAAGTAATTTTCCTAGAATCATAGGATGGTTTTGGTTGGTAGGGATTTTTAAAGGTCATCTAGTCCAACTCTCTGGCAGTGAGCAGGGACATCTTTAACTCGATTAGGTTACTCAGGGCCCCACCCAGCCTGACCAGGAGTATTTCCAGGGATTGGGGCTTCTGCCACCTCTCTGGACAACCTGTTCCTGTGTTCCAGTGAGGGTGGCCTCAGTGTAAAAAATTTCTTCCTTTTATCCAGTCTAAATCTCCCCTCTTTTAGTTTAAAGCCATTACCCCTTGCCCAGTTGCAACAGGCTTTGCCAAAAAGACTGTCTCCATCTTTATTATAGGCTCCCTTTAAGTACTGAAAGGCCACAAGAAGGTCTCCCTGGAGCCTTCTCCAAGATGAACAACACCAACTCTCTCAGCCTTTCTTGACTGAACTATAACAGAGATGATATACTTCTTTAAAAGACTGAGAGGCAGATGGCAGGATCAAGCAAAAGGCTTGCAGTTGCTATGAATTATACCCAAATGCTGCCTTTTGATAGAAAACCAGCAAAGGTAATGTCAAGAGCTGGAAGGCAAACACGATATTTTTGTGGGTTTGTGAGCTGACCCTTGGAAGGTTGTGTCTGCTGCAGGTGCCTTCTATCAGAAAGATTTTCATCTCCTGTTTTTAAGGAATGATGTTTTAGTGCTGACAGTTTTGTATGCAGTACTCATAAGAAATGCAAAATGGAATTTAAACTGTTGAGAGAGAAAGGTGAAAAGGCTGTGACCAATTTGCAGTGTCTTCTGTAGTTTCTTGAATTTTCAGTACCTTTAGTCCTTAGCTCTTAGCTCTGTAGAAGCTCCTGGCAGTGTCTGTATTTGAAGAGTTTTGTGCATTTTACAAAAACTCGTCTTTTTGCCAAATTAGAGAAAATAAAGCTAGCATAACTGTTTGTGTGGGTGCTATGTATGTCTTTTTTGTAGCACAGTAAGAATGGAAGATGTAAAAAGGCAAAAATTAATAGCTTTTAAAAAATCTTGAACCATGTAAATTGAAAATGTTAATAAATGGAGGTCTTAAGCCCTTCTCCTTGGGGCTGCTTAGATATGCTATGTGCAGCTGGCATGCTGAGTGGTGGTGTAAGGCCATGGTTGCAGTTAAGGGAGCACTTTTTTCCCCTGTCAAGGTGAAGCAGGGCACTCTGAGATGGGAGGGAGATATGGATAGTGACTGGGAAATGGATAAAACCCTACTCAGTGCTGAATATCATGGAGAGTTCTTGGTAGCTCGTGGTCCATTGACATAATGGTGTAGTTTTAATGAATTTACAAAGCTGACTCAGGAATTCCTGAAGATGGCAAGACCTTTCTCGGGCTGTTTGATGTGCTGATGCTATATCTTTCTGTCTTCCTTGCTCTCAGAGTTTTTGGTATCATAATCCTGTTTACTTCCCAGATTACATTTAATGTATTAAGTAAAATGAAATGAAGAATGGTGCCTCCTGAAGTTGTGTGCATGCATAAGGTGACTGTCCCTCATACCATTAGGGTTCAGTTACAATGGCTATCTCTACACTTCCATTTTTTCATCCCTACTCTGATAGCAATGTTGCCTTTCAGGCAGCCAAAGACATGTGAAGGTAACAGTGCTTGACACTAGTAATGTGTGGTTTGTCTATGAAGCTGGAAAATCACAAAAACAGTAAAGAAGTACCTGGCTGAATATTAGTCTGATAAAACTCTCTCAATCCAAGTTCCAGAGATCACAGAATCATAGAATATCTTGAGTTGGAAGGGATCCATGAGGATCATCAAGTCCAACTCTCATCTATGCATAGAAGAGCCCTAAAAATAACGTGATGTGCCTGCGGGTGTTTTCCAAATGCTTCTTGGATTCTGTCAGGTTTAGCACTGTGCCTGCTTTCCTGGGAGCCTGTTCCAGTGCACCACCATGCTCTGGGTGAAGAACTTTTTCCTAATATCCAACCTAAACCAACAATAGGAGAGCTTCATGCCATTCCTTCAGGTTCTCTTGCTGATCATCAGAGAGAAGCGATCGGTTGGTTGATGAACTAGAAAACTTAGAAGACAGAAATTGATCATGTTTTTAATTCAGCAATAGTTCAGCCAACAGACTCCCAAAATTGCTAAAGAGATTAAGGATCTGCATCTAACTTTATCTGATAAGCCCAATAAGAAGGTTAGTTTAAAGGAAAGGAGAATGATTTTGCTTGTTCTGAGAGTCTTTTACGTGTGAGATTCTTCAGTTAAATATTATCACTAAGCAGGATGACTCAGTCATAGTGGAAGGTCAAAGGACAAAACCAGTTTCTCATTAAACAAAGGATCTGAGACAAAAAAAGTAGAAAATATAAATGTCTAAAAATAAATTAATCTCTAAAAACCATTGAATGCTTCAAAAGGCAGCTTAATGCGGTAGATTTCTGTGAGATGTGTCAGTTAACTCTTTCTGGTGTGATTTCTGATGTGACGATTGATCTCCTGTAATTTATTACAAGCAGTACATGGAAAATAGTGTTAAAAGAAGCACTTTATCTTCCACTTCAGGGGTTTTTTTTCAGGCTTTTCCCCATTCTCTGACTTTTTGTTTGACTTGAAACCACTGAGTCTTCGCAGACCTCCCGGAAGCAGCCACAGTAATAGGGAAAGGTGAATCACGTGTACTGCACAGCACGTGACTGCCAAAGCATTTTGGTCTAAGACAGTCTGAGAAACCAAGAAGTAAGAAATATCAAAATAGAGACTGCAAATACAAAAACAGAGACTGCAGAGATAGACTTAGTTTACAATCAACATCTGCTACCCCCCAGAGGCATATTTCTTAGTATGTGCAGAAATGTTATTTGTTCTGTTAGCTCTTATTCCTCTTCATGCAGACTAAAGCTTAATGTCTTTTACGAACTGCACAAGGGAAAAATGCCTGCAGTCCACTGTCTATATTGTTAAATAAAGTAATTCAACTTGGTTGGAGGTTTAGTTAAAAACAAATTTGTTCAAGCTTATGAGTCAAGCGAGACTCCAGGAGAAGCAAAGGTCGTGTCATCTTCTGTCATATAACACCTGTTTTATGATAACCACTTCAGATTTTCAGCAGGTCTGTTACTCAGAAACAAAAAGGCAGTTTTTCTTTTGGAGAAGAACATTGATTGCTATAGCAGTTTAAAATGCTTGAGGTCATTTGTGTTTCATAAAAACTGTAGAAGCCATAAGGTGTAATCGTTGCACTGAAATCGTTGTCCATTCTTTATTTTTCTGCTCAATATTCTTTTCTATGCATCATTACAGTGTGCCTGAGACTTGAAAGAAAAATATCATCTGCCCGAGAGTTTATCAAGAATAATAGCAACATCTCTTAATTTTGGAAGACAGCAAAAATTTAAAACTATTCATTAATTGAGTTTGCAGTCCACTTTCTTTTTAATTCTTTATCTTGTGTCATTCTCCTTACTGCTTAATTTTACATGGAAATTATGCTTTTGTGACCAGAAATACCCTTTTATTCAGCATTTTATCTGAAATTCTGTTTGTGTTCAAAGCCTTTAATTAAATATTAGAACAAATGTGTTAGTAAAGATACAGCTTTTTTTCTCCTTAAAAAGTACTGAAACAATTTCTTAGTGTTCTACACCAATTATAGTCATGTTACAGTGAGCAGCAGGGTTGTTGAATTCATTAATAATTCATAGAAACTGCTGTGGTTTTAAGGAAGGAATTATACCACATATTGACAGATGGGAGTGAAAGAAAACTCAACACACTCTTTTACAACCATTTTGTTGTTGGAGAAAGAGGAGATTGTATTGTTTGTGGGTGGAGGTACAGAGACTGAGGATGCAGTTATACACTAAGACTAGTGTAAGTCTTAGGGCTGTTTACTGGACAAGGAACATATCATAAGCATGCAGTGTGTCTTCTGCACAGCATGTCTTTTGCATTTGTGTGTAGGCATTTCTATGTGTGAGCAGAGAGAGAGAGAGGAGTGTGATTCATAAAGCTTTATTATCATGGATTTGGGATGTGTGTGTTACTTAGAAACGAGAACCTGAGGTTCTGCAGCTCATTTAAACCCAAACCTTATCATGACATTCTATATGGTTTGTACAGTCAATCTGGTCAAGCAGAGTTATGTTAGAAAGTTTTAAAATATTTACTTGAGAAATTTCCTATATCTCTACCAAAAAGCAATGAATAAAATATGCCAATTCTGATATGTCAATTGTGATTCTTTCCAGTATTAGAAACTTGTGTCTTATTTCTGTTTTACTAGGAAAATACATATTTAAATAATGATGTGAACACGGCGGGGGGGGTATAACCCTTATAATATTATGAGTATTATTAGTTCTGTGGGGTTTTTTTTAGGTTATTAGTGTTCGTAGCATATACAGGTTTATGCATATTTGCTGCATACAATTCTGTAAAGATACCTCATGCAGTTAATTTAGTCCCTTTGGGGATTGCCTCACCCACAGAAGAGGGTGAAGGTTTTTTGAGTCAGACAGCAACAGCCAAAGCTACAGCTCTTGTGAGATGCTGACAAGTTCAGGAGGGCAGAGCTGGAGGTCAGTGTGATCCAAGGCAAAGCTGATACTTCAGGCTGACAAACTAACCATTTCTGTATTTTATAATAGAATGTTCCAGATGGAGCAAAAATACTGCTGAGGATACTGAGCTACCCTCACTACCCTCAATCAAAACCTCTCAGCATTTTCTGTCCTTAGGATGCTGTCCACTGGGGTGTAGTGAACTCTTGTACTTCCAGGAGTTTACTATGGAAGAATTTTCATAGAATCATTTAGATTTGAAAAGACCTCTAAGATCAAGTCCAACCTTTGATCCAACACTACCGTGACCACTAAATGATGTTGTGACATGTTTTTTTAACATCTCCAGGGATGGTGACTCCACCACTTCCCTGCAGAGCCTCTTCCAATACTTAGCCAATCTTTCACTGAAGAAATTTTTCCTAATAGCCAACCTGGATCTACCCTAGTGCAACTTGTGTTTTGGGGGCTTTATTCATCAGAAAACTTCTGATGGTGGGTTATGAAGCCCAAGTGCCCACCTATTTGGCCTCTAGATGGAATACCACATCTGCCCTGTGACAGAGGCCATGTACTCACCCTTATTTCACTCCAGCTGGCATCGTTGTGCACTGAAAGAGCAGCAGTCAGCTCCCAAACGTGTTTTGGCCAAGAGTGCTGGAGCCCAGGACCTGCAAGGTCACACTTTCCAGCCCTTGAGCTGAGAGGCTGCATGGGCAGGGTGCAGAGGGACCTTTTGGGAATGGGACCATACATGTTTTTTTAACATCTCCCCTAAAGATCATCTAGTAAATCAGGGAAGATCAGGGAAGTAAGATCAGGGAAGAGACTAACTGTGGGAAAGGGAGGTGAATGAGGAGATTGTGGGAGAAGGTTACATATAGGGCATAGAAGTTAACTTCGTGCCTGTCTCAGAGGCAGTCCTGCTGTCCATTGTTTTGACTAGGGCATGGCAGTCCATGGTCCACTCTTTTTAGCTTGTTTTCCTTGCAAGCTGTTGATGATGCATAGCATTTGGTAGAACAGCCTCAAAGAAATCCTGTGGTGCCTACCATCTCATAGTTAACTGTCTGTGCAACATGGCATTGCAGTAACCTCACTGTGGGTCTTCCAACCTCTAGCTGATGGCATCGCTGTCATGTGGCAATAGCTGGCCAAATTCCAGAAGTTCGGAAGTTTAGGGAAAGGAGCTTTGAAAGTTGTGTGCTGGTGTTTCAAGGCAGGTGCTGTTTCCCAGTGCAGTGTTGAATATGGCCTCTGGTAGTAAGAGCTTTGCTTCAGAAGTCTGGCCAAGATGAAGCACAGGGTTGCAATGAGCCTGTTGCTTGGAGCAAGTGAATTAAAGTTGTTATCGTGAGTGTTCCTGTCTTAATCCCCTCGGCTCACAGAACTGAAGCTCATACCAGAAGCTGTTAAGAGGCAGCATTTTGTACCTCAGCTTTCCATTGCATTAAATAATTCATTGAATCTGACCTTTCAGAGCATTACAGTGTAGCTAACAGAATGAATATTAAAAGGATATAAAGAGGAAAAGAATAACAAGTGGGAGTAGGAAAGCAATATAAACCTACATATAACCATAGAAGGTCTGCAGTTCTGTCAATTCCTAAAAGTGCTGGTAAGTGGGAAAGTATAGTCCAGCCCTTTGAAACCACAGCTAATGACACCAAGAGAGATGAGAGTGACTGAGCTGTGCTCATTCACCATTATTTCAAGTTTTTAAGTGAGGATCTTGTATCTGTTTGGAAAGATGGGCTGTATCTCCAACAGAAGTTAAGGCCTTCACAAAACACCTAGGAACTATGATTAGCAGGGGAGTTTGTGTTTTGGAGGAAGTCAGATATAAGTTGTATGTTGGTCTTCAGACCTTTGAATGCATAGGAGTAATAATCCTGCCCTATCTCATAGCTTAATTCTGACTATGAGCAGCTCAAAAAGCCATGCTCAGCCTCTGTGGGATTATCATGCTTTACTGGGAAGGTGTGAGTTTTCCAGCAAGATGGCAAAGTAAGTAGCCCTATCTTATAGCAGTAACTTTGTGCTATTTGTCTCTTGCTCACTATCACCCATGCCCATGTTCTTGTCTACCTGCACATACTGTCAGGCAGAGAATCTTTCAAAGCCTTGCCCATGACTGGGTGTTTTCTTCTGCCCTGCAGCCTCACCAGAAATTGATTCTATGCAGGACATAACTTCTTATTCTTGTTGGTTTTCCTTTGTTTTCTTGAAGTATGCATTATTTCACTGGAGCTGGTGAGTTGTTTTTTGAGTGGTAGTGAAATGCAGCACGATAAGCAGTTACTTTTCTGATGATGCTGAACTTACACAGTTTACAGTGTGTTTCCTTCAGCTTTTAGTTTAGGGGGTTTTTCTGTGCTAAATGCTTGGAAAAATTCTGGTTTGGCAATTAGAGTTCTGAATGTCAGAAACAGTAAGAAGAAATAATCTGGTTTGGTTATACAGTGGTGAAGATTATGGCATAAATGCCTTAATCTGACAGGATTTACTGATCTAACTTACTTTTTATTCAAGCAACAGTTTGTTTATGGTAGGGATTAATTACTGCTAATGTCTTGATTGCAAAGATGACATTTTACCAAAGGGCAGCATGCAGTAGGTGATTTGAATGGCTTCTTAACTGCACGTTTTAAAGATGTATTCATATATTACGCTTCATATATTCCACAGAAATCATAATCTATTGAGTAAATAGTAATTTTTAAAAATCTATTCCAACGTGCTTGTATAAATGTGTGACAGATGCTTCTGAACAGTTAAATTCCCTCAAGCAAAAAATACTGGGCTTTTGAATTGCCTGCTATCTTCATAGTGCTCTCTTTGTGACAGATTACCAATACCTCTGTAAGGGTTTTTCCTTCAACTGCTTCTTTAGCATAATTACAGTGCTTTTGTGTATATGTCATAACAATGAAGGGGGAAAAAAGCTCATGTCAAGGCTGTTTATCTGATGCATGAGGCAAGAGAATATGAATTTCCCAGTAGGATACCAGTTGCTGCTCATGGTGCACTACACTCATGTATTATTTTGAGGAAGGTAATATCATTATAAACATATATTTTTTATGTTTAGCTTAATTTAGAAAGGCAAACAATGACTCTTTGGTCAAACTATGTTTGTTATGATAGCTGTTTAACAGTACTATAACTATTGTAAATAGAAAACAAACCCAAGTATTTTACCATTATTAAACATGATACAGTGGTAGTGATAGTGCTGTCCATTAAACAGTCAAGTGCAAATAAAGCAGTTCTACAGGGTTGTAAATTAATTTTTATTCATGTGAGGTAGGTGATGGATTTGTTTTTGAGGGCACAGAGAACAATGCCCATTTTATTTTTTTGTTTAGGAACAGCTCAGAAGATGGTAAGTATTCTGTATGTTGAATCTATAAATGACACATCCATAACTTTAAATGTAAAAATGTACACTGCTTCTAGAAATACTTATCTTCTGCTTTCTGGAAAGAAGTGCCTAATTGTTTAAGACTGTTAAGGGAAACACTTGACAAAGATCTCTTAAAAGCAAGAGGAAAGTTGTTACTTTGCCATTTGTGCTTAGTGTTCTTGGGAGCTACAGAGCAATGTTCATCCTCCAGCAAAAAGGGTCTGATCCAAAGCCTACTGAAGATGCTGGAAATCTTTTGATGGATTTGGGGGAGTTTTGGATAAGGCCTTTATGGATTACTCCATGGATTTAGTGGATCTACTTGTAGCCTGGCAGTTTAAGATACAGCTAGCAAATGGTGGAATAAGACACTTTAAGAAAGCTTTTACCTATTTGATCTAGGGTAATTCAAGGTCTGGTTTTGCAACGTGCCATTCCTGATGGCTACCTGTGCCAGCCACTGCAGATCCCTTTCCCATCACTCTTCCTAATTCTCTCCCTTCACTTTCCCATCACTCTCCTATCTCTGAAACTGGGTGCTTACCAAGGGATTTAGAAAACATAAGGTGAAAATTGGGTATTTCAAGTAGGCCAAGCCTATTTTTAAAGTAATGCTATGTATTGCAAAACAGAACCACAGCGAGGTAAGACACTGGAGGAATTTTTATTATGTTAGGTCTTATGACTGTACAAATAGCAGTAAATGACAGTTGTAAATAAATGAACACATGCAGAGGCTTAAAAATTTTGTGGGTTTTTTATGCCTCAGTAGGATGGTCTCTGCACTGACTTTACTACCATTTTTTCACTGCACCACCCTTGGTTTGTACCAATTTCACATCAGCATCTCTGAGGCAGAGTGCAGAGGTGCCTGGGGCACAGTGGAGAGTTATTGTAGCTTGCAGTAGGAGCCTACAAGTTGGCTTTTTAGCTACAGGGGAAGAAAAACAGTGGATACTTTTTATGTAGTTACTGAATAATAGTAGCAGGTAGTTAGAAATCCTTTCCCTGTATTTCTCTGAAGAGTTCCAATTAAACCTTTAGGTAATTTTGTTACCTAATGTGGCACTCATGATTGGGTGAAAATCCCAGTCTTGTTTAAGTGGAAGAGCCCAGTACTTTTAACTGCAGAAAAAGCATAAAATTATGAGCTCTGGGAGGCCAAAAATGTAAAACCAGAAGATACAAGATTATCATAGCTGGCATTGTAGCTTTTAAGTCATGGTAGGCTTTGATACACTATTATTTAATGCATGAGTTTGACAGCAGTGAGATAAGGTTTCTGATATAAATCAGTTCATCTTCTTTTTCCAGAGGCTGTTTCACTAAGAAAGAGGTTAGAGGGGGAGGAAAGGGAGACCATGCCCAGGAGAGATGCCTTTGCCACATCTCTGCTACTTCTGTCTTCATCCTCTTCGTTACAAGTGTTACGTGTAGTTTAACCATTTATATGATGGATTTGTAAGAAGTATCTTTATATGCATCATCACTACCAGTTTTTCAGTAATAATAATGGCACAGTTTTTGAAATCAAATTGCACTGTTTTTCATGTTTCTGTTCTCAGTTTCCTTAAGTTAGTTGGTTTAATTTGGCAGTTCTCAGTGCAGTATCAAAGATGGAAATCCAAAGCAGGCTGAATCAGGAATGTCTCTCTATTTCAAATCTAACCTAATAAAATAGAGATTAAATAAATAAAACAAAATATATGATTGACAGCACCTTTCTTTACAACATGTAATGTTGTAAATGTGTTTTTCAATAAAATCATCTTCCTTCCTGAACTAAGCATTTTGTGCAGAGGAAGTTCATTTGATTCAGGACTTATAGTTACTTTCCCTATAACAGAGACTTAACTGGTGATAGCTGAAGTTCAGGAGAACTTTGATAAGAAGCAAATACCAACCAAAAATGTCAGTACTGTTTGTACTGTGTAACCTCTGAATGTGAGCATTATCACAAGCTTTTAAGAAACAAATTAGTCACTTGGAAGGAGACTACAACAATTTAGGAACCACCAGACCAAATCAGATCCCAAATCCATTTATTCCAGTGTTTGTATCTGATAGGACTGGTTCCAGTTGTTTCAGAGAAAGGTCAGAGAGACCATACAATGACTTGTTTACAGAATATTCTCTCTTCAGGAAGATTTATTTCCACAACCTTTTTAATTAGAAAAAGCATAAGCATTTTTTTCTCCTTTCATTTTTCTACATGTCTCCTAACAGTCCTAAACATTCTTGGTAACTTCTGGTCTTTTTCTTTTCCCTTAAAACAGAGCACGACAGGAACCTATAGG
Source organism: Bucco capensis (assembly GCA_013396975.1). Taxonomy (NCBI): domain Eukaryota; kingdom Metazoa; phylum Chordata; class Aves; order Piciformes; family Bucconidae; genus Bucco; species Bucco capensis. The sequence continues at coordinate 77,810 of VWZO01013335.1, read as the reverse complement.
TTTCTGTTTTCCTTTCTTCTCTCCAAAACACTGTAACTGACAACATTATCTTCCCCTCATTGGCTGCATATGTAATCAAAGACCTCCTTAATGAATAGATATAATGTGAATTCTTCAAGTGGAAACAATAGACTTATCCTTGTCTTCCCTTTTACTTCCCATCTTTCCCACTGTAGTGCACAGGAATGACTGTGTGTGAATCTCACCCTTATTTTGCAAAGGGTAAGGACTCGGATGTTTCTGGAGTGATATAATTTTCTGAATTACTTCTTAGTAATTTGTAGACTGACAGGCAGTAGGTGGCATCTGAAGGAGCTGGAATATTTCCCAGTGTAGGACACAGGAAGAAAAGACTGCAGGTTGGAGAAGAGCTACCCTGCTGCCCTTGCTCCTCGTGGTGAGCTCCAGGGGTAGCAGAGGCAGCTTGCCACTCTTTTCATCTCCCTCCCCAAGTGCCAGCTGTTTGGAAGTGAGATAAAAGGAGTGGCAGGTCTGAAGTCAGTGTGACATATCTGTAAGGTTCCTTAAGCATCTCCAGTGTCTGGCTTTCTGTAACCAATGACTTTGCTGTGCAAGCCACCAAAACCTAGAATTTTTTGGCTGGATTTTTTTCAGATGTACAGCCAGGCAGCAGCACTGCAAGTGAAGTACAAAGTCACCACCACATTTTGAAAAGCATTGAGGTGTGTCAGGCTGAATAAATAGGTTAATGATTGACAACAGCAGCATGCACAACAGCCAAGAAAAAGTTAGATGTTTGGCCTCACAGGATGAAGTGAAGAACTATTAAAGTGTATTGTTTCCAATTGCCTTTAAAAGTGCTAATAGTACATGGTTCAAATGCTGACGTTTGGGTTTTGAGAGGCAGAGATCCCCTTCCTAGGTGACCTTCCTGAAACTTCCCTTCTGGAGATTGGATATTCTGAAGAGCCACAGGGAAGGCATGAACTTTGAACATTTCTCAGGAAGCTGCAGCTGGGGAAGGATAGAGAGACAAATCCAAAAAAAAAATAAATACTCTCAAAGCTCTCTGAGCTCCCTCCTACACTTTTCTTTTTAGTGATTAGCTTTGAGAATCTGATTCTATAAGGATATTTCTCCCCCCTGCCTCTTTTCTGTATACAATTTTGATTTTGGCTCTTGAGCCTTTGTAGACTAAGAGTGCATGCCCTGAGGGATTATCTTTGAGCATCACTGAAATGCAAAAAGTCAGGATCGTTTTCTGTAGAATCACAGTTTAATAATTTTGAACTCTTCTTTATTTTTTGTATTCTTCCCTTGCTGTACATGGCATGAGGAATTAGTGAAATGCACCTGGACACCTTTGTTTATAGTTTGGGTTGCAGGTGATAAAAATACGTTATCAGTGTTCTGTGACCTATCTGTTTAGATCTTGTTCTTGCTTTCATCCACTTTTCGCTGACAGATTTAACCTAAAGGCCAAAATTAGATATGAGGATGGACTCTTAACTGTTCACCTTGCTTACATGTATGTGAAAAGCTACTGACCTTACAGGTCATGTGAAGAAACTGCCAGCCAATGCTCGTAATCTAGCACTTTGCATCAGCAATAAATGTAATTTTAAAATAATGGTTTAATTTGCTTTTATAAAAACATACTTAGAGTCTAATTAGAATCCAGCAAAGTCTCCAGGTTGCCCAGAAAAATCACAACGTGACTACATAATGAAGAATATTATGTCCACGGGAACACAGGAGTTGTTATGGTGATTTCTGCCAGACTCAATTTTGACACGTCTGTTTTTCATCTTACAGTGACATATATCCTTTAAAGAACATATATCCTTTGCATGCTAACTCCTTTGTTATGTCCCCTTCGAGAATTGAATTTTAATGTGTGTCCTTGGAACAAGGAATTTCTTCTTGCACAGATAGATCATTATCAGTGTGTACAAATGAAGAGTTTTGAAGCAGTTTTTCTTATGCTTATCACATGATTGCAGGTAAACTGAGGGCTATCTGTGGTGCCTAATGACTTCATCAACTACCTTTAAATGGAAGTCCTTAACATATTAATGATGACACATGGGATGTTCACCTAAGAGAAGAAAATTGCAATCCCCTAAGGTTGTTTTTTATATGAGTTATTTTGCAGAAGGTGTCACATTAACAGGCAAGACTCTGACCTGGCAGTCTGCCTGACCCAGTGTTTTAGGCCTTAACTGAACTTGTTAGACAAAGTTGCCTAATGATGCCCAATACAGACTTTCTCTCTGAAACAGTCTGGACAAGTTAAATTAATGATCAGTTTAATGTATTGAAGTTACAGATAACAGATTTGGGATTGCCAGTGATAAGTTGTGTAACTACAAGGAATTTGAGCTCAAGCTAATAATTATACTCCCAGGGAAGCATCCAACAGAGTGGGAAAAGCAAAATCTTTGAAATAGCACTAAACTAGAATTGAGAGAAATGCTAGCAAAGATGTTAGGCTGTATACTGAATGTACAATTCTTACCAAGAAGTCATCCCTTTCTCAGAATCAGAAGGGGGAGAGTTTTGACTCGTCAGTCATCCTCTGTAACTGCTACATCCCAAGATCTTCAGTCTGTCCTGCCCCCCCTACAACAAGGAAATTTTCCTCTCATGGGTTTTTATGTCCTAACTCCAATATCCCTGCCTTCTAGGTGACGTTTAGCAGGATTTTGGTGGAAAGTTGTGTAACACAGTCATGTATGTATAGCATGTACTCTGTTTAGCTTATTAGTGTACTGAGAGGTGTCAGCTTTAATATTAAAATCATGATTAATTAGTCAAAGGTCTTGGATTGGTCACTATAGCCTTTGGAATCTGTTTGGAAGCTGTGTGTTTTGTTATTTTGGCTTTGCCTCATTAGTTTTAGCCAAAACAGGGCCATCCTATCTTCATAAGACTCCCTCCTTCAGCCGCCTGCCAGGCCAGCTTTGCAGATCACATTTGCAGAGATAACATGAACATTTCTTCCTTGTAAGCATCTCAACCTTTGTCATGAAGCACACTAAATCAGCCTGTATTCCCTTCACAGGGGAAAGTAGGCCATAATGCCACAGAAGGGAAATATATTGCATATTTTTCAGCCTCAGGAAAGTAGTTTTGTTTGATATTTTTATGCAGCATACTTGAATTGTCTCAGACTACAAGACGCAGTCCTGCAGTGTCAAAAGTTAGGGAGTAGAGCTAAGGTGCCTAAACCCCTGTGTGCAGCCCCCAGAGCAGCCTGCTAGTTTGTTTGTGCATGTGACAGGCCAGGGTTCTTTTTGAACAACAGAACTGCTCCCATACCTGATTGAAAATTCATCTCTATGAACTCCAGCTGTTTAGGTTGAGTCTCTAGCCCAAACTAGTCACCTGTAGCTGCATTGAAGATGGAAGATACTATTTGCAGCTGTACCTCTGATCACAGAAAGCATCTAGAGGAGTACTTTAAACTGTGATACCTGATGCCATTAGGCAGCTCGAGATGAATCTTGCTGCTGAAATCCTGTGAGGTCAGGTGCTGGGGGTGGTTGGCTGTGCTGGCTGGACTGACCTTCTCAGCTGCAGTCTCTCACCTTGGCCCATCTGCAATTCATAGGCAAGCATCCCTGCACTCCATCCCAGAAGCCTGCTGGCAGTAAGCAGAGCCTGTGCTGCCAGTGCTGCCTTCTGCCCAGAGGAGATGGTTATTGACAGGTTGATTCAGAGCTGCAGCCAGAGGCAGCAGTCCTGATGTGCCCTCACCCCTGTGGTGTAATGGCTTTTGCTTAGAGAGCACTTGCATAAGGTGATTCTGCTTGATTAAGAGTTTTGTGTCAAATAATTGCTGGATACACTAGAGTGGCTATACCAGGAGCAGAGGCTGTGGCCTGCTCAGGGCAGTACCTGTGCTAGGGCATGGTGTGCTCCCCCCCCAGCACCATGGGTCTCAAGCTCCTCTTTGTGGGCCAGCACAGCTCCCACAGGTCCTGCTATCTGCCCTGGGGCTCAGTGATCTCTGGGGAAACAGCAGTGTCTTGTCAAGCCACAGAGAACATAAATCTAGCTGAAAAAATGTTAGTATACCAGATAAATTACTTAGAAAATACCCCCAAAATTTCGTAAGTTGCATGAAGTCAGTCCTTCTTTTTTCCCTACACCAATATCCATCTTTCCTCCTACCACCTTCTGGCTGCAGCTCTATGGTGAGTTACATATTCACCTCCTCCGTGAACAGCTTCCCTCCTCCTTCTCACCGTTTTCCTAAAAAGCAGAGAAACGTTTTACTGTCCTCTTCTACCCACAGGAGCAGGAGAGGACAGTGATTAAACTGGTTAATTTTAACTTTTTTTGTTTTCTGTGGTGTAGAGTATGGTGGTGCTGCAGAGGTGGTGGGCTGGGGCTGGCCTGAATGCAGCACGTGGACTAATTGTATCCCCAAATGAACTTAAATCTGGCTGGTAAGGATAATGAAGCACTTGGCTCTGCAAGTGTGGGTGCTTTTGGGGGAGTAGAACTGATATTGAAGAGAGTGACATCGTATTTTTACTGCTGTTATCCATTGTATCTAGACTAAAGCTCACCATGGTGTGTCCTACTGCACTGCAATTATGTCTTCAATTTCTGTGTGGATAGAAGAATGCAGCTGTTCAGCATTTTCTGCTTGGTTTGTGTCTGCAGGGTAATTTTCTTCTCTTTTCAAACATTCCTTCCCCCTCTGTATTTTGCAATGTTACTACATTTATCATTGCAGAATTTATGCATAGGTGTAATTTAAGTTTTATCTCAAGGATCACAGTTATGTGCAGTGTACGTTTGCTTTGTAACTTTTCAGTGAGACTTTGCAGTATTGATTCTTTGTCATAAGAAAAATGTAAAACAAATTATGTAGTTCTAGTTCAAGCAGAGCTGCTCCTTGCTTGTTCAATAACCAGTGCAGCGTTCACCTGGGCACAGAGTTACATTTCTGTGAAATTAGCCATTAGGTGTGCCATGAAGGTTTTGTTTACTTCTGTGCTAACTTTATGGCATTTGCTGAAGGAAAGACATAGCTGATCCTGTATAAAATCTGTTTTATTGAAGTTTCTGAGTATGCTGGTACTGATGTACACTGTTCTGGCACTGCTTCAGAGCTGTGTAGCACGTGGCCACAGATTTTTCAACCTGGTAATGGAAGCCTGATTTAGTATATTGTCAAACCACCACCATAGTTGTTGGTCTTTTGCTACTGATTTTCCCTGATGCTTTGTGACTCTTCAAAGAATTATTATTTCTCTTTTATTCTTTTTTCCACATTGTCAAGATATCCTCATCTAAAGTATGCTGCTTTGCCACTTAAAATGAAGAAAAGTAGCCCAGCATCAATTAAATCAAAACTTCAGCTTCACATGGGGCATAAGAAATAACTGCTCCAGCCAAACTGAGGAAAAAAATTAAGTAAAGGGATGATTATTCCTTTCTAACATAAAGTCAGCAAAACCTAATATTAAAAAAAAACCACCACAACACTAGAATAGGGTGTTTCTTTCCTAAGTGAAAATTTATGTTGCATCTCTTTGACAGAAAAAAAAAAAAGTCAGTAAGGTTTCACTCTATTAGCATTACATTTGCTCTTTGAAGCATCCTTTTCAGTTACTGTATCATATTGTTAATCTCTCATTTGCACTAAGTGAATGGAATAACACCAATTTTCAGGGTTTGGAAAGTTACCTCATCATTGCCTTTAGTCCTTTAAGCTTCATTATTTTGTTTGTTTCCACTCGAAGTAAAAATTCAATTGGCTGTGTGACTGCATCAAGATGTCTGAGCAACTGCTGGACATTCAGTAGAGCACAAGAAAGCCTCTCTTAGTCTTATTCAGACAATGTAGACGAACATGTGGGACCTATACAGGAAAGCACTCAAGGTATTGTAGTCCTTTTCTTTTCCTCTCCAAGGTAAACAAACCCTGAATCCAGTTTGAACATCCAGATGTATTTACAGAAAATTAGAAGAATGTTGTAATTATATTTAGCAGTTTTCAAATTAGATTTTGCTGTGACCACATATGCAACTGTAACAAATCATGATGGCTCCATTTTGGAAGGCTGAATTTAAGAAATCATGAAGTAATCAGAATAGCTTTCCTAATCATTGCTAGATGTCTGGTGGCTGCACCAAAGAATGCCACTGTTTCAAAGCATAACCTTTCCTGTCAGTATTGGGTTGGATTTTGTGGAACAGTTAGAGTTTACCATGTTGTGCATTTTGTTCTGCAGCCTCACTGAGCCTGGGGTAAGGGGTAAGTGACCCACAGGAATTGCATGGATTTAACATACCTGAGGAGAGTGTGCAGTGGGCAGCCACTGTGTGCCTGCTGGCTTCTGCACATGGGCAATTGCAGAATGGGAAAATAGACTTGCACTTATCTCACTTAGAAACCCTTTCTGAAAGGGCTGGCTCAAAATGCACACAGAAAAGCCATATAACAGTCATTGCAGCCTGATGGAAACAACATAGTCTGACAAATAGAGGAGAAATTTTCAGGAGAGTGAGACCACCCTGCTCTGTAAATACTTTGATAGTATTGTATGGTAGCTTCATAGCACCATTCCTAAAGATGTCTCATCAACAGACATCATGGGGCTGTCTTATATTGCACTTTGTTCATTACACTTTGAAAATTAACTTTTCCTCATTCATTACACTTTGAAAATTAATTTTTCCTCAGAGCTTCTGAGGCTTTGGCAGTTAATGATAGGGAAACTAGCACTGAAACATTGGCCTGGATGAGTGACCTGAGACACCAATATTATCCCACTTTGTCTATCTTTGATCCTTTAAAACTAATGTGCAGAAAGTCTAATTAGAAGAGGACAGCTGAACAATTAATTAATATGGGAGTAAGTGCTATGTTTTTCTCCTTGGCAGTATGGCATCTTCATGCAGCGTGAAGTCGTTTATGCTGTGATCGCGTGGTAGTAGCATGCTAACAGTTGGACTTGGTGAAATTCTCAGTCCATCAGATCTATAGGCATGCCCATCTGACTTTCAGTTTTTACATTGGCCAAACCAAGCAAATACTGATTCTGTTGGAGCAGACATCTCTGGTGTTACTAACTCTTAATACATCCTCTACTTCATCTTGAGGTTTAACTTGAGGTTCTCTCAGGTGCTGAGGGAGATCATCATGGATCTGTGTAAGTAGGAAAATGTTTGCCTGAGGAAGGTGGCCCAGTCAGTGTAGAGTTTTCTGCATATTGCTGATATGTACAGAAGGCCCAGGTAGTAAGAAGGAGCTGGTAAGTCACTGTCTCATAAAGGAATGCAGGTACCATTGCTCAGCAGTTAGATAGCAGTGTAATGCTGCTGTTAGTATTCAAGCAGTCTCACCAAGGCACTCTTGTACAGCATGCACAGGTGTTTACTGTTTGACTAACATTTTGGTAACTCAGTTACAAACATTATAGCCTTAAAGCTGAGACAACTTTGAGTATTTGTGGAGAGGATTATTTTGGCTAAAGGTAAATATAGGTTCTTCATAAAGCACTGAAATTCAAGAACAACTTCTTTATGGGGCTCACCTTGCCACAGAGCTAATAAAGGAGAAAACAAAGTTAATTTGGTACATGTGAAAGCTTGACAGATGGACAGCTTTAGAGAATAGGAGGCTTTTATGTTCTGAAAGCCTTTACTGCAGAGGCATCTGAAACAGCATCTCCTGTATGAATGCCCACCAGTGTGCCACAGCTCTAATCTGAAGGGACCACTTCTATCAGAGGAAGCAAGTGTAATTCATCCTGCATATACACTTGCTTCTTGGCCTCTAATGAAGACTGCCAACAAGGGTTCCAATTAGTGCCAGCTGCAGACTGTGGCAATTTTAAAGATTGACTTTCACACCATGCCAGACCTTTAAAAGGAAGAACATTTATATAAAATGCAGTTTGCTTCGACAGTAATTTTTGTATGCTATTATTGAAGTTATTTATGTCCAAATCTGAGTATCTTTTCTCTCAGCTGCGTTTGTGCTGCTGTTTGAGATCCTGCAGTGCAGCAATAATCCCATGCTTTTATCTTTTATGCTTTATGTGGCAATGGTCCTTTCAAACATACATTACTTGCACAATTTTTAGGACTCAGACATTTGGACAGGAATCCTGTAAAATTCCCAGATTCTTGTGCAGATTGCTTCTGCTGCTGCAAGTTCTCACATATTTAATGGCAGATTTAAAGTTTAAGGACCTTATGAAGAAGCAGGCCTACTCAAATTAAACTATAGGACTCCAGAAATTCACAAGCTGAAATTTCTTGGATGTCAATAGTATTTTACTGCATTGACAGTGAGACTAAAGGCAGGCAATACCATTAGCAGCAGTGGAAGAAGCAGCCACCAACTTTCCAAATATGAGTGTGATCCCTTTGACTTCTGATACCAGAGATTCCAACACAACTTCCTTATGTCCAAAAGTATGACTGAACACCATAGTCTTTTGTGTTCTGTGCTGTATCATCCCTCTATCATCTCACCTGATGCTCACATTCAGGTTGTTCCTCGTTCCTCATGCATTGTCCCCCAAAAGCAAGTCCTTGACCTCGTGTCCCATCTTCTGTATCTATATACCATGCAATGTTAACCCTCCTCCCCAGACTGGGACCCCATACCTCACTTTTGTTGTAGCATACCTTATTTCATGAGCCTATTTCTATATTTCTTGCCTGCTGCGCTCCTGCAGCTGTCTTCTGAGGTGGAATTAGGGATGTAATGCTATGTGTGGCATACCCTGCCTTGCCTGCATAGCATGATGGCAGCAATGCCTATCTCTAGCTGTGTATGGACTCTTCAGAGAGACTTCCTGAGGTCAGTGCAGCCAGCTGGACAGGCAGAGACTGAAATCCCATTGCCACCCTTCAAGCAGTTCTTGTGCCATGTATTGACTGCCTCTTGAGAAAGTGTCATTTTCTGTGTTCCTCTAAAAATTGTCTGGAAAATATTCTTTTAGGCTTGGAGAGGTCAGATTTGGCACTACTGCTAAAACACTAAAACTATGTTCATCTGTGGGTAGATGCAATCAAGAGGCCAGAAACAATGTGCCCACAGGAGCATGGCTTCCAGTCTGGTTTAACCTATTGTCCTTCTTAGTAAGATGGGTCTACTCTGAGACAACCTCCAGAAGATTTCTTCAGCCCTGGAAATAAATCTAAGCAGATCTCTGGGACAAGCTGTTCTTTTCCACAGGAACTGTTGCTCATAATAAAAGCCTGGAAAAGTGAAATTTGGAGCTTCCCTAGGTGAAGATAATACTGTAGAACAGGTTTTATATAAAAATGTATGTACAGATTAAATCAAAATGATCCTTTCAAAATAATTCGAAATGTACTACAATAGAGTGACTTTTCAAACTCTTTGTTCTTTAGTGCTGCCTTGATCTTCATAATAATGAAAGGCATTCAAATGCTGAATGATTTTTCTGTAGCCTAGATGCTACAATTTGAAGAAGAGTGCTACTTTCCTTAGCTTTGAATAGGGCATTTGAGGTAGCCTGTTACATTTTGTAGTTAGTTTTTGACCCACTGGTTTCTGTTTCCTTACTTCAAAAATGTAGTGTGAAGCATACTGCAAATCATGGCATCACTCACCATAGCTGTGAAATTCAGACCTTTCTCATCAGTAGTGAGACACAAAGTGAAACAGAGGATCCTGAAATAACTGAAAGCAAAGCATTTCAAAACAAGAGCTTCAGAATTTGATATTCAATGTGAGTGAAATAGAGATAAGTTATGGTTAAGAGACAGATTTTTCTTAATTGCATTCCTTGTAAATTACATTATTTCTTATATGTCAACTTCTAATGTGTTCATCTTCACTGGGAGAGAAACATAGTATTCCTCTAGTATGTAATCTTGCTAAAAGCTTCAAAATNCTCTGCTGTCGGCACAGTTATGGCACCAGGGGCCACAGGAGACCCCAAGAGATTTTCAGACTGTGCCTAACAGGTAATATATATACTTTATTCATATGCTATATTTGCTGTAGGACACACACAAAGAGCAGAGCCACCTATTGCATATGGCTCAGATCCTGGGAGTCCTCTGACGTCCCTCCTCTGCCCTCATGTTCCTTCCTCTCTTCCAGCTAGAAGGAAGCGGAAGAGAGACAGTGATTTCCTGTCACCTTTTCACAGATAAAGTCAATAGCTGGAATTGTAGCTGAATGTTAATGCCTCATGTAGCCTGAAGTGTGTGATACCTAGTAATACAACTTTAACCTTTATAATGCACAATAATTTGATTCTGGAACCATCTATATTCTTTCCATGTTACAGCCTAAGTAGCTGTAAGGAGTTGGGAGAACAGACAAATACCATCACCATGCAGGGCATGGGAAAGGACAGAGATGAATTGCTGACATCCCCGTCAGAGTTTTCAGATTTTAGCCTTGTTCTCACCATTTGATTCTAATGTCAAGAAATGAAAGAAACATGATGATATTTTATTGTGATGTTGGGGGTCGCTGGCCAGATGGCAGAGCACCCAAAAAGTCTGCAGCTGTTGTTGAAGCTTGGAGTTTCAAATGTTTGATCTGGAGTGACTCTAAAAGAGTATGTAGATTTAGAAGAGAAATCATTGGGTTGTTGTTAAGTGAGCATGAAAGGTTATAAAGTATCTGTAACATATACTCTTTTTCTTTTCTTTTTTTCATTTTAATCACATTCTTAAAGGAGGGAAGGCATTTCAGGGGGAAAGTAAGACTGCAATTCTTTTATTAGCCTTTGCTACTAGCTTTCAAAACTGATTTAAAAGAACTACTTTGATGCCTGGTTCTGTACCTAGTTGTACCTAGTTTATGTAATCTAAACTGTTCATATGCTCTACTGTCACACATGGACATACATATGTACACAGCCATTTAAGCTATAAAACTTGCAGCTCACAGTGATTCCATTGTTTTTCTGTTTGTCATTCCATTTCCATGATATGATTTACAGTCTCCAGTGCTGTGCAGGGGTTGTCTTCTAGTTATCTAGAATTTGCTAACAGTATTGGGAGTAGATGTGGGATGGAGTTTTGTCATCATGACCTGAGAAGTTTTTAAAATGAATAGTGAAGTTGTGACTCAATACTACAGATCAAAAGTGTTGCTATATTTTGTATGTAGCTTTTGTTTTATAGAAAATGTTTTCTTTAATGATGAGGGGACTGTATGTGGTACTTGACACCTGCATTGTGTATGTGGAACATGCTTGGGTCCAGATACTCCAAATGAACTACTTATAGCCTCAGATGTTGAATGAATGGTCCAGGGTCTAGCATCCTTCCTTACAAGTCTTGACCCCAGAATAAGTCTTTTGACCTTTTGGTTTAAAACAACTCTTGTTAGTCTAGGATGAATCTTGCCTACACTGGACAGGTTTAATCCAAGAATAATGAGGAGCTGAAAAACATTTTTGGAAGAAGCTGATCATATTTTTCAAAGGCAACTCTCTAAGACAACTGGACCACAAGAGGCAGGGGTGGTGGTAATCTTACGTTGCATGAGAAATGTAAATTAGTAAGTTGAAAGTAATGAAGAGGTCAACTGGACACAGAGTAGCTGTCCCAGAGATGCAGTTTATCCCATAGCTAACAACTATGTGCTTTTCTCTCTACTTGTGTACTTAGGTTAATATAGCAGTGAGGAACTACATGGATGTGGATAGCATAAATGTGACTGTGAGATTCTTGAAATAAATTGCATTTCATATAATGCATTTTCAAAGTCCCAACAATGTGGTGGATAGAATATGAAAAAAAAAGTAGAGGGAATCCTGTTGTTAGCCAAAAGAGAATGGAGGTTACTTTAAAAGACTATAGATATAATTATAACCACTTTAAGGAATTTCCCACAATTACTTTTCATTTCAATAAAACATGTTCCAGAATTGAACTCCGGAAATCATTTGTTCAGTCATGAAACAGCTTTTATTTACAGTGTTCATATTTATGAAAATTTATAGACATTTTTTGAAGTCTCTACAATTATTCTTCATTAGTCTCCATTGCTATTCTTGAAGAGTTTATAGCTTATAGTTATGTAGGCAATAAAATGGTGCTGATTTGTGGCAGAGTATTTTATTCTTTACCACATGTAGCTCCTCATTATTTTTTTAACTTTGTAACATAATTTTATTTCTGTTGTTCCAAGTACAGACAAGCAACCAAAGCCTTCAATGTCTCCTTTTGAAAAAGTCTACCTATATTCTTTTAGTGTAATGATACAAATATCTGATAAGAGAAGTAAATATTGAAGCTCAACAAGCATTTCTTTAGTTAGGGGATATTTGATCAGGCCTTGCACCTTGCATGACTGGTGGCTTTGGCAGAAGTAGAATTTGCTATAACAATTGGCCTTCAGAGATGTGTTGGCTTCATGAAATACTACAGCCTGACTTTCCAGGCTAATTTTCTGACCTGGACTTCAGTCTCCCCTCTATTTTCTTTGGGTTTTGGCTTCATAAGTTGCATGTCAGTGACGTGAATATGCGTATAAGGTGACACTGAATAAGATTTATTTTAGTTAGTTCTGCTGAACATGCCAAGCATGCCAAATCAGTTGCTCTTGAGTAAGCCAGACAATAAATCACATAAGTAAACAATTAATTGTGTTTGTAAGTAGTAAAACCAAGAGAAATTCAACTCCATCTCAATAAAATGGCAACATACCTTATCTTGGCTTATATTGTCCTTAGCAACTGTCTGACCAACACTGTAATACAAGAGATACTGACCCTGATTGCTTCTCCTCCTTCTTCAACTTTACCCTTACTTTTCCCCAGTTATGTACCACCCTCAACTGCCCACCAATAGTCAAAATCTACACCTGTCATTTGTCTAGACCACTTGATCATCTCAAGATTCCTAATCATTTCGTCTCTTTATCATGTAAATCAGTTGGGTTTTTTAGAGCTGCTTATATTTTTCCATTTACTAGTTTCATCCTAAAGAAGAGCTGCTTAAAGAGAAGCATTTCTCTAGCAGTCTTTTAAAAACATGAAAATTCTAATGAAGATATCCACCAAATAGAAATGCTTTTTTCACTGATTTAAAAAGCTGAGCTACAGTAGAAATAGGAACTAAATTTTGTCCTCATTTTTGTTATGAAAACACTGCTCTCTTCAGATAAATTTGGCATTAAGTGTACAAGAGCTATGTGGTATGAAGAATGACTTGCATTTGTAAAGTAGGTGAAAGAAATTTGTAGTCTTTAGATGCTGAACTGATAGGATTAATGAAATGTTATTCCATTCTTGCTGGAGAAAACCACTATTGCAGCATACAAGTCTCTCTGATGAAGCAAATATTTCATAGTATAAACTGTGAAGTTAAGTCAATTCAATTTATTAGGTTGGAAAAACTTTATTTTTTAATATCCATTGTTATTTTAGTATGCTATTCATCTCTGTAATTCTCTGCTATGTGATTGCAATGAACAGTTTGCAATATTACTGAATTCTGCTCCCTTAAAACGAAAAGCTGGTTATCTGTAGTGAATAGAAGTATGAATCTTTACTTCATTTTACTTTTTTTTTCTTTTTGTAGAAGCTGCAAAGAATCAATCCTCCTTACTGTTGTTCAACCTTACCCTGTAAGTATCATCAGTGTTTTCTGAATTAGTTTCCTAGCAACATAGCATCTTTTTTTTTCCTGCCTATAGTCTGACTGTGTATCTACCTTATCTGTGCCATAAAAAGAAATAAGTGAGATAAGGGCTGTGTCTTTCCAAGGTGATGTTTAAGACTGTGTTACTGTGTTCTGCACTCAGAGACTGTATTAGCAAGTTAAAAAGTAACCATCTTCAAGCTCACACCAAGAAGATAGGCAGAGTAGGATGCTGAGTTCTGATTTTTCCGGAGTGTAGTTGTACATAGTACATGATCTTTTCAGCAGTGAAGACTGTGAGAAAATTCAGTGTGAACTTCCACATTAATTGTTTCAGCAAAGTTTAAAAGAGACCCTCCACCCTTCATCCTTGTCCACCATTTTCTCCTTGTAGTTCTTCCCCCTGTTCCTTCTCAGCTGCCATAAGGTTACTTTTCCCTCTTCCTTAGCCCTTTCTCCTATCTCAGGTGCATTATCCTGCATCTAGTCCTTCATGTGTTCATGTTAGCCTGAGTTTGTATGAGATGAAGGTTTCTTTCATTCCCAAAGGTTCTCATCCTTGCAGAGTTGTAGGGCTGAAAGTAGTACAGCATGGCTGACTTTTTGGTTTGGTTTTTTTTTCACTTTTCTGTGCTTAAGATCAATCACCTGTGTATGAGAGGTAATCATGAATATAAAAGAGCAATCCATGAATGTAATAGGCTGAGCTCTGGAGAGGCAGAATCCCAAAAGGCCAGTGGAAGGGTTTTATGGAACACCTCCACATTCTATAAACACAGGGATAGATGGCCCAGGCCTAGTCAGGAGATGAGCTGCAATGTCTGCATGTTCCACAAAGTCTGAAGCTGAGCTGTGATTTTACTCATGAGTTTTGGGACAATCACAGTAAACTAAGCTGCCGTTTACTTTAGATGGAATGGATTGGAATTTCCAGTGCCTGCATTAAAGTAAGGTTTCACTATTCCCCACCTTACAGGTGCATGTTATACATGTACAGGACTAATGATCAGACTGTCATTACCATCTAAAAGTAGTAAAATATAAATACTACAAATAGTAAAATATAATTGTCTGTGATAGATCACCAACATTCAAGAGAGAACCCAAATCTAACCACAATTTCAGCAATTAAATTTGTGCCAAGAGTTTAACAGGGAAAATACTCCTGGTGATGATCTGTCAGTGCCCTGTGGTTATAACAAATTACTGCATGGTAAAACTTCTCCATGTTATTGCTTCTGTGTCCCTACCTCCTCTTCTACAATGCTCTTGTGAGCCAGTGTAGTTGTTTCAGACTTCCTCCCAGCTATGAATGGCAGTATTTAGTTTGCCTATGGGTATTATGTACTGTTCCACTTAATAAATTTAGAATCTAATTTTGAAAAGTCCAGAAAACAGGAAAAATAGCATTTTCCAGCAAGCCTCCTCTTGTTCAGGCAGTCTTTCATGTTTTGACCCTTCTGATGGGATGCCCATTGATTGCAGTCCCTCGTAAGTAGTGTTCAAAGCAATGTCTCAGTCTTCACTATCATTTCCTCCAAGCCATTCTCTATGCAATGCTTCATCTCTCATTAGCTGTTTCTTCAGGTAGTGTTGAAGGGATCAGCTGAATTTTTACTGAATTCTGAGTAAATGACTAAAAATTACATACAATCCTGATGAATGTGAGCTGCTAACAGGAAAGAGTGCTCAGGTCATACAGCGTGAAGTTTGTGGATTTTTGAAGCGTTTTGACTCCTTATTAAAATGTGTCCTCTCGTTTTGTAAAAGTCATTCTAACTAAGCTGGTTTTATCTGTGACAGTGCAAATACTTTACTTGCAGGGAGGAATGTTCTGTGTTAGTGTAAACACATCCTGCGTGAGGTCATTAACTGAGGATAATGCCTTCCATTTGGCTAAAAGGCAGAGTATCAGAAACAAATGAACCTGGCATTCTGAGAATCATTAACTGATAGCATTCTTTTCCTAAAAACCTGAAGACGTTAAAATACAGCAGCACATCATCTTGCTGATGCTTTATTAGACAAGGAAGTTTCAACAATCAAACCCAACTGTTTTCCTAGGTATTTGCTGCACTCTTTTGAAACCGTTCCTTTCTCAAAGAGAAAATGTCAAGTAACAAGTTGGTGCAGGGCTAGAAACAATGAGACTGTGCAATTAGATGCAAAAGCTGTCCTATTACTCAAACCTTTAATCCACAGAGGATGTTCCCCCCAGTACCTGGCACAGCTGCACTAGTTTTTCTTACATCCCTGGTTTATAGTTTGAAGCTTTTTAGAAAGCAGAGTGCTTCTAGGCTCACCCATAGTGTCTGGCAAGGGGCTGGAGTCCTGACTGCATTGCCACAGCAGAAGGAACGGAACAGAGCCCCACATTTTATGGCAGATCATGGTGTGCTTCCCTGACTGTGTAATATGTACATTAAACCCTCTGTCCTATAGAGGTTCTTATGTGTTCAGGTCTGTCAGTTGTGTTGCACTCCCCTTTCGTGAGTTTGCAATAACATAATGTAAGTGTTCGTGCCACTCCACAAGTGACTTTTGAGGTTGTAGAGAGTGATGGGGCCACATAGCAGTTTGCCAGATTTGCTGTAGGGGAATAGCCTTGCCAGAATCCAGAAGAAAATCTGGCAGTCTGCCTGTAAAGAGAGGGCAGACTGGTGACTCACCTGCAATAAGAGCAAAAAGCCTCTTCCAGCAAGAAGAGTAAGTGAAAGCCACTCTTTTCCCCTTGCCCTGGCAAAGGAGAGCCAGTAGCCTATTTCTGTAGCCATGCTGCCTGGTGGCAGTGGGAATCAACAGGTTGCAGTGTGTTACTTGGATGCCCTATAGACTATCCCCTTTACCCAATGCAGAAAGGGACCACATGGAGAGGAGGGAAATTAGAAAAGGCTGGTGTAGAATTATTGTATTAACCATAGTATTATTATATACTGTGTCTTTCTAGGAATTCATCTCTGGAGTTCAATATGTAAGCACGCTTCTTCAGCATTTCCATGTTGTCCCTTCTTGCCCTGAGACATTAAGTTTTAGGGGTGTTTTTTACCTTTTTTTGGTGGTTGTATCAAATCTTCTGGGGACCTTATGTATTTTTTCTGAGCTTTGTTTGATCAAGAGGTTGAATTTTATGTTACTTTTTGTTACTGATTAAAAAGATGCATGGTCATAGCTTCTACAGAAGAGGTAAGAAAGTATGAACTGTAAAAGTGAAGAAGCATTCCTGTTTATTTCTTGGTTATGTTTTGTGCTCCAGGAATTATTGGATGGCTCTGATATTTCCTGGGAGAATGTGGCATCTCTCATTCCTTGTTCACTGGTTGATACTGAATCCGGGGTAATAGTTACACATTTTCAATTTGATAATACATCAGTGGCATACAGAAATGAGCTAGAGACTTCTTCCTGCTAGTTACTAGAAACAAGGCTTCTGCATCACATGAAAATAACTTTTTAAGCAGTTTCAGCAGAGATCAGAGATAACAAGGACATGTGGCCTTACATTACTCCCATCATGCCTGCAGATTGTTAGTTGAGTCAAAGTTTGAGTGATGGTGACAAGACTTAACATGTTTACAAGGACTGCTGTCATGCTGCACTGGTAATAAGAAATTATTCCAGGATTATCATCACTGATACCTGCAATAATTTCTCACAGCAAACCAATGTGAGTTAGTCTTTTCAGTATCCAAAACCAGTAAGGCTACTTCTAGGGAGTTGGATTCTGAAAATCTAAATTCATGTCTTACAGAAACAAATGGGCCAAAAGCTGGCCCAAAGGAGCCCAGTGGTTTTCAGCCAAGGCCAGAATTTCTTCTGTTGCCTTTATCGTGGTTATGGAGTTAGACAATGCTAGAAGCACTGTGTTTGTATGTACACTGAGAGCCCTTCTCATCGCTCCAATCTGACAGTGGGATAACTTTCAGTATTGCAGTGTGCATCTGTGATCCTTTATCTGTAGGTACACATCTATTATCTTGGGAAGCATTATGGTTTGACTGTATCTCCAGTCAGTGAATGGTGTGCAAATTGTTGCTGTAGACCTGGAGCTCCCAGTGTGTGAGAAACAGGGAATCACTGGAAAACAAAAGATAAGTTTTAACTTGAAGTTATGTGATATATCTTGTCATCATTTTTCCTTCCAGTCTCCTAAATCAGCTTTTATTAGTGCTGCAAAAAAGGCAAGATTGAAGTCCAATCCTGTCAAAGTGCGCTTCTCAGAAGAAGTAATTATCAATGGCCAGGTGTCGGTGAGTATTCAACTATGTAACCTCAGGAAGGACTGAGCATTTCATCCAAAGGTATGCCTCAAAGCTGGGAAGTAAGGGAATTACATGCTAGGAACAATGGTGATAGGCTTGCAAAGGGAAGGGTTTTTCTGTTTCTGAAATTTTCAAAAGATGTTTTTCTCAGCCCAAAACATTGTGAAAAAATAGTCCCTTCTTAAGATAAAAATTAAAATACTAGTGAAGGCATTTTATGGTCATAGCACATACATGTCTGTCTTTATAGTCTTGGTAATACATACTTTTTTTTTTTTCCAGAGCAATTTTGTAGTAGGAAACCCCATAAGCTCAAGACAAGTAACATGTCAGGAAAACAGATTATCATTACCTTATAGAGATCTTTAAAATTTGTTTTTTTCTGCTTGAACTTGTTGTTTCCAGCCCTCAAGCAGAGTCATCCTCCCTTTGAGAGGCACTGATCTCCTCCTTAAACATGAACTCCTGGCTTATTTTCATAATTTACCAGAACATAGTTCCACACTGATATCTTTACCCAACTTGCTTCCAAAAATAAATTGACACTGTATTTTGTCAAAAGCAATTTCTGCTTTAAAAACAAACCAACCAACCAAAGCTTTGTTTCCCTTCCTTTTTCTTGTTTACTATCTTTCTTATGAATCATCACAATTAAATAACAGTACTGTATGTTACTCTTCTTAAAAGGTGACAGATACTAGCATTAAGTATCCAGCTGTAAAGAGAATGTAAAACATCTTGATTGTAATTCTTACTAATGAATCTGCAGTTCCCTGTTTGTAGATGGAAGACGCTAAATAGCTCACTATATTCAGAGAAACAGTAATCTATTTTTCTGTTCTGTTGAAAATGTTTCAGTAGAGGTATCATTTATTGTCAGAGAGATAGTATTTAGGGAAGGAAAATACTCCAAACCAGACACAGAATGTGTGTGAACAGTTGTATTTTTCCAGGAAAGTGACCTATAGAGTGCAGCTGTAATGAGCATGGCTAGACACTTGGAGGGCATTGCTAATTCTGCTTGCAGCATGAGCCAGCACACTCCTTTTCAGTTGTTACCTTTTCATCTGAGTATGTCTTTCTTTACAGAATGTTTAGGTTTCCTTTGCTACATGCTGTAATCTGATTCACTAATTTTCTTGGCAGGAAACAGTTAAGGACAATTCACTTCTTTTCATGCCAAATGTTCTGAAGGTATATCTTGAAAATGGACAAACCAAATCCTTCCGTTTTGACTGCAGCACTTCAATAAAGGTAGGCTAGATATGTCTTGGCATGCAATGCCAGGAATACTAGTTAACTCCTTTTAAGACCTTCAGTAATTACAATGTACTTGGAATGCTTTAAGAACAAAATTACTAGTGTGTTCCATTGGGGCTCAACTCATAGTTCAGAAATAATGAAATTTGGGTCTATTTTTCTCCTGCTAAAAACTTAATTTAATGTCAGTGAAGAAGCAGCAGAAGTCATCATTTTAATGTGCCTGAAGTGCCTTTAAAATTGTGTGGTCCTTTCACTTTTGATACGCTGCCAAATACTATCATGATTTGTCAGCAAAAGTCAGGAGCTAAAAAGATTAAGATGTTGGTTGCTAATTGAATATCATCTAGCTTGTCATGCACTGAACTTGGGAGGGGATATTGTAGGGTTGTGCTTGTGATCAATTTCTCATCTCAGTAATGCCCTCTATGCTTTTCATAACACATCACACACAGAGAAATAAAGAGGTGAAGCCCTGGCACATAAGTGAGAAAGTGTCTGTGACACAGTTCCATGTAGGTTCCTAAACCAGAGGTGTCATCAATGTCTGTGAGTGCCTTGGAGTAGAGTAGGAGGCAGCACAACTAGTGCTGTTGGGCATGCTGATAGTCTCTCAAGCATTTTTGTTTGAGTGAGCTAGTTTTAATGCAGATTGTTTACCAAGTCTTTTCATCCTACTGTTATGCACCTTGTCTTTGAGCATAATTTAGGAGTATAAATAAAAGCAGATTTAATGTGTAAGCAATAAATTCTGTTAGTCAGAATAGTATAATATTAACCTCCGTTATTTAGAGTGGATGCTTGCAATCCATTAATATTGTCTTGTATTCTTTACGTTGTGCAGAATTGTCCTCATCATCCTACATGTATTTTTATCCTTCCACGAACTGGGTTTTGATTTTCCATAAACACACTGTAATTGATTAATTAATCTTCCTAAATTATGTGAAAACACTTGGATTACCATTTGTAATGATCTTGGTAAGTCCTATCCATCTGGAAGCTTATGTATATCTAAAAATCTTTTAGGTGGATAGAAATGTTTTAATCTTTTCACCAACATAATGTGGAACTATTTTTAAGTAGAGGGTTGTCATGCTTTTTTTTTCCCTGCTACATTCATTAAAGGAAAAGGTACCTTGCCAGATGATACTAATATTCTGCGTATATTTACAAAGCATTATGTGAAGGTTTCCACCCTGTGCTGGGTATATGCAGCATACATGGCAGTGAAGTACTGGGTCCCAAGCACTTCATTAATTTAAGCACATGTTATAAATCCTTCGTTAAATAGGATGTCATCTTAACACTCCAAGAAAAGCTTTCCATCAAGTGTATTGAACACTTTTCCTTGATGCTGGAGCAGAGGGTTGAAGGATCTGGAACAAGACTCCTTTTGCTACACGAACAGGAGACTCTAACTCAGGTTTGTGCAATGATAAATGAAAACAGATGCTAATGAAATGGTTAATCAGTAATTTATCCATCTTTTCATTACTCAAGTGAGTTAACTGCAAGATTTATAGTTGGATACAGTCTATCACATAGCAAAGATATTTAGATGTGATTATAACAATCAGATTCTCACAGAAAACAGTTCTTTTTCTGTTATATAGGCATTGTGCTTCATTGGGCCATTAAAAAGTATTTAAAAGTTTATTAAAGACCAGGCTGAAAGCTAAACAATATTTATTAAGCCTTTTTCATAATGTACATGGCCCAGCTAGGAAATGTTCTCAACATCTAGAAAATCCATGGTAACGATTTTGAGAACCACAGTCTACTCAAATTCCTTAAAAACCTTACTTTGATCTTTGGTTCCTATCTGATAATCCAGATCTGTATCTAGGAGACAGGGAGTAATGCTTTTCCTAAGGAAGCCAAGTTTGGCATGTTTGCGCAGCGATGTCTGAATTGTGACCCAGAAAATACTGGTGTGACTTTCTGCCTTAGATCAGGGCCATGTGACTAGAGCTAAAGTTGCTTCAAATATCCCAGCAAAGGACCCTGAATTTAGCTGCTTATCATTTTTCCAAACTGTTTAGCCTGAAATTTTCCATGATATTTCTGTGTTTCAGGAGAACATCAGTATTTTTAAAATTTCACCTAAGTTTGAAAAAAAAAAAAAGTAAATGGATTCTTAGCTCAGATGAGGAAAAATATTTCATTTAAATACCAGGATCTCCTTGATCTTCTAAGTAGAGTCTGTGTAATGAAATGATATGAAGGAGCATTTTCTAACCTTTAAGCACTTGACTTCTCCGTGTTAACATTCTGTTCTTGTGAGTATAAGCTACCAAGTGATTGCACAAGATGCAGAAGTACACAGGACTGGCTCTTCTGGCCTAGCTGTCTGTCTTTGAAGTAATTGGCAAAATTCTCATTGAAATCAGAAGGATTAGAGTAAATCAACACAGTAAGCTTTTGAAAATCTCACCCAGAGCTTTTATTTGTACATAAAGAGATATGTAGATACCTAGATATTTAGGGATGAGGTCAGATACAAAGTGAGATGAACATACTTTTTGAAAGTTGTTAGGGTAAGACAGAGGTTTCAGTGGTGATTTTTTAGAAGTATAGTTTTATCAACTAAAGATGTTGATTATAAAGTAGTGTAACTCTTTAACTGCATTAGCCTAATTAAATGAACTACATAAACTACATTAATTCTGAGGATGCCTTCTTTGAAGTGCCTGTAAAATCAGCAATACTTTAATTTGCCATTGTAATGTTGCTCCATTGTAAGGTTTCATCCAATTAGTCATTAGCTATGTGGTGGTCCCCCATGAATATACCCAGATTATAGTGTTACATGCTTTTGCTGACCAACACACAGAGCAGTCGTTTTTTAATGCATTGGGAAAGATTTGTCTTGGTCAGAAGTCATGAGAAAGAGAAAGTAAGGATAATAGCCACCAAGCTATGCTTCACTTGTGATCTCAGTCAGTCTAAGAAATAAAATGTGATCTCTCCCCATAGAACTTCTATCCCTTCTGGTTTATGAGTATTTTGGTCCTGCTGAATCACAAATGTTTGTATTTCACTTGGGTGGTTTTCATTAAGGTCTGTTTGCTCTGTCCTTTCACTCTGGTTTTCAATGAGTGAACTCTGTTACTTTGAGGATGAGTTGTACTGGGCACTCATGCCTATAGGAGTCTAAAAGTCTTTCCACGAAATAATATGTATGATTTTCTCATGTGAATAACTTAATAAGGAACCCATGACCAAAGTCTTTGTTGGCTAGAATTATTTTTCTTACTACCACGTGGTTCTGGAGCAGGGTCACATGGCCCAAGACTGCAGTCCACATTGCTTGACCAGGGTTACCAAGCTCTAATGTAGTTATTGCACTGTCCTAGGTGACCCAGAGGCCAAGCTCGCATAAGATGAGATGTCTTTTCAGGATTAGCTTTGTCCCAAAGGATCCCATAGATCTTTTAAGAAGAGATCCAGTTGCTTTTGAATATCTCTATGTACAGGTAAGTGAAAGCATGGCCATGGTTTATGTAAAGGAGAATAAAAAGTAGCTACAGTCAGTAGAACATGGCTGCAGTAAGTCCTGGGGTTTATTTCTGCTGCATAAAGCCAATGAATGCACTTGGGGAATGTGCAAATCTTGATCATCTTCAAAGTCCCCTTCCTTCATAAGTGTCTCCAAATAGTAATGCTTTGATAGCTTTCCAAAATGTATTTGGCTTTAGAAAAGAGTGAAGCTGAAGTAATTGCTAGTACTTATTTCTGGTACTGTAACATCAGACAGAAATGATGTCTGAAAAGGAACTTCCAGTAAAATGGATGAGAAAACTGATGCATAAGCAGTGCTGTTCTCCTGCATATCCCAACATGTAGAATCCTGCTCTCCTGAGTCCAGATACCCTGATACCCTCCTGGCACTGTTTGTGAAAGAGGATTACTATTCTCCCCTGGTATGATAGATACCTTTCATCAAAATGCCTTCTGCTCTTTGGCAGAAGTACTTGTGTTCTTCAGAAGTGCCTATACCCTGTAAAGCATCAGACATCTCTGACAGCAGCATACTACCTTCAGCATGGTTCTGCTTTGGAGTTGGGGGTTACTCTTCATATTCATACCATTTTTCATGTTGGGGTTTTTATTTTTCTAAAAAAAAAAAAAAAAGAGAAGACTGTAAGTAGTTTTTAGTGCAAGACTTTTGAACTTGATGCTCCCTCTACTGGTTCTTTGGCAGAGCTGTAACGATGTGGTTCAGGAAAGATTTGGACCAGAACTGAAATATGACATTGCCCTGCGGCTGGCTGCATTACAAATGTATATTGCAACTGTGACCACCAAGCAGACTCAGAAAATCTCTCTCAAATATATAGAGTAAGTCAAGAATGCAGTGTGTGTTCTTTGAAAGTGACACATAAGGAGTAACTCATTGATTCTTTAATGTTGTTTCTTTAATATGTCTGTATGCATACACTGATTTTAGGTTCATTTTTTGTTGCTGATATTGATCCAGATGTGTTAAGAGCTGTAAGTATAGACCTTTTGGTCAAATATTTAGACATGTGAAATAGCCTATAAATTCAAATAAGATTAACTCATTTAGCTCATTTGCTTTCAAAGATTTCATGGTTAGGTCTAAGTTTATATGGTCTGATTCTTAAGGTTTTAGTAGAGATTATTATAGTAAGATTCAGATGATTTCTTGGTTCAGAAGACTGTAGGTTCTTAGATTCCATTTGTAAGATTTCTTAAATACATAAGTAACACAATAGGCACCTACTTTATGTTAGATAACATGTATATGTAACTACAAAGAAAAAGAAAATTTCCAAAATGCAACTGTCTGTACATCTGTTTGCATTATAAAGTAATAATAATTAAAAACAGAAACAAAATCACCCAAAAGAACAAAGAAAACACCAAACCCCAAAACGTTTTTGTTGTTGTTGCTTAGTTTACTTGCACAATGGAAGTAATAACTGCTGCACATTCAGTCTTGCAGAGTTTATCTACCTTACTGAAGATCATACTATTATTGTATCATGTTAATAAATCAGCAAAAATAATTACTTACCAGGAAGAGTCAGTCTTCTGTCAAAAGGGGTGCTTCAAGCAGAAAAGAAAATTCGGTAAAACGTGGGAGACTGGTTGTTTTTGAGGGAGAAATAACCCAACAAAATATAAGTGACTAAGACAATAGCTGGCTGTTTGCATGTTCTAAAAAAAGCCTAGAAAAGAAAATTAAATCTAACATTATTAAATCTTCTGCAATTTTAATTCTGTAGTGGTGCTTGCCTAATTGTAATTAAGTGATGTTTAAAGATACAGCATAGTCTTTAAACATAAAACTTACATCTTCTTTTCTGACTGGCACAATGGAAGAGATAGCAGGGATAAAAGAAAGATAATATTTATCATTTAAAACATCTTTTTTGTAAGTGATACATAGCTTGAATAGGGTAAATGTTATTGCAAAACTCTGGACTTGATCAACTCTCCTTCTGTTTTCAGGTGTTGGTTCATTTGGCCTAGTAGTCACCAGTCTTTAGATAAATAATCATCACAGGAATGTGAAATTAAATATATGCCTTTTATTGCAGAAAAGAATGGGGATTAGAGACTTTTCTTCCATCTGCTGTGCTGCAAAGCATGAAAGAAAAGAACATAAAGAAAGCACTTTCACACCTTGTCAAAGCAAATCAAAACCTAGTTCCTCCGGGTAAAAAGGTATTATATTTGCATCTTAATGAAAAATATGTTTTAAAGAACAGAAAGGGTGGTGTGCATGGGAAACATTTAAAGCTAATCCTTTGGAGAAACACCTAGCCATTATATTTTCAGAGATTTAACTTTAGGTGCTTGGTAAAACATAGTCAAGAACAATTAAAAATAATTAATTATACCCCAACTAAACTATCTTATCTTGAGAATGCCAGAACACTGATTATTAATACTTCATGTATGATAAAGATATATATTTTTTAAATCATTTAGTGCTTCATTTTAATGGTAGGCTTGTTAGGAAAGTTATTGTTCTGTCTCTGATGCTCTCATCTGAACCATGTTAACCTATGGGCCTGAACCTGCTGATATTCAGGATTGTTTTCTGTTACACTGTAGATAGAGACTTTTGCTGGGCAGCATCTAACTGGATAGATGATGGTCCTTACAGTAAATTACTCTCCTTGCTGTAGTTAAATGCTTTTCTTAGAATTAAATGTTCACTTAAGCTGGAAAGAACATTTTGAAGACAGTGTCTCTCAGAAATGCCTTTGCTAAATGCATGCAGCTAAGGCTGGGCTTAGACACCATAATGAAGTTTCTTTATGCAAGTCAGCTAGTCCCTTTCTGTAGTCAATGGTGAGAAACAGGCACTTCTAGGGAGCTAATCATCCCATCCCACATTAGGAACCAAAAATAGGTCAGATGACTTGTGTCCTAGAAATGCCTATTTCTCTCCATGGACTATAAAAAGAACCTAAGAGTGACTAGTTCAGGCATAAAATGAGTAGCATTTTGCACCATGACACTTTGTTTCTGAATAGAAAAAAACCAAAACACCTGGAGCCTGAGCTAAGGTTCATTGTGATCAGCAGAAATCCTGCTTGGAGGTTTCAGGTCACATCGTGAGTGTGAATGTAGCTCTATGACCTGTGATGCTCAGGAAGAAAAGCTACCTTTTGGACTGAAACACTGCACATTTCCTGTCCTGCTGAATTTAAAGCTGAATCATTCCAATTGCTTATTGTTTATCCTGGTAGTGTAAATTTGGGGTTATTTTGGAAGCCACTGCTGCTGCAGGCCTTGCAGATGATGACAGTGGCATACAGTATTGGTTCTTGGTTAGAAGAGAGGTTGCAAAAGCCTGTTCCTGTAGCAAGCAGACTTCATTGGGTTTGCTTCTTTCTTTTCAATTTGAGCTTTGGAATCACGTTGTGTACCACCTGCTTTGTTAGCAGGTAGGTCTCAGAAACAAAATAGCTGAGTTCACTGTAGCCTTCTGTCTCACTTTTAGGTACTAACACAGGAACTGATTTCTTTTGGGGGTCTTCTCTTCACATGAAGGGAAGCCTGTCATTTATCCTTTTTTTTACAACCCCTCTGTTTTTCTCCACCAACTGAACACCTGATGAAGGGGAAAGCTTTACCACTAGTTGTTCTACTCCAACTCCATTTTCTCCTTCCTTTCTAGAAAAACCTCAGGATAGGGGATCTTAAAATGTTATTCAAAATAAGATTTTGAATTAGAAATCTAGTGGCTGACATGAGAGTAGCAAATGAGATTGTTTTGGTTTATCTTATCCCTTTAAAAGTCCAGATAAAAGGATTTACATCAGGGAGATACAAGGTCTAGATCCAGACTGTTTAGGTGAAATGAACTGTTTCTTGTTGCCATTCAGTCTCTTAAAATTTCCAAGTTATTACTTTTTAAGTAGGTAGTTTAAGCTCAGAGTAGAAAAAAGATAAATTATGACATGCATTGTGTGATGTGATCATGTGTATTGAGGGTACTGTATTTAGCTTTCAGGTTCATTCCCTACTAAATATAGTGGAAGAGTTTGGTTTTAAAAACCAGAAAATGCAGTAATGAAGTGGAATAATATGCCATATACCTCAAGTACCTAGCAAAATGTAATACACATAGCTGACAAAAGCAAAATTTTTGTTCTCTTTCTCTGTAGGTACATAAATGTTTAAGAACTGATGGTAATTATGAATGGCAAGCTGCTGTCTAGCCTTGAAATCCCTCAATGAACAGATGTTTAATCTGAGTAGTTTAACATTTTCCCTTCACTGGAGCAGTTCTGATGTTCTGGCAATGCTCTGGTCTGCCCATACCAAAGTCCTCAGTGCATTTTAACTAAACAAGAAGGATCTTAATTTTAAAAATGAAACCATTTCTCCTCATCTGAAACTCCAGCATCTAATTTTTTAGTTTCAGGCTCTGAGGAGCTGTTATTTCAGTCTGTTCTCCTTAGACCACACAAATACATTTTCATTCTAAATTTGGTAATGTGTTGATTTCTACCACTACCTCTTACCCCTTTTTCTCCTTCCTTCCTCAGCTATCTGCTCTGCAAGCCAAGGTGCATTATCTAAAGTTCCTCAGTGATCTACGGTTATATGGAGGGCGTGTTTTCAAGGCAACACTAGTGGTAATATTTCTCTTGAAACAATCTCTCTCTTCTCTTGATTTTTTAATCCAAATGCCATTGTCCAAAAGCTGGACCATTTAATTTTCTTTAGAAGTTTAGGTTCTATTCATGCACTTAAAAATCATTGTTAATTGAACCAATTACTTTTGTTTTTCTTTTAATCTTGAAAATAACATTCCTGTTAAAATTTGAATTTTACTGGAGGTTTGGAGATAGGTAGCACCTTTTTGGCAAGTAGTGATATCCAAATAGCTACAGAATACTAAAGTATTGGTCTGGAAAGCTCTTAATGACAACGATTTTCTTTTAACAGAAGCAGAATCCATCCATCCATCTGTTCATCCAACTATCCATCTAAAACCTAGAGTATAGTCAGTATCCAGCAGCAGATTCCTTTACTTTCTTGTTCTAATTATGAATGAAGTATGCTCTTATATATTGTATCTTCTTAGAAAAATGTAATCATCTTTAATGTAGAAATGCCATGCAAATATAGCTCCACAAAAATGAAAGAAGGCAGTGGCAATTTCTGTCACTATCTTATGTTTTACCTTTGTTTTTTTTATTCTTGTGCTGCTAAAGCAGGGTGAAAAGCGTTCGGAAGTGACTCTGCTAGTAGGGCCACGATATGGAATCAGTCATGTGATAAACACCAAAACAAACCTGGTGGCTCTCCTGGCAGACTTCAGCCATGTGAACAGGATTGAGATGTTTACAGAAGATGAAAGCAATGTTAGAGTTGAGCTGCATGTCTTAGATGTAAAAGTAAGTTTGTTGTTGATTTATATCGATAATTATATTTTAAATATTTTTTTGTCTTTGAGTATTTGGTCAAGCTATACTGTTCTGAACATTTTCATGTCAATACTATTCTGGGGGTATGTTTTTAGCTTCTTTTTGGTCAGAGTGCATGACCATGGCATTTTTGGGGGTGCTGTGGTGTACCAGACTGGTGCTTTGCAGCACTTAAATTCTATTCTAGTTTTTTTCTTGTCTGACCACAAGCAACTTGCTTTCCTGTTGTCTTCCTTGATTTCTGTGGTGAGAAAAGGTGATGAGATTTATCTTTCTTTCGAAGCTCCTTGAGCCCCTATAAGCTCCTTCTAGTGTAACAGACAATATTACTACCATTAGAGAATCACCAGCTACATCAGGCCAGTGTCCTCTGCAATCCAGTGTTTTATCTGCCAAGTTTGCTGCAAGTAACTGCATAGTGGTTTTACAAACTGTAAATAGGCAAGGTTTTCTTCTTAGACCTTACAATCCCAGTTCAGTGCTTTGCCCTACATAATATATTCACAGATGCTCTTCATCTACCTATAGCCATTTAATTTCTCTTAAATCCCACTTAACACTAGTAATTTTCATCTGTGGTATCTAGTGGCAATGAGTGGAGTTCTGAATGTTACATTGTTCTAGTTCTTCTTTGTGGTGACTGAAGGAAGAGTTCTCATTATACTTGAAACTTAAATATTCTGTTAAAATAAATAGAGCCTAACAGTTCTGTTTTGCTTACACAGCTATACACAAAAAAATACACAAGGAATTTTTTACTAAGTTTTTGCTTTGAATGCTTTAGGTTTACTGACCTGGAACTGTTTTTCTGTATGAAGTTAATGAAAAAAAAACCCCACCAAACAAAAAACAACATCACTGTAAATTAATCTAGATGCTCTTTGACAGAAACTTAAGAGAAATGTACAGGTTGGTGAATACAGCATCTCTTTCACCTTATTAGCAATGATAATACCTGAGGATCTCAAGCTACTTTACCTGCATTGCTGTGCTAAACTCACAGCCCTCTTGTGAGAAAGCTGTTATCACCTTTTTACAGATGGAGAAAGTAATAAAGAAGTTGCATCCATTCCAACTGTTCATATGGTAAATGCAGCACTGCATGCCATAGTATTATATATTACCATGGTATTATATTGTTTTATAATACAGTTAAGTGGCTTATTACAACCATGTATATCCTTGTCTCCTTGCGTTTTGACACATGCCATCTTAGACTCAGAAAGACTGGTCTAATGTTAAAATGACAAATAAAGGAGGCTCTGGATGGAATTTGACAAAAAATTGCCTCTCTGTGGGACACAAGTAGGGCTTGTCACTGTGTCCTGTGGAGAAGATGCAGGCACACACAGGTAGGTATTCTCAGCTGATGTTTTCATCCCTTGACCTACCCTAAGGTAACAGGTTCATATACTCAGATTCCGAATATGCCAATATGTCTCATGTATGCCAATGTTTTCTTAATGAATAAATGAACAAATAATTTGGATTTTTATTTTATTTTTGTTTCTCTTTAATGTCTTCTCAAGCATGTATCACTTGGCAGAAGTGGGCAATAAGTTTAGATGTCACAGGACTGTTCAGTAGGTTAACAGTAGTTCACATCTCTGTTGCAGCAATCAGAGATTTCTGTGGAGATCATCCATTTCTGTCAATCTCTGCAGAAAATTTGAAATGAATATAGCTTTTCAAATGTTACTTTTTAGTAGTCACTTGAAAGAATAAGTAATTAACCTACTGTAGTTTTAATAACTTACAGTTAACTTCCATAGCTATAGTCAAATGCTTTGAAAGAAGCATGTATTGAAAAGGAGCTCAAACTCTAGCACAAAATATTTTAAAGGAAAAAAATCCATACATTTTCCACGCTGCTGAAAACTGTTCATACAACATTCAGAGAACCCAGGATATTTTGGCCTAAGATGCTGCAGCACAGACATTTTAAAAGTATCAGACCTATTGTGGATTTGGTAGTAAGCTCTGACCATCAGTTATGTTTTGGCCACAGCCTTCATCAGAATCCGTTGTCTTTTCACTAGTAAAGGGGTTAAGTAAGTTGGAGAGCCATCCCTGGTGCAGGTAATGTTCCTCCTAGAACAAATGATGCAGTCCCTGCATCTATCATGTGACAGTGGGCTCTGCATGCTAAATTATGATCAATTGTCACAAATGTCCACTTAGCTGTGAGTCACTACAAACTGGGAGTGATGAGATGGATTGTGTATGGTGTCATTTCTGTCTACATATGATGGTAAGGGCTTTTTTTTATTTCCTCTCTAGGAGTTGTAGAGGCTAGCCATCTTAAATCTTAGAAGAGTAGCTTTTGGTGTTAAAAGCCACAGAAACACAAACAGAAGTTTCAGGCGATGAAATTTATATATTGTGGCAAAAGAAAAGAGAATTAAAGAAAGTATGTTTCACATGGATGGCTCAGGTTCAGTGCTCACTAGCCTGACAGCCATAGTTTTTCAAAGCTCTGAGGTCTCATTTTTGATAGATTTGACTTTTTTTTTCTAAATGCTTTGAGTTTGTTTTCTTTGCGGATCTCCCTTCTGAGGATCTTTCTCCATTCTCTTTGTCTCTCTTTATCTGCTTATTTTTCCATCATTTGTCTTTAATGCTAGGCCACAAACACTGTAACCTTTTAAGCTGTCATTTTAATACTCACTATCACTGCTGTGTAGTGGTAGCTTTAATCTCACTGCTGTATTTTCTGAACCTGAACTTCCCCTGACTCTGTTTGCTTCGTGTATCTTGTTTCTTTACATGTGCTTAGGGCTCTTTATTTTCTGGGAAGCTGCAGATTCCCATACTACTGTAAGACTCCAATGCCTAATGTAGCAGATTCTTAGCTCTTGGCAGTTTCAGAGTAACAGCAAACAGTGCTTTGGCAAGAATAATATATCTATGCAAGAAAAAGATGGAGCAAGAGTCTTAAAACGGTTAGCTTCATTCAGAAAGAGAGCAAAATCAGCTGTTAAAAATGTTCATTTGGGCTTCTCCCTTACGGCAACTCCATTGTTTTCTAAATGTTTGATACTGTTTGATATTGGAAGTGAAGAAAAGTTCTTGTGTGTATTTTTCAATGTGATATTTGTGATGTAATTTCCTTTTGCTTCCATGCAGTAGTATTGTCAGCAGGTTAACAGCCTTAACCAAGACTTGATTGTCTTCTTTTAGCCTATTACTCTGCTGATGGAGTCATCAGATGCAATGAATCTTGCTTGCCTAACAGCTGGATACTACAGGCTGCTGGTGGACTCAAGGCGCTCAATATTTAACATGGCCAACAAGAAGAACACAGGCAGCCGAGAAACAGGTATTTGTGGCACAGTCTGTCAGTGATGCTCCAATGTATAATGAAGAAGAGCCAGCTTGAGCCAGTGCACTTCCAGATAAATACAAGGCTATACCAAATGAAATCCAATTGCTGGCTCAGACCTAGCAGCACAGTGTATCAGTTCAGCTTTATAATGTTCTAATATTCAGCCTATGATAGCATCTTAATGGTAAAATAAACCAGGTGAGTAATTTCTTTCATGCTGTAGTGGAACAGATGCATGCTCCCTGTGAGCACTATTATTTTATATACGTATATCTTTTGTAAGAATATATATGGTATTGGAGGAACCAGTTGGAGATCTTGGTTTGTGTACTATTCCTGGAATAGCTTTTGTACCCAGCTGAGGTTTAGTTTTGTGCTAAAGTACAAAACTACCAGTTAAACTTTAGGCCATTAAATCAATAGATATTTAGCTTAGAGCAGAGGACAGTTTAAAAGTGCTTCTCTGAAGTGTTTGATGGCTCACCTGCCTTATTCATAGTGTTTATTGCTCAGCATTACCAAGCTGTTGTTTAAAAATTACATGACTGCTCTTTGTTTTAATTTCACCATGCTATAGGAACTGAAAATAGAGGGAAGCATAGTCTCCTTGCTTCTGAGTGGAACTGTATACCAAAAACTACCACTTTCCTGACTGAAGGAGATCAGGAGACTCAAATGTCCTTTGCTGATCCAAAACAGAAGAGTGTAGATGTTTCTGAAAGTCTGCTATGTCAAAAGGAACACAGACATCTGTACATAGAAAATACTTACAATTCAGGTGGATTTGATCAGCATCTGGCCAAGCAATGTGACCCCACTGAAGCAGAAGAAAGCAGAAATTTTAATCAGCCTTCACTGCTGTCACTCTCAGGTTTGGAATCTAGCAAGAAAGCACAGGATTCTCCCAGGGGAGCAAAAGTTTCCTTTATATTTGGAGATCACAACTTGGATGCTATCAATCCCCAGACTCTTGGCTATGAAAGGCTTTTGGATGAAAGTCCAGAAGTACTGGAAAAGCAAAGAGCCATTTATATTAGTAATGCCAATGACATTAAAGGCCTGGAGTTGTCACCAGATGCTGAAAGTATTCAGTTTGCTACAAATTCTGTTTACGCAACTATAAATGATGGTAAAATATTTGGAGCTGCGGAAGGGATAGAAGAGCCTCTGCTGCATGATATTTGTTATGCAGAAAACACAGATGATGCTGAAGATGAAGATGAAGTAAGCTGTGAAGAAGACATTATGGTAGGAGAAATCAATAGGCCTACTCTTCTCAGCCTTTCTGGTTCTAGTGATGACATTATTGATTTGACTTCACTTCCACCTCCGGAAGGTGATGATAATGAAGATGATTTTCTATTGCATACTTTAAACATGGCCATTGCTGCTCCCCCACCTGGATTCAGGGACAGTTCAGATGAGGAAGACTCTCAGAACCAAGCAACGCAGCCTAGAGACAACAAGGAGCAAGCCAGTAATCTAGGCAGTGATGACATTCCAGTGTCGCTTATCGATGCTGTCCCTACTAATACAGAGGGGAAGTGTGAGAAGGGGCTAGATGATGCTGTAGTCTCTACGCTTCAAGCACTAGAAGCTTTGGCTGCTTCAGAGGAACAGCAGACGAATGACAATTCAGGTTCTTTCACCATAGTTACGTTTATTCATTGAAAATCATTCCATCTCATCCATTTAGCTTTGGAAGTACTCCATTTCATGAGGGCTGGGGTTTTTTGCTTTTCCTTTTTGTTGTTTTTTTTTTTTTTTGCCATCATTTTGCATACACCACATTCCATATTATTTAATGGAACTACCATTATGTTATTAAACTGCCTGTCTCGGGAACTGTGCAATAAAGTCAGAGTATTCTTACAAAGCCTATTTTTGTCTCTAACACACCCCCTTTGCTTGTCACTTAGCCAGGTGCTTCAGCTGCTGTCATTTAATTGACTCTTATTTTTTGTGGCTTGCAGGTGTAGCTATCCTGCGAGCATATAGCCCTGAGTCATCTTCAGATTCTGGCAATGAAACAAATTCCTCTGAAATGACTGAAAGCTCTGAACTAGCTGTCGCACAGAAACAGTCGGAAAACACTGCACGTATGTTTTTGACCACAAGTGAAGGCTACCAACCCCTTGTGGAAGAGCAGACTGAATTTCCTATCGCTAAGAATCAGGCTGGAGGGCCAGGCATGAAGCCCTCACAGCCTTTGGCTGGTCATCAGGCTGCAGAGCTACAGTCAAAAGTTGTGCCTTCAAAGCAGATTCTTCATTCGGATAACATGGAAATGGAGCCAGAGACCATGGAAACAAAATCTGTCACTGAGTATTTTAGCAAATTGCACATGGGATCCTTGGTATATTCTTGCACTAGTAAAAGGAAAAATAAGATGACAGACAGTGAAGTAAAAGCACCCTCTGATGGCAATGCTACTGTGAAAAAGCAGCAGGGAACTAAAAAAGCAGAGAGTGATGAAGATCTGAAAGCTAAATTTGGAACTCTTTCAGCAAGAGACAGTCAGCGCCTAAGCACTTTTAACGTGGAGAGAACTGCCTTTCGCCAAAGATGGTATGCTGCCGATGATGGGGCAGCAGATAAGCCAAGCCCAGAAACAGTGAACGGGAAGACTTTTCCCAGAGTTCCTGTCCTTGGTAAACCAGAAACTGATTGTAAGGATGAAGTGGAACCTGAGGTAGATCAGGATGATACCTCAGGGCTTAGCCAAGGTGAAAGCTTTCTGTCAGATACAACTCCTGTATCTTCAGCCAAAGACTTAAATGATGCAGAAGATACTGATTTATCTGCAGATGACCATCCTTCAAAGCTTCCAGAAGCTGAGCAGAGTGTGGCTAGACTTTGTGAATATCACTTGGCTAAGCGCATGTCATCTCTGCAAAGTGAGGGCCACTTCTCACTGCAAAGCTCTCAATGCTCTTCAGTGGATGCAGGATGCAGCACAGGCAGTAGCACGTGTGCTACCCCTGTTGAATCTCCTCTTTGTACCTCTGATGTTAAGCACATTATCTCTGACTCATCAATGAAGGGCATTGCCTATATTCCAGCAGATGAAAGAGCTGCCATTCTTCCAAACCATGGAACGACATACAAGGACCTGCACCAGCAGCCCGAAGCTGTGTGTCACAGAATGACAGTGCCTGGTGTGCATTCAGCAGTCAATGCTGAGCCACTGTTTGGCACTTTGAGAGAAGGATGTCATCGGATCCCCAAGATAAAAGAAACTACAGGTACAGCAGTAATAAAGCATTCCTTGTGTTTGATTTTTAAAAGTACATGTTAATGATGAGGAGTAGGGGAGACATTTGCATTATCCTTGCCTGAATCATCAAGCTGTTGCTGCAGACAGTGGGATTAGACCTTCAGTGTATCTATTCATTTCACTTGTACATGTTGAGATATTCTTATGAGCTGCTTACAAGGATTGATTTTTTAAAAAACTTCTCCTTACAGTTAAAAATATTTTGGGGGACGCTGATGGAGAGACCTCTCTTCTCTTTGAAAGCCTCTCCAAAATCCATAGTCACTTAAATTCTAGGATACTTACTAGATTATAAGATGACTTCACAAGGTGTATTTATATAGAGAGAAAAACCTGTGATTCGTTTATTATGTATTTTATATGGAATTTTAGCAGATTGTCAAAGCATGCCAGTATGAATAAAAAGCTCTAAATGTGAGAAAATGTCACTACCTTATTAAGCATGTTTTTACTTCACCATCTGACAGTAGGTGTTCCCTTAAAGAATAGTTTACATATAGAACCATTACCACACTTTTAAATTCAAATTTTATGAGATTTTATGAACTTGCTATTATAAAATATGTGCAGTTTTTCAGAGATAACACTGAAAATTCTTTCTGTTGGGTTTGAAATGTTTCCCTCTTCTGGGTTATGCTATTGCTACAACCCACATGTAGCAATAGTGTGTGAATGCATGAGAATCCAAAAATGGAACAGACTAGGAGCTAGAATAAGAAATATTAATTCTCTGCCAAAATAATACATAACCAAACCAAAATTACTTTGAATGCATGTTTCCATACCCTCTCAGTTGTAATTAAAGGAGGCATTTTAATCGGAAAACATTAATTTAATCAGTTAATAGAAAACATGCAAGCCATCTATTGGAGGAGTTTTCAGATGTTTTATAGATGATTTTCTATTCCTTTTTAAAATAAGTCTGTTGTGTTGTAGTGGAATGAATAACTATTCATAGATTTTAATTTGTTGATAAATTTTAAGAGGCATCTTAGTGAATATAAAAGACAAGAGGAACTAGCAATGGGGTTTTCTTTAATGTTTTGAGGGATGAAGACCACTGTGAAATACCAGGAATCCATTTGTCCTGACTGTTAAAGATATTTGAAAGTTCAGTCTCTGAGTATTATCAGAGTGATGCTTAATTATTCTGTCTGCTCTTCTACTACCCCTAGTGTAGCTTTCACAGAGCCTGAAAAGGGAAGACAAGGAGGCATGCCTACAGCTATTCCTAGACAGCCTCTAGCTGACTCCATCATGCTATCATCCATGCTATCAGAATCAAAGGTGCCAAGTCAAAATCAAGACTCTTGTGACATTCCCAAAGTAAATAAGGCTTGTGGGGCAACAGTTAGTTTACGGCCATATGACATGATAGGAGGAAGCCTCAGGATGCCGCACAACAGGAAAGTGCTGAGACGCAGCAACAGCAGCATTGGAGGATCTGCAGGCATTGAGATGCTGTTTGAAAAGCAGGCAGATGCAGCCAGCTTGAAATGCCTGGACAGCACCCAAAGGGATGAATCCAAATTGGAGAGAAAGGTGGAACTCCCCCTGGGCAAAAAGCTGGCAAAAAGTTATTCCCAGAGTTGTGTGTACGTCAGCACTGATAGGAAGGACAGTAAGAGGTGTTCAGGCACAGGCGCCAGTCAGAAGGACTCCAAGCAGTGTCGAACGTTGCCCTTGCGGAAGCTGGACACCAGCACCTGGAGGTGTCGTGGCCCCTTTAGCTATTGCTTCCTTAGCAGAGGAAATGATGACAACGATGATGAAGATGACCAAGACAGCCATCAGCTCTCTTGTCTCTTTGAGCAACAGATCCCGTGTGAGCTCACAGAACCTGCTGGTCAGTCGTTTTCCAGTGAAAATGAGCAGAAAGTCTTGGAATCTCCAAAAGCTGCTGAGCCCCCGCAAGATGAAGCAGTCAATGTGCATGAGAAGAACAGTGCTGACACCCAAGGTGGCCAAATTGATGTGAATCTCGGTGATGTGGCCTTTGATGCACGAATCACACGAATTAATGTGATGAAAGAGAAAACATATGCTATGCCTGATGGATTTATTGCAGCACAAAAGGATGCCAATGAGCTACTCTCACTGGTCCGAGCAAGTATGGGCAAGAGAGAAGATTCACAACCAGAAACATATGACCTTAAACTTTCTAAGTACAAACAACTGTTATCTATGGAATCAAGACAGTTGGGAAGTGCCTGCAGGAAAATGGCCATGGCTGATAAAAGCCCTGAGGAAATGCTTTTAGCTATGACTTCCAGCTTTCAAGTACTCTGTTGCTTAACAGAAGCCTGCATGCGTTTAGTTAAAGTCATGAACTCTGAAAAACAGCAGCAGGAAATTATAGCTAAGATAGATGAGGTTGTAATAAACTACATTTGTCTTCTGAAGGCTGCAGAAGCAGTGTCAGGCAAGACCTCTGGTGATCCTAGCATTAAACTCTTGGCTCGACATTCGACTCCCATGGCCGCTATTGTAAGCACACTAACACGTTCTCTTAAAATGCTTTTAAACAAATAAAGTACAGAAGTCACTTCATAATCTACCTTTGCAAAGCCATACATAAAAAACCTTTTATTTACTGTATGTGTATGAACTAATGTAACAAACTCAGCTTTCTCTGTATATTTTGTTATTTTATATAAAATAGATATGAGAGTAAAAAAAAAAAATGTTAAAATAATGAACTCTGACAAAAGTCATGACCAGATCTGTCCTTCTGTTTATACAAAAAACAAAAGCCAAAAAAACCCCTCTCCCCAAGACCAGAAAACACAAACAGAAAAAATCCCACATAGGAGCAGTTTGATGTTTGACTATTTTTCATATAGTCAAATTTATGGTTGTACGAAGTGAACTTTTAAAGCCTGTTATGTCAATAAAGTTGTTTTCTGTTTCATCCAGGCTTTCACTTGGAGAATGCTCCATGTTTAGAGAAATTAAATCATAATGTATATAACACAGTATTTAATGTTTTAAAATTATAATTTTTAAGCATTGAAAATAGCAAAAAGACATTTAAAATCCAAGAGACTATTATAACTTACTAGAGAATATATATATAATAAATGACTCTTTTGTTCATATGGCCTGAATTACCTGGTTCTTCTTTTCTAGGAAATTCTGTATTTAAAAAAAAAAAAAAAAGTATTGAAAATACTAACTTCAGAGGGCATCTGAGGTATTGAACATTAGTGCTGGCATTTTGGATAGTGAAGGTAAAAAAAACAAACTGGAAGACTGAGGACACAGAAACCAGAGAGTGGTGGTGATATTCTCTGTGCAATGAAAGGTTGATGGCATACTGGTCAGACCAGAGCGTATAGGGGCAGGTCTGCACATTCCTTCCCCTGCTAAAGGAGAGAGAGGACCATCAGGAAATTCCTGTGCTGTTTACTGTTTCATCATATATCTATGGTGCATCTGAACAACATGAACTGCATCTATTTTGTTAAATATTTTATACTTCATATTTTCTGATTCTGAATGTTTAATTGTAAATAAGTTAGAAATAAAATGAAGTTTTCAGAATACAATAAATATCTCTGAAATGTTTCCAGCTAGAGACAGTTCTTCTCTAAGTGATGACAAAGACAATCAGTGAATAATCTCTCCCATCTGAACCTTTCTGGGAAACATTTTGTGTTTGAGAGACAGCCAAAGCAAAAGCTCTCAATTTCACTTGGCAAATAGGCTTTCACAAGAGCATCTCTTAAACTTTTCAGCTACAAAGGAGCAGCAGCTGTTGTGGAAAGAGAAGAGTACAATTCTCTAAACTGCTGTAGGTACTTTTCTTATGTCTCTCATAATGTCACATGCAAAGAGTGTAATCACTGTTTTGAAAACTTACTGCCTTGAAGCCCATGTGAAGATTTTTGTGCTAAACTGGAAAGACTAACAAAATTCAGGTTTTGCTGAGGAAATATTTTCTTGTGTAGTGTGATGCACTTCACTATGAAACCAAGATGTGCTTTTTCCTCTGACTGTAGAGAAACATCTTCAGAAACACGGTATCAGAAGCTTCACCTGTTGTCCATAGAGGAAAAGTCTGGTTTCTGAGAGCAATTCCCTTAGCTCACAGACTCTCTCTTGAGGGCAGCTCAGAGGTAGGCTGCAGGCTGAATTATGTTGGTGGTGGCAACCACCAGCCTGTGCCATGTGGTGCTAGCACTCAGTCCTCTCATTCTGGCAGCCCAGAGAGTAGGGCTGTGCATCCTACTCTTTTGCCACAAGTACTAGAAAAATTCTTGTGTGGTTTTTGAGTATTTCGTACTGGGGTGGGGGGGAAAGCTGAACTGTTGTACTGCTATATATTCCAGTGCTTCATAAAGGGAAAAAACAAAAGGCAAACTAATCAAGCAGCTTGTTTTACTATACTTAATGTAAATCTTTCAGTATTTATATTTAAGTGCCCTTCTATTCTGAAAAGAGACTGAGCTATTAATGGCACATTTTTATGCAATAAGGCCATATTTAGTTGCATTATAAAGTTCATTTTGTCATTCTGAAAAAGTAATTATTTATTCTGAGTAAAAAAGAATGTGTTACATCTCCTGCTACACTAAGAATGTTTTCTAAATTCTTTTATTTCAGTGGTTATCCCATTGTACTGTGTTTGTGTGGACCTTATTGCTCAGGCTTGGGCTATGTTTGCTCTATGATACTTGCACTTGGAACTGTATTCTCAGCACATTATATTTGGTAGATGTTACCTAGAGGTATTTCAGTTTTTCACAGCAGGACGAAGGCCATCCACTGCAGTGGTGGGGCAAAATTTTAATATCAAGGCCTCCTCCCTTTCTCAGAGAGACTTCTGCTGCCATTTCTGTATCTATTATTGCAGAATGTGACCCTTTTGGGTCATCTTTTCTCGGTGCTGCAGATGCAGAAAGGCTTATTCTTTCAGTCTTTCTATTTCTCTCATCAGAGACAGTGGAAGGGAATGCACATTATTAAACAGGTTAGCCTTTTGAGTTGAAGTGTTTGTTGGTTTTCCTCTCCTTCCTGTCAGTTCAGACCGTTTCAAGTTACGTGCTCAAACTGAAGCAGCCTGGTCCTTTGTTGTAGCTTCCTTACCCTTCCTGAAGTCAACATTTGTCTCAGCCTTGGGCTTTAAGAATTGAGATCTTTCCCTCTGCCAAGAAAGTAAATTACCAGAAATTGAATTTGATGTTCCACATTCTCATGGATTCTTCTTCTCCAAAAAGGTGACTTTCTTTGTTGTCATCTTCTCTGTTAGAAAAATGAGAATAAATGATCCTCCTATGGTTCCTTCTTTGACCTTATTCTTCAAAGAGAGACCATCTCTTAAGATGCAGTCATCATTTTTGCTGAAGGTAGTGTCTTAACATCACTTTGATTTATGTTCTCCTTTATATTCCTTTATGCTTCTAGGAAATATGCCTTATTTTGTGTCTTTAGCAGCAAAAGAGCTCCCTTTATATTTGTAGTCCAGACTTTCTTAGAACATACAGACTGTGTATATCTCTGATAGATCTAATGGTTATCTAGATGGATGGTTGGTGTTTCAGTATTTGCTATAAAACCTAGGAATTGATAGTTCCAACTAAGTATACAGCTTCTGTGAGACTGTTGAGTTACAGAACTACTATATATCTGGCATCCTTTCCCCAGGCACTGTAGCATCTCTGATGAGCTGCCTCAAGAGCTGCTACAGCACTTGATAGAGTCAAATTAAAAGTGCTGTTTGCATGAGGGACATCATGAAACTCTGCTAGGTAATTCATGATGGGTAATTTTATAAGGTCACACAGTGTGATCAAAAGTGGATATTAATTTAAGGGTGAAAAAAATAAAGATATCCTGAATTCTATTAGCAGGATTTCCTTCAGTGTTTTAGACAGTGGCTCTGTGACTGAGAAAGAATTAAAACAGTTTTATGGCATGCTATGCTTTTTATGCTGTTGTGCTAAAGGTGATGACAACAGTGTGAATAGATCCTCCGTGGTTACTGCAAAAGGAAAATCTCTGCAGTCTGGAGTGATAAGGTGTAGGTGTGCCCTCAGAACAGTTTTATTTATAGACCATGCATCCTAAAGAAGACTAATTACTGGTAAGTTGTGTTTCTTTCTCAAAGACCAATCTCTATTCTTTATTCTATCTGTGAATTACTGTTAATGAATAATGGGGCAGCAGTCTCTATCAGCAAAGATGGAATTAAGCTTATAATAATAAACAGTATTCTTGTTTCTTATTATAAGCAAAAGGCCAAAAGAGCCAAAGGCCTGTAATATAGAATTTGCAGAGAACTGGTAACAACCAATATAAACCTCATTTCTATATCATGGTTTGATACAGGAGACACTGAGATGTTACACAGTGGTTCTTACAGTGTTTTTCAACGTGCTCTTCAGAGACAAAAGATGTTTTCTGAATCCTTTTTGGCAGTGCGTTGCAAGATCCTTCCATATTGCTTATGCCTTTAAAATGACAGCATAGGGTGACACCAAATGTCATCAATATCTTTATCCTTGAAAGGGTTCTTTTCCATGTGCTAAACTGCAAATTTGTATGTAGGGTAAGTTTGAAAGTGATATATTTAGATATTAACGGTGACAATATGAAGCTTTCAGCCAGTGCTCCAGGTTTTGGTTTCAGTAGAATTGTTGAGTTCCTTAATATAAATTAGGAAGTCTTCCAGCATCCATGGAAGGAAAAGATCTTTGCATTCATGGGAATCCCATTTTCCAGATGGCCAGGAATGGTTTTGTTGAAAGAGATACCAAAGGATCCAGTTTTACATTAATTCTTGTGTTGCCTATGAATGGCCACAGATGCAGCTGAGGATCTAGTCTGTCCCTGACTTGGCAATGCAGAGGTCATGCATGCCTGAAGAATATCCTGGGCTGTCTCATCAAGGATGCTTCACAGGGTTTTGCTTTTAAAATTAGTTCTTCCCTTCTAAAAATGAAAATGTTTACTGCATCTTCTCTTTAAATCACTGAAACAGAATCTTTAAAAGAAAATCTTTTACTATATGGAGGAACTGTGAGAGCAAGGCAGCAGTGCATTCCTTGAGGAGTCAGGAAGGGTAAGTATTCACCAGAACAAATAAGGACATGCCTTTCAGCTGCTTCATGTGTACACTGATTGGACTTCAGGTAAAATATGGTGTCTGGAAAAAAAACAACCCAACCTTTGCCTTGGAGATGCTTCTGTGGAGATTCCTGCCAAGCATGCCCTCCAGAAGGAGAAAGCTGCATCTGGTGGAAAGGTTCAGGGCTTCCACTGAAACTCATGAGGAGCCTTGGACAAATGAAGTATCTCTGTGGAGGAAACCTCAGCCCATGTGGTTCTGCTTGTGGCATGAAGGTAAGATTACAAATTAAATCCTTTTTCACATTTTATAAAGTCATTTCCACTGCTGCTGTTCTTCCCCCTGACTGAATTTCTCCTGCTAGTCTTACTAATTTTTTTTTTTTTAAAGAATAGTTTTAAATGTTTTTCCCCCCTCTCTTGCTGTGTGAAAGATCCACATCAATTACTAAATTAACTACTGGATGATACAAAGAAAATGGAACCTGCACAAAGGCTTGTCTTCCATGTGAAACA
This sequence comes from Bucco capensis, assembly GCA_013396975.1. NCBI lineage: Eukaryota > Metazoa > Chordata > Aves > Piciformes > Bucconidae > Bucco > Bucco capensis. Next base: position 35,612 of record VWZO01013335.1, on the reverse strand, counting down.
ATACATCAGTACAGTCAGTGTAAGTTTGAGGGCTCATGTAACAGTTGTACAATTGTGAGTAAAAATTACTAAAGGAAACTTAATTTTGCATAACCGAGTTACTCACTGACAACTTAAATGACATCTGAAGATACTGTGATCTTTTTTTATTATTTGCTAATTACCTTTAGTTTCCTTTCCTTGTTTATTCTGAAATTTAGGAAAATGCAACTTTCTTTGCAAAGCTTGCTGAAAAGGAATCTCATTTAAAACTGCATTATTCTTCCTAAATGTCCCTATTTGTTCTTGGCAAGTTAAACGTGTATGTTGGGACTGTCCTTCCTTGTAGAATAATTTGCACTGTTTATATCTCTTATGTCCATGGGACCTTTGGATTAAAAGGTGCTGCCTTCTCACTGAGTCTAGTTGTGTTTTCTCAGTGCAGACAGAAAGCATCAAGTCCTATCTTGAAAGCACATGGAGTTTTGATGGTCTTTCTTTGTAGAAGGCTGTTCTAGAACATTACCAATGTAGGGTTTAGGAACCTGTTTATAATTTCTAGCCAAAGCCTATGATAAAAGGCTAGTTCTGATACTACAGTTTTGGTTTAAATAGTTCTTTTCTGTCACTAATGCTTGTACATCAAATTCCAGATGGGATCTGACCCATCTTTATATAGTGACATTAGTACTTCTCTATCTATTGAAAATTTCTTGTCTGGTAGATCACACAGAATCCCATTTGCCTTTCACACCTGAAGCACACTGGTGGCTTAGAGTCATTCTGTGAATCACTAGTGTGGTCAGTTCTTTCTCCTCAGTCAATTAAAACTGATGAACTCCTAGGCTATGGTGGACCATTTTTCTGTCCTCAGGGTAGAATTCATCTTGCTTGACTTCAGTTGTCTAAATGCTGGGCATCAGGCATAAATCACCTAAACACTCTCTACAGTCAGTGCAGGAAGAGAAAGGCATCTCCAGAGGCACATTCAAAGATGACTGGAATAAATCACCTCGTGGATGTGCTGTTTCTCTTTGTGTTGCCAACACAGAAAGCCTAGACAACCAGCTGAATCTCAGGGAAATAAAAATGCCCCCCCTTCATTTGTCTTCACACAGTGCTGTTTTGAATTTTAGTTCACATCAGTTAGATTTGCCAAGTCATCTACTTTTCACTTCTGCTAATGACTTCTGATAATCACCAAGATGAGGATGCCTCCCATCTTTGAGTCATCAAAGCACTTTAAAAGGCATGAAGCATAGTGTTTATCTAGAAGAAATGCATTCAAATGAAGTGATGTGTGGCTATTGCCAGTATCTGTTTGAGGATGTTATTTAGCCAGTTAGAGCACATATCCTGGCTTCTCAGATATTTTCCTTCACTGATTGTTTGCCTTATTTGTATTCACATTTCTTAATGTTTTGCTTACAAAGTTTTAATACACTGTGAGAATTTATAGGAAAGCTTTGCCAAAGTTACTGTGACTGCAGAAATTTGTATGGTCAGTTTTCTTATTTTTCTTATTTTAAAGTGATTTGGCGCTTGTGTGAGATTTTTTGTTTGATCTTTCTGCTGATTTAAGACTGAACAGAATATGATTTTCACCAAAGAGAGCCCAATTTAGCAACAAACAGTATGGAACAGTTGCAGAACTAGTAATATTAAAGGTTTTCTTTGAGTTGCTAGGGCTTAATATTGCTTGCTTAAATGCATTTGAGGTTCTTGAATCAAAAGTTCTTTCACTGGATGATTAGTGGAATATGGTTAGGGAAAGAGGAAAATTTAGGATTCATTTGAACAGCTAGAGATGTTTCTATATAAGAGATGTTCAAATATGAGCTAATCATGCTGGGCTGTCTTCAAACAGGAGAGAAGTCAGCACTACTAGGTGATACTCTTATCACTTGAAAGTAGACGTCAAAAACAGGTTAAGTGGATTCACACCTTGGCAATGCCCATTCTCTATCATAAATTATTAAGGAAGCCAGAGATAACCAGCTGGGGTGTCCATTGCTTGCCGTCTACAGTTTAAAGTTGTGTGTTCTTAATGCCAGCAAATGAAAAAGCTCAGCTGAGAAATTACAAGGGTATTGAAATGTGTTGATTCAGTTCTGTGAAGCTTTCTACATTTTCTTTTCCCAATATCTACCATTATTTGCATAGTGTTTTCCCTTCCTGCTTTTATGCTGTGGTATCGCATTAGCCCTTCTGAAAAGCATCATCAAGCTAGAAGAGGACAGCACAGATTAATAACTTTGATAATAACCCACATTTGCTGTTGATTTTGTCACCATCATGCCTATACTGATTTGAGTCGGGATGTGCCAGCCTTCTTGGTCTGTGTGAGTGAGCCCCAGCACTGTCTGCCAGCACACACACAATACACTACCTCCCTAAGCACTCCATTCTGTCTGTGCTGGAGATCAGCTTTGGTAGCCTGAAAAGGGATATTTAGGTTCTGTATAAATCTCAATACTTTATTTTGCACCAAACTTAAATAGGAGTGCTTAACAGCACTTCATAGTTNACCACAAGGGATTTTCAGACTGTGCCTGATAGTTTTTCACAGTTAAACAATAGAGCTTTCTGAATCTTTATTAGTATTTGTATAGAAATTATATAAATTGTGTTTTGCAAGATCTAGAGTAGGAAGGATTCCTAACTACATCTTTTCTCACATTTCTAAATCCTGGATCAAGGAAATTGCAGTATTAGTAAAAAATACCAGTAATAAATAGTAAAGAAAAGGCAGATGGAGAATGTGAAACATTATTTCAGGAACAATGTCATAGTTTTAAGTGAGAAGTTAAAAGACTGTTGCTATTTTCTTAGGCAAATGGCATGTGTTTTTCTTTGAACATATGTTGGTAATTTGGCAGAGGTTCACAAAACCTTTGCATAGTTCTTACATTCAAAGGCTGAGATTTTGCACAAATGAATCTTAACAATCTCAGATGGGCCATTTTATGGAACTGTAACAGCTGTTTATTTACATTTATGGTTCAGGATGCACATCAATTTCCATAAAACTACTCATGTTGCATATTCAAAGCTTTCATTAAATCTCTTTCCCAGTTTAAAACTGCTAAGTTTGGTATCTACCTGAAGGTTAAACTTTTTTAAAATCTCTGAGTTTGTTGACAAAGTGCAAAGTACATTTTGATGCTTTTAAAATATTCTGCCAGCGCTTCAGTAAAGAACTACATCAAAAGCAATGCAGACATGTTCACTCTTTACTTTGAATGTGCATCATCAGTGATGTCAGTGGGACTCTAGTAAAATAGTTGTTAATTAACTTATGTCCCTTCCTTTGGCGCTGCCAAATAAAAGCACAAAATGTTGTAGGAGCAATCTGAAGAGCAAACATTAGTATGTTTGTTTCTTTATTAATAATTTATCTCGAAATATTTTAAAGTTATCAAATTCTGCCAACCTGTGGCATCGTTTTAGGACCAGAACCCGTCAATCTTGCTCCATCTGGATCATTATGATACAAGAGTTACTGTAAGGGTTGCTCCTGCGAACACCTCTTGACCTAACACGAGTTCAGTTTCAGCTGGTAGCTGAGAGTGACAGTGTCCTTTGGAATTATACTTTTGCAAACAGAAAAGAGAGAGGCCACAAACCTAAAATGAAATTATTTTGACTTCTTTAAAGTGGTTTTATGAGCTCCTGTGCACATAGAAAATCAGAAACTGATGGTGGTTCTTATATGAAGATTGGAAAGTAAAACAGGCCCTTAAAAAAATCTACCTTAAACTCCCTTATTATTCTTTTCAAATTTAGAAGAAAAATGTATGGAATAAATAGTGAAAAATAGATACTGTTTCAGCATTCTTACTTTATTAAAGGCAGTTCCTTTGTGTGTGGATAATTGTTTCATTCTTAAAAATAGCCCAGACTAGGAGCCTCAGTGAGTGTGCCAGTCCTGGCAAAGCAGAAGTACTGAATACAAAGGTGACTTTTTTCAAGGAGACAAAACATTGGCAAAGCTTGGATGTGGGGAAAAGCAAACAAAAGTAAAATGTACGATGAAAGATTCAGACTTCAGGATGAGGACTCAGTGCCATTGGAACCTCTTTTACAGCACTGAATTGTGTGACTTATCCAAGTAGAATAGTCAATCTTCCAAGCAGGATGGGAAAGAACGTGCCTGGAAATGATCCTATTATTACATAAAAACTCATGCCATCTTTTTAATTAAAAGAGGTAAACAAAGGCAGGGCATAAGTAGAGGCAAGAACAGCCGATTTGTTCAGATTGAAGGGTCTAGAGAGCTTCAAGATCTCTGCTATATTACAACAGTGTCACTAGCGAGCATGAGCTGATGGAGTGTGGTTCTCAGGAAAAAGTATCTTTGAGGAGAGGCAATACTTTTTTTCTTCCTTCTCATTAGGAGTTTTCTGATTTCATCAGGAGAAATAAAGACATTTTGCAGTAATACTGAGACTTTTATTTGATTTTCATTGCCAAACTCTTCGTTTTAGTGCCCTTATACATTAAATACCTGACCAAGTGGAACTGGGAAGAGACTGTCTGAGACAATACAATGCAGGAAAAATAAACCTCTTTTACAGTCGTGCATTTGAGTAAGGCATGTGTCAAAGCATTAGATGAAGTATTTTGTTTTCTTTTTTTCTGCTAGATCAGGTAATATGAAGGCTAGATAGCTTCTTATTACAGTCAGTCTGCTATCCTTAGATTTCAATTGAAGGTGAGAAGAGGAACAATGCAGTTGTTTGGAAATAATTTAATGTGACCTCGAATCTTTCAAAAGTGAAAGCAACAATCAAAGTGAAATAAGATGTTTGAGTACAAATATTTTTCTCTTTTCTGCACTTTTATTTAGAGCAAGAAAAGAAACAAAATGGAAATGGGAACAAAGAATAAAAGATAATACAAAGTATAAAATGATCAACAGAAAAAACCAGCAAGAAATACATTGTCTTGTATCCAACTTGAAATCTTCTATACTTTTTATTGTAAAAATGAATCGATTGTTGAGTGGATTTCCAAAGTGTTTGTGTGTGCATGGGGTTGCAAATACCTTTGCTAAGAGTATGTTCTCCAGTCTGTGTAATTGTGTAGGTCTGTTAGGTCTATTAGATTAAAGGATAGAGGGGAAAAGAGAGTTAAAAACACTTCAGTAGGAAGTAAAAAGAAAAGCTGATTCTTTTTTTAAATACTTGTTTCACTGCTCCTGTGCTAGATTAGACCTGCTCAGTTCACAGCAAAGGAAACTATTTAAGCTCTATTATATATTTAAGCTCTATTATATTTTCTCTATATGCAGCTCACCCTAATGGATTGCTGTACTATTACTCTATAACCTCAAAAGGTCTAAACCTCAAGTCACAATACATGGAAAATAAAGTTATAGATGAAAAATTTGCAAATTTAGTTTTGTCAGGGAAAATCCACTCAAACTGCCAAATACTCCTTATCTCTGATATTTTCTGGTTTGATCATTGCATGACTTTTAACAAAAACAAAAAACATGTAGAACCTAAGAAGAGTAATGTTTTTAAATTATTTTTGTTTTGGTTATGTAAAACAAAAAGATCTGTAGTGGTGAAAGATTAGAACATAGAGATTATGTTCTCAAAAGACTAAAAATTCTAAAATTAAATCATGGTGCAAATTTCAATTCTTTTTCTCATTCCACATTGTCTAAAGCTCCCCAGGAGAAGTAGATGCTGCCCCAGTTTGAACAGGTTATCATTGTAAGCAGCAACATCTGCACCTGTTAGATATGTTTATGGCTTTATTGGGATCTCTTGAGTATGTACAAAGTGCAAGGGAGAACTGATCACTCTAAAATATATCCTAATTAATTGTGAAAGAAATATTTGCTTCTGTTTCTTTTGTGCAAACACTCAATCAATATTTGACAGCTGTATTGACAGCCTGGTATTTGCAGTGGCTTCGTTACGTTAGAGTAGTCTTGTCTCAGTCTGTCACCCTAAGCTTTTCAATTACTTTCAGAGTCTCAGATAAGCTTGACTGAAAGACTTAATCTTTTTGTTCAAGTATTTATTAAAGATGGCATCAAAATCAATCCTTCATTAAGATCTGTTGAATAAGGCCAGTGCTGCTAGAGAAATGTAAGGCTAAGTCTCTATGCTTTGTGAATCTCCTGATTGTTAATGGCCCTTATTAGCAAATGTATGGCAGCAAAATTAATCTTAGTAGACCCTCAGGTTAAACAAGCAAATCAGAAGAGGCATATTTATCTTTCTTCCAAGTGCTAGAACAACTGAGAGAAAAAGCACAGGAATCACTTAAGGAAAATCCTAGCAGTAATATTGTGCATGCAAATGATGAGAGCGACAAGCAGATCTGAACTTTCTCAAAGCTCACAGCTATTCAGAAACAGATTTTAGCATCTGTTTTGTGTCAGCCTAAATGGAGAGGAAGTGGAAAGCAAATATTTAGTATGAGCTTCTGAATCTTAAAATAAAATACAAAAGTTTTTTACAGATTATTTTAACTGAATTTACCTTTGAAAATACAGGATGAACTGACTCAGCTCATTCATTTTGTTACTTATTCTGCTGCCACTTCTGGACTTAAAAATCCCAGTTCTTAATTCATGGATGCATTTCTTGGCACACTGAAAAGCAAGGAGAGTTGGTTGTTGCATCTGTTTATTGTCAGACAGAACTCCAACTACAATGTTTTTACATTAATACTCAGGAATACTAATCATTTCACGGTCACTTTAGCGGCAACAGAAAAACAAGGGACAATTCTGCAACAAAATTCCTCCCTTCCTAATGAAGGTATGAAGAAGAAGCTATGTAATTTGTGCCCAAGAAATACTGCTCTTTTTCTCCAGTGACTTTAAATGGGAGCTGTGTAGTCAGGGATCAGTGTGGCTAGTGCAGTTGTAGGAGTCTGGTTTGTAAATGTGTAAATGTTGAGATGAATCCTACTACTAATCACAGTTTGCTTCTCATTTGCGGGAATTCCTTTGCTTTATAGCCCAGTTTTATTTGAATGGGCACATCTTGAAATCTCTGGCTGCAGCCCAGATTTTGGAGAATTTTAATACCTAGTAAGACAGGGGAAAAAATCCTATATTACACTTAACAGCTGAAATTTTGCTGTATGGCTTTAAAAGGAGAGAAAGCGTAAAAATCAAGAGAAAACAAGAAAGCAGGATTCATGTGTAAAGTTTTCTGTGTTGTTACAGACCATTATACATGTGTTCCTTCCTGTGTTCAGCTTACAGTACATGTTTGCGGTGAAGTCCTGAAGCAAAGAGTTAGATGCAACCCTTGAATACTTTTACTGACCCCAAAACTCAGTGTAATCCTTTGATTTCAGTGCCTTACCTCTTTCAGTTCTTATTGTTCTAGCAGCATTTCAGCTCCTACATTTAAGCACCCTGACATAAGTTTATAAGGTTAATTTTGGTAGAAAATCACTGAAGTACTCTCCAGCCCATTCTTTAAGATTATAGTCAGAAGTAGCATCCATTATTAGCTGTGCAACTGTTAGTAGACAAGTGTTGGAAGCACCTGGCTAGCAAAGGCTAGTTACTATTAGGCTGGTTACTATTGCTACCATCTGTATTTCATAACCAGTGAAGGTCACCAACTGGGAACTGAATTAACAAGAAAAAAAAAACCTCAAACAAATAACCCTGCAAAAAGGAAGATCTTACCCTTGTTATATCCCCTGGTTGCTAGCCTGATTAGGTAGGACAGGCCTATCTTAGCAATTTGTTCATATCCTAATATAAGAGAATGTGTACTGAAAGTCATTGTGAGAAGGAAGAAATTTAGGACAGGGATTATTAGCACCAGGCCCCAGGTTTCTCATTACTCTCAGAAGGTCTTTCTGGTGGTTGATCTGGGAGTAAGAAACAGCTGTCCTTTGGAAACACTCACGAAGAAAAATTTTGACCATCTCACCAATGATATTGAAAGTCGAGTGTGCATTTTATAACATCAACGGCAGCACAAAGCACAGAGCCCAGGCCCTTTGGAAACTCTGCTGTTGATTACAGAAGTGCAGGACTTCAGCTTGAATCTCTATCTGCTTTTAAGGATGTCTCCAGCAATGAATGTACTGTGTTGTTCCTGAAGTTTGAAAAGCTGCTGAGAATCCTGGTACATGGTTTTCATAAACTCATTTGAAATTCGAATTTCTGTTTAATAAATAACTCGTTTAGAAATAACGTGTTCTGCAGTGCACTGTGTGGCAATAATTATGTGACAAATTGCAAGTTACAAAGCATAAACACTTTTATTTGAGAATTCTGAGGAAGTCCTCTTATCTTATAACAAAGTGTTTCTTTTCCCACCATCTGACTTGGAAGCAGTTAATGGTACTTGTTGAAAATATTCTGGGTAAAAGCAGATACCTGACTCTAAAAGTGCATCTCTCATAAACTAGAGGTAGTCCTGAAACAGGTTCTTTCACAGCTTGCCATCCAGCTTTCTCCAACCAGGTCAAATGTTATTTATTTTAAAGCTGTGCAGTGGCATACAAGGGAAGAGAATGAGTGTGAGCACATGGCAGGAGCTTGGTATCTGCTTCCCTATCCTACTAGGACAGGAAGCCAAACTCTCAAATATTCTTGGTGTCCATTCCAGATTTTGCCCCTGACTTACTGTATGATCTTAAACATAACAAATTAGAAGGCTTTTAAGGATTAAAGGATTTTGAGAATTGATAGGTAGAAGCTTTTAGTAATTCTTTGAAGGAAATGATCAGTTGGTGCATGCATACTCAAACTGAAATCTCATCAGGGATTTGGCAATGCCCAATGAGATTAGTGTGAAGGAAACCAATGCTAAATAAATAGTTCTGCAACCAATCCACATTCAGTTGTGATAGATTATTTCTTCATTCTAGAAAGCTACTCTTTGATTAACAAAGTAATAATGATGTCATTTTATTCCTTGAAAATTCTCTTCAAATTCTAAAAGAAGAAAAACTATTTGTATGGTGAAAATGGATATGGAAAAAATACTTTATTCTGGAGAGACATGTTAAGCAATGGGAAAGAAAAGAAGAATTAATTTCTTCCAGTTGCACTTAACTTCCCACAGAATACTTTGTAGACAAATGGCTGGGGCCATAACCTTAATTGTTCAAAATTTTTAAGCAAATTAATCTGTGAATTTATTTAGAAGTACATCAGGTTCTCTCTTACAGTACTAGGCTTTGAAAGTTCACAATAGGTTTCACATGAGAAGCATGAGACTGATGCTGGCAGTCAGTTTATTTGCTTAGGTTGGGACAGGAGCAAGAAGAGAAACACTGCAAATGTTTACTCTGCATAAAATAGTTTAATCACACCCATTAAGTCTGTGAGACTGGATCAAATCACAGAAGCCTGTAGCATTGGTGAATTGCTACTTATTCTCTGCAGAATTATGGGGAAACATTAATGAGCAACATTTTATTAAGATGTTAATTGAATATTTTTTAAAAATTAAAGGTCAATAAGAGTTATTGTCTGTAACACCTAGAGGGAAACTAGATTGAAATTGTTTTGTGTGATTCAGACTTTTTTCATTGAAGTTCTCAATCTGCTGTATAAACTGTACAGATATGAAAGCTGTGTGTGATCATTCACCACACCAGCAGAGCATCTCAGATAGGATTTTATACAGTAAAATCATCTTAGCAAGCATTTCCTGAGTGACTGAACTGCTCTCTGAGCCTGGCAAGTGCAGACAATTCAGCAAGTGGCTCCATACCTGGCAGAGAAAGAAGCTTTTGGAGGCAAATCCATGTCCCTGGGTGGTTCAGCTTTTAGAACTGTCAGTTCCGTTCCTCTGAATTTTTCTGCTGTTAAAATATTACTCTTAAAAATGCTATGTTGTGAAAATTGTTTCATTCTGACACTCTGTATCATTCTGATGATTTAATTTAATTTAATTTTGAAAGCACACACCCTCTTCCTCCTGAGATTCTGGGGCTTTCTGGTTTTTTCCCTTTGGTGTAATTATGACCAAAATTGCATTTAAAACAAAAGAAAGCAAATCAGAAAGCCACAACATAGGAAGAACAAGACAGACAACACCTTCTCCCCCACCTCCTCACACTTTTTTCCTAGGAGGAATAGAAGTAGTCAGAAGAGATACATTTCTCTATGGAGACAGGAGGACATGAAAATCTTTTTTCTGATTTTGAAATAGAAAGAAGTGTACAAGCTTTCTTTGCTTAACAGTAAAAAACAAGCAAAGGCATTAGTATGTACAAGACTCAGTATTTGAAAAAAGTAGTAAATTCAGTGTCTACATCATCTTAAAACAATTTCTGAATAAGAGTCGAATTCTCTTAATTCTGCCAAGAAAAGTGTTCAGGTTTGGAAACAGCAAGCACCACTGACTGGGAAGAAAGCAGGTTTGTCTATATTTTGTAGTCCCATGGTCAGAAGTCTCTTGAGGTGAAATTCAGATTCATTTTTTGTTGTGGGTTTGATGGTGTTGAACTCATTTTGAGTATAACCACAATATGCATCCTACCAGTGCTACAGTGACAGCAGGTTTTTATAGTGCATATATGGATAGGAATCTCTAGCATAGTGGATGGGACATTATATCACCCCTATTGATATGTAATAACTTCATTTACAAAATTAATTTGTTCTATTTGCATGTTATTTTCCCCCCTTCAGTCCTATAGGGTATATCCCTTGGACAAATACCCTAGATGAATAGAATTCTGGAATGCTTGTGGTCTTCTCTCACTTTCTAAGTGTTCATAAAGCTGGGTAGGTTATGTAAAGACATTTTGGGTGTAGATAATGGCACAGATGAGGGCTTCAGAAGCAGTATTACAGAGCTGAAAATAACCTATTTTTTTTTCTTGTAGCTCGATTGCAAATTGTTGGATCTGACATTAATAAACATGTGGAAAGTACATTATTACATCCAAGAAGAGGTCTAGGTTCCACAGTGGAGTAGTGGGCTTTCTATGTTTGCATCTCACTGAGTTCAGTAAAAAAAAAAATCATGGGTTATAGGTAAAATTTGCACTCTTTTTCTGCTTAGCTTGGAATTTGAGCCACAAAGTAGCTAATTTTTAACTTGCTACAACAAATAAGCTTGCTGACTAATTTTGCTTTTAATGATCCCCTTAGGCTCTCGGAAAGAGGCATTTGACCTTCTGCATCTCTGTGACTGGAAAAGATTAATAGTACAGGCAAGTTTAAAGGACTTAGTCTTGTAGGGCTCTCTGCTATATAGTGATCCAAGCAATTGGTCTGCAAGCCACTGTTGAGAATTAGAAATTGTCTTTTGCAATAGGTAAAAACAGAAAAAAAAAAGTTGCATTCCCTTCTTTACAAAGACTTTTTACAAGGACATGCAGTGATAGGACAAGGGGTAATGGTTTTACACTGAAAAGCAGTAGATTTAGATTGGATATAAGGAAGAAGTTCTTCACTGTGAGGGTGGCAAGGCACTGGAATGAGTTGTCCAGAGAGGTTGTGAATGCCTCCTTCCTGGAAGTGCTTAAGGCCAGCTTGGATGGGGCTTTAAGCAATGTAGTCTAGTTAAGAAGGCCCTGCCCATGGCAGAGGGGCTGAACTAGATCTTTAAGATCCTTTCCAACCCAAATCATTCTATGCTTCTATTATTCTATTGTTAGGTCCTCTTCCACATCTCACAGTTCATGCCTAGCTTCTGTATACTTCACCTCTGTAGAGGTTGAACAAGTGGCAACATCTCCATGTACTTTTTGCCCAGTGCTCTTTTGCTGAGTGGTCTGGTGATTGAAAGCAGAGTAAAAAGGTTGTGCAGAAGAAGGAAGGGAAGGGATGCATCATCTTCCTCTGGTTTAAAGGATATTGGGGAAAATAAAGTAATATTGTTCTTCTTCAGCACCCTAAGGTTTATTCTGTTTTTCAAGGAGAATAACCTTGAAGAAATGAAAGCATATTTATAAAGCTGTGTGGTGGCAATGATCTTCCACTCCTCCTTCAAGATCTACAAGAAGCTGGCACCTGTTCCTTCTATACAAAGGCAAAGCACATTACAGCCTCAGCTGAAATGCTGAAAGAAAAGAGGTATGTTTCCTTCTCATGAGAACACAGTGCACTTCCTCTAATGAGGTAATTGTTCTGTTCATATCCATTTGTGGAACTGTTACATCTGTTTTCCTTTCTGTGAAGAGGGGTGATGTAAAGGATTTTACCTAGATCACATAACCTTTTGCATGAAACCCCATAGTCAGTCCAGCAGAAAATAATGAAATCCAGGTCAAGACAATTGTGTGTTATTCTATTGATGCTACAAAATTTTTTTCAACATATTTATGGATTTCTAAAGTTTGACCATGGAACTACATGATGTCAAATTTTTATTTGAATGCAGCCAAGCTAAATGATTATTTAATGTCTTCGTGTGAAAGGGACTAAGACATCAAATGACAGATAATATCCATAATGTACAACCTTTGTACTTCAAATAAGGGGCAAACAGTAACCCTGTCCCATAGACCTCGCAGTCAAGGACTTAGCTCTGAAACTGTGAAAGAATGGAAATATTACTGAAACATTGCATCAGGTTGCAATTTATTTATTTAATCAAAAAAGATTGCATATTGCCTTGCCTCTCTGTCTCTCTTCTGGCATGCTACTGAAATAGCTTATGCATGCAGCTGTGATCAGACCCAGCTCAGAATATGAAAGTGATGAAAACAGAGGAAAAGACACATACACTGTGAAAGTGAAGAATAACTGGGAATGTGAAGACATGTACAAAACTTTTTAGAGCAGCTGTTAGAATGTCCCCTTTTCCCAAGGCAATTAAAGCCTGAGTGCTGTTACTCAGTTGTATTTGTGACCATTTACAACCTGGTGCTTACAGTGGGGTCCTCCATGGTATAACACAATGTATTTTCTCTTAAATTACAAGTAGAGGTTAGGTTCTCCCTTTTACAAGAATGTTTAAGCCAAACAGTAAGAAAAGTAGGATTGAAAAGTATAAAGTCACCTTACACTGAACAAGATATTAATGCATGGCTGTTCCTCCAGCTTTAGAATTTTTTCTTCTGCATGAGAACTTACTGCTGGTTCCCTATGAGAAACTACTTCAACAGCCAGTCAAGGTCAGTTTATCACTTACTGCAGAATAAGAAAATGGAAATGAAAAAAAGATGTTTTAACCTATCTGATCTTCAAAGCACATCCATACTGGGCATAAATATGTAGGCATATTGTCTATGAATATGTTAAGGGTGAATGTCAGGAGGAGAGAGCCAGGCTCTTCTCAATGTCATCCAGTGTTAGGACAAGAGGGAATGGGAGCAAGTTGGATCACAGGGGGTTTAGTATTAACATGAGGAAGAACTTCTTTACAGTAAGGGTGACAGAACACTGGCCCAGGCTGCCCAGGAGGCTGTGGAGTCTCCTTCTCTGGAGACATTGCAGAGCTGCCTGGACACATTCCTGTGTGAGCTGGTCTAGGTGATCCTGCTCTGGCAGGGGGGTTGGACTAGATGATCTTTCTAGGTCCCTTCCAACCCCTGACATACTGTGATACTGTGATAAAAGCTAGTAAATGTATTCCAAGAGAAGCATTGACATGTGAACAGAAAGTCATGACTGCATGATGACTTAATATGGAAAATGTCTAAATGATGAAGGATTATATTATTGTGAAACTCATAAGAAACTCCTGGAAGTGACAAAATATAGAATAATAGCAGCATTACAGAAAATAAGGTTTATAAAGGATTTTAAATCACCTACTCTAGCCCTTTCCTCCATAGCAATACCTACGGCACCTACAAAAATACTTTCAGAAGACCATTTTTGCTACTGTTATGTCATAGAAAATTCATGCTCAAGACAAACCACATAACCCAGATAATACCTTTTTAGATACTGACCCTGAGAAGTACTTTGTAAGCTGTTTGGGAAAACGATAGCATTATGAGGTGACATATACACAGAAGTTTGGTAACCTGTCATAAATACAAGAATAATGAAATGATTGCTTACTGCATATCCATCAAAGCTCAGACCTGAAAAACAGTGATGAATTTTCCAGCTTTCTCTGCACCAAAAGATGTATTCTGTTGCTCAATTAAAGGTATTTTAAGAGGAATTATGCTAAAGAAGAGATGGAGATAAGTAGGGAGCTAGGAACAGGCTAGGCCATTGATGTGAGAATGTCCTGATAACAAAGCATGGAGTGAACAGTTAAATTTCTCCAACTTGCAGTTTGAAAATTCTCTTTTCTCTCCATTGCTCATGCATTGTGTGAGGTGCCAGTTGTTAGAGGACGATTAGAGCTGAGAAAGGTGTGTTACAATGTGCAGGAGGAGAAATTCATGAAAGCTATTTGGCTTAGCATCTTCCTTCAGAATATATGCAAGAAGGGCAGTAAGTTTTATTAAAGAATAAAATAGGTGAGGCAGCAGGAGCTGCATCTGCTGACAAAGAAAAGTGGAGCTAAGTGATCAAAGAGATTTCAATAGCAGCTGAATCATATATCATAGAGCTGTGGCTCTGAAAGAGAAGCAGCAGCTGAAATAATCAGTATTCAGAGGTAACATTAGGAACAGTCACAGAAATTGGAAGCTATGCAGCAAAGCAAAGAAGCAATGGGGATTCAGAAGACAGCTGGGAGATGACTGGAGCTATGTGGAATTTGGAAACATCAAAGGCAATTTGGGAGCAGTGGATGGCCAAGATCATGAAGAACATGCTAAATTATTGAGTGGTAGGAACAACTATAGGGGTCTTATGACAAAACTTTATGCTTTCTCAGTAGCATTATATTAATTTAACAACTTTTTAAATTTTTATATTTGCAGGATAGAACAAGCTTTGAAAGAACCAGATCAGCATTCAAAGACAATAGAATCACAGGTCTCAAAATGCAGAGATAATAGGTTTGGACAGATGTGACTGCAATGCTGTCAGCTGCTGCTATTCCATATCAAGCCTCCCAATATTTGCTGTTTATTCTTTGAGCTGAAGCCCTTGGAGACAAGTGATTAGAGACAAATATTAGCTTTCACTTTTGTTAAGGGAGATTCTGAGAAAATCTTGAAATCATGACCCAAAGGTACTCTAACAGTTAAAAATACACACAACAAATTAAAATAACCTGCAACTATTTATTTTAAATCTTGTATTTTTCATGATCAACTCTTTTGAGGCCAGAGCCATGATTTGCTAACATCAGACAATCAAATGCTGTAACTGAGGGCAGGAATTGGTCGATGGAGTCTCTTGCAAATTATGACTGTGAAAGGAAGGAATGAAATAGCTTGATATTTAAGAAACATTTAGATGCTCCACTTAGGGACATGGTTTAGTGGTATGTTAGTAACAGGTATGGTTGGACTTGATCTTAGAGGTCTCTCCCAGCCAACTGGGCAATTGGTGTTTTAGGTGTCACCTGAACCATATATACCCAACTGCAGGGGTAGCCAAACCCCTGTTAAGATCTTCTGCTTGTTCCTCTCTCAAAGAGTTGATCTGCTTGAGGGTAGAAAGGCTCTACAGAGGGACCTAGACAGACTGGATTGGTGGGCTGAGGCCAATGGTATGATGTTCAACAAGGCCAAGTGCTGGGTCCTACACTTCAGTCACAACAACCCCATGCAATGCTACAGGCCTGGAGCAGAGTTGCTGGAAAGCTGCCTGGCAGAAAAGGACCTGGAGGTACTGGTCAACAGCTGATGGAACATGAGCCAGCAGTGTGCCCAGGTGGCCAAGAAGGCCATCAGCATCTTAGCCTGTATCAGTAATAGTGTGGCCAGCAGGACCAGAGAAGTGATCGTTCCCCTGTATTTGGCACAGGTGAGGCCACACCTCAAATACAGTATCGCAGTATGTTAGGGATTGGAAGGGACCTAGAAAGATCATCCAATCCAACACCCCTGCGAGAGCAGGATCACCTAGACCCGGTCACACAGGAATGTGTCCAGGCAGCTCTGGAATGTCTCCAGAGAAGGAGACTCCACAGCCTCCTGGGCAGCCTGTTCCAGTGCTCTGGCACCCTTACTGGAAAGAAGTTTTTCCTCATGTTATTACTAAACCTCCTGTGATCCAACTTGCTCCCATTCCCTCTTGTCCTAACATTGGATGACATTGAGAAGAGCCTGGCTCTCTCCTCCAGTTCTGGGCCCCTCGCTACAGGAAGGACGTTGAGTCTTTGGAGTGTGTCGAGAGAAGTGCAGCAAGGCTGGTGAGGGGTCTGGAGAATGTATCTTTATGAGGATCAGCTGAGGGAATTCGGGTTGTTTGGTCTGCGGAAGAGGAGGCTCGGGAGAGACCTCATCTTGCTCTACAGCTACCTGAAAGGAGGTTGTTGCAAGCTGGGGGTCAATCTCCTCCCATATTAACAGTGATATGACTAGAGGAAATGGCTTCAAGTTGCACCAGAAGAAGTTTAGACAGGATACTTGAAAAAATTTCTTAACTGAAAAAAATGTTAGGTGTTGGAACAGGCTGCCCAGGGAAGTAGTGGAGTCACCGTCCCTGGAGGTGTTCAAAAAATGTATTGATGTTGTACTTAGTGACATGGTTTAATGACATGGTGGCGATAGGCTGACGGCTGGACTTGTTGATCTTACCAGGTCTTTTCCAACCTTAATGATTCTGTTATTCTAAGTACAAAAGAGCAGCAGAGGCAGAGCTCTACCCACCTGAGGCAAAGCCTGGCCTAACCCTGCTTCGGATGCAGGACGGCAGCTCTCTAGGAAGGGGCACGGAGTGCACCTGGGTAAGGGGAAGAGGGGAGAGGAGAGGAGGAGGGAGAGAGAGAGAAGGTAAAAGGGAGAGGGCGAGGGAAGGCTCTGCCGCTCCGATCCCTGTCTCTCCTTGGTACCACCTCCTGGCCGGTTAACGGCCGCCGGTTAACGGCCGCCAGCACTACCTGCGCCCCGCGCCCCCCGGCTCGCCCCGCCCTACAGCCCCTCCCCGCTCCTGGCAGCGGAGCGGGGGCGGGCCCGCGCCGCTGGTTATTTGACCCGGCGCTCTCCCTCCGTTCTGCTCTCTCTCGCTCTTGCTATCGCTCCGCTCTCGCCATGCCCAACATCGTGCTGTTCAGCGGCAGTTCCCACCACGACCTGTCCCAGCGGGTGGCGGATCGCCTCGGACTGGAGCTGGGCAAGGTGGTCACCAAGAAGTTCAGCAACCAGGAGACCAGGTGCGTGCATGGGGTGGGACAGGCAGCCACGGCTTCCCCGCTTGTCCCCCAGGCTCCCTTCCTCCCCCGCTGTCTCTGGCGGGCGGAGGGGGCGGTGTCCGGCGCGGCCTTACCTGCGCTCGTGCCCTGCTGGCGTCAAAGGCGCGCCCTGGTCACACCTCCGCGGCCTAGCACCCGTTCCCGGCTGGCCCTCCACCCCGCTGCCGGCAGAAGGGTATGCGGAGCACTAGCACTGTCCCAGCTCGCTTGGGCTGACCTAGCTCGGGAGCGCTCCCGTCGGCAGCTCCTGACCCCGAGGAGAGGTGGCATGGCCCCTAAGCAGGTGAAGAGCTTCCTCCTGTGGGATGAGGATGCTATTTGCGACACTCAGCCTGTCTGCAACGTGGCGTTCATCCCGCTGTTCAAAGATAACTAGTTAGATGGTTGACCAGTTTTATCTCGATAATCTTAATTTTATGAATTGCAGTATGTTATGTGGATTCACAAGTGAGTGGGTGTAAGAACAGGGTGGTGGTGATGGATTAGACACTCCAAAAAGAGCCTAGGTCTAATCACACAGGATTTGTTGTAACTTGCTTTTATTTTGCTTCAGCAGCCAGTTGTATGTGTGGTGGACTAATTATAACTCCTGTATGGCTCCCCACCTGAGTCCGAGGTTGCTAGTCCTGCCTGAGGATAACACAGTTGTTATGAAGGCCTTGGCTTACTACTGAAAGTGCAGTCTTGTTAGGTTCCTGGCCAGTCACATGCAGAAAGTGACACTGATAACAGTGCAAAAAAATCCTGCATTGAGCCACAAGGACAGCTTGCTCACCTTGACTGTCTAAAAGTGTGCTTGCTAGTGTGTCTTCTATCAGTATTACTCCTCTTTACTAGTTTGTCACCCTAGCTTTCTCCCTCACCTATTTAATTTACTCATTATAATGAAGAATTTTAATTTGAGGTGACAGCTGTATGTTCCTCCTGTGAGCTGGCTAGGGCTGTGCAACTGCTTTTCTGTATAGGTATACGAGACTAGGCTGCCAGCTGATTCTGAAACACAAGATCCTGACTGTAAGTAGCTGGCTAGTCTCTGAGGTTATTGTATGTTTATTCTAATCTATTCTTGTTCTGAATCTCCTAAACAAGCGTATTTTCATTGCTTCCTTTGAAAGATTAACATGGTGTATTCTAAAATGGCTCTCACAAAGCTTGTCCTTCTATCTGTCTATGTTTTTGCATTCTCAGTTTAATTGCTCTTGTTCTAGTTACGCTCGCTGGCATTACTATAAACCCTTTTCCATTGGTGTTTATGTAACCTAATATTTGCACACTCTAACTCCTCTATTCATTCCTGATCAAATGAAGTTTTAAATCTTCTTTCAAGTCTTTCCAGCCCCATACTCACTTTATTGCTCTTTGATCTTTTTTCTGCATGATAAAACTTATTTTGTGTGTTTGGTTGCATGACTTTCTTGCTAACTTATGTCTATTCTTTTTTTAATGCTTGTTCTCTAGAGACACTTACTTTAGTTCTGCTGTTTGCTAGGTTTGAAGCAGAGACTGATTTAGATTTCGTCCAAGGTAGAAATTTATCTCCAAAGTTTGCATATTTACTTTATGAGGTTAGCTAATTAAATTCCAGGCTCCAGGATACAATAGTATCTAGTCTTACCATTCCACCTATTTTTCCAGGTGTGTAATATCGGCCTCTGCCATTAAACAAGTAGGTAGTAGTGGCTGCAGCATGTCAGTGGTTTGGCTAATCTAGTAGTCCCAGTTTATTTTCTTAGGCAAGTAGGGATGTAGTGTGATATAGATATGAGGAATGTATCTAATCTAAGCATTAGTTGTGGTTCCTTCTGTTGCAACACTGCAGGCTGATGTTCTCTTTTTTTCCAATGAACTTAAAATGCCTTAAGACTTTAAAACACACTGAACTGCATGATTTTGTTGTTTTTTTCACTACTTCATATTTCTGAGATTCTAAAATAGAGTTACTGGTTTCCCTTCAGCAAGTACCCAGTATATAATATTTTAAGTGGGTAACGTTTTAAGTATCCTTAGCCTCTAATTTCAGGATGCTAGGCTTCTGGTTCCGTAGTGATGTTTTTAAAATCAAGAATGATAAGATAATTCTTCAACAATGTATTTGAAACTAAACCACAAAGTTGATACTTATGCTGCAGTTATCCTTTCCTGAGGCATCTAGATTTTTCGGTCTGCATAGCAAATCTTCTGTATGTGTGTAGGTACATAAGCAAGAATTTATTTCTTTCTCTATAAAGGTAAATTCAGCACTGGGTTTTTTTCTTATTTTTCTCACATTTGTAAATTTATAAGCAAGTGTGTTGGAATTACAAAATGTATTTGCAGTATTGCAGAATACTAGAACCTGATAGTTAAAATGCTCTAAGAACCTTAAACTTTCCCAATGGCACTCATGCAAACCCCTCTGCAAACAGATAAGCCTGGGCCTGAGGGTCAACAAACTCTGGCTTTGTCGGGTCTGTTAAGTTATCAAGTTGCAGAGAAGATTCAGCTTTTGTTAAAAACTCTGTTTTGCTGTTTGCTGCATTCTCTTGAATGTAAATGTAAATTATATGTAAAGTGATAAATGTGTGCAGCCCCAGGCTTAAGCCCTTGTCAAAGGGTCCTAGCTGAAGACCATTTACAAGTTTAGCTTGCAGAATAGAGTGAATATTTTGCATTATATTTCAGCTCAAACATACTTCAAGTCTCAGTCCCAACCCTTAGCAGATACAAGTGGGCTTGAGGAACTAAAGCTCTACCCTTGGGTTAGACAAGGATAGGAGCACCACTGAAAAGCACTGTGGCTAAGTGGGCAGGTACATTCTCATCTCCAGAACATTTAAAATGAGAAAGGCTTCTCTTTTTAGTTTATACTGAGACTAGTATGTCTAGCCATGTCCTGGATCTCTTCTGATTTATGCATTCAGTATTTGTTCAGGTTTGTAGCTGAAAAATGTGAGTCTACCAGCAAGTTCCCTAACCTTCTACCAGAGACATTACAACTGTCCCATTTCTTATCTCCTTACATCTAAACTACATGGAAATGCTTTCTTTCTCTTGACTACTGAAGTCAAGCAACCCTAACTGAAGCAGTGAGAGAGCTGCTCAACAATATCTGGTTGTAGAAGATAACTCTGTTTAGTATTCAAAGCTTGTGTGTCAATGAAGTGCCAGTCACAATGTCATGATGGGAGCTTGGGAGGCACCAGCTTTCTCAATTATTTGGTAAAATATTAAGGCTGCTCTGGGGAGCTCAGTCAGTTTATCTTCTTCAAACCTCACAAGCAGCTGTCACTGGAAGAGTTTGGCAGTTTGGAAGAAGAAAGGAATGGAAATCCTTAAACAGGCATGGCTGCTGTAGACTCAGCATTGTGAAACTGACAGATACTAAATGTTCTGAAGTTTTTCCACACAATTGTCTCTACATATTGAGATGGCATTAATTATAGCTGATACACAATTAAACCCTGGTGTGGGGATTTTTGGTGAGTCAGCTGATAAAATTATCATGGATTGTATATCACTTCTTAAATATATTTTCTTACACTATATGGTACATTTGCTTCTCCAAAGACTGTTTATTTAACTCTGTCCTTGACTTACTTATTCTTCTCAAAATGAAGAAACTGGAGTCATAGATGGCATCCTCCTACACACATCTCTCCCAGTTGGAGAAGTTAGTGCTCCCACCCATTCCTATGAGCTCCCATGCTTCTTCCTGTCAGATTCACTGGATGAAGTGAATCTACTTGCAGATCATCTTGACAGATCCATGAGGAAGGGAATTGAAGTCCTGCCTGGCACATGTGAATTTGGAGGCTTGCCTACCTTATTTACCTGCTGAAGCTGGGTTGTTACAGAAGCATTGACTTAAGTATTTTGCAGAGGAACACATGGGCTGACTACAAAGGGACATTTGTTGTATGGGAAAAATCTGTGTTGTTATGAGGGCCATTTGTTTGTAATAAATAAATAAAACTGGTATCTTGGACTGAAATTTAATCTTAGAAGATGGAAAAAATAGCTGATATTTTTCTTGGGGAATTCTTACAAGGATAGATGTGAGCCTCTATTTCACAGAAAGTGGGGTAATGACAATAGTTTGTTCTATGGAGTAAATAATTTTGAAAACCAGGAATAAATCTGGAAACTTTTATATCAGTGTTATAAAACAATATAGGGATTTATCAATACTTGGAAATATCTAAAGGGTGAGTGTCAAAAGGATAGGACCAGACTCTTCAGAGGTGCCCAGTGACAGGACAAAGGAGCAAGGGGGACAAACTGGAACACAGGAAGTTCTATCTGAACATGAGGAAAATGTTCTTTCCTTTGAGGGTTACAGAGCATTGGAACAGGCTAGCCAGAGAGGTTGTGAAGTCTCCTTCTCCAAAGATATTGAAAACCTGCATGGACATGTTCCTGGGCAACCTTCTGTAGGTGAACCTGCTTTAGCAGGAGGGTGTTGGTGGACTAGATGATCTCTAGAAGTCCCTTCCAACACTTACCATTCTGTGAACAGGCATGTACAGTTCAGCACTGGGCAGTAATATCTCACTCCCATCTCCCTTCAGCATCCTTCAACTCTTCAGCTGCTGTGGGGGCCATGACTTGTATCACCCTCACTAGAGTAGATAGTTATGGTGTTTGCAGACCTCTAATCATGGAGTAAGTTAATTTGGGTCACAAGCCAGTGGGAGCTGAATCCCTACCAGCTGAAGGGAGTAGGGATTAGGGACATGCTGGGTTATGAAGTGTCTCTTCATACTGCACCGCTGCTGAGGAAGTGATTCACCACTGGGGTGGTTGTGCTCTGCATAGTAGCATTCTTAGGCAAAAAATGTATTCATTTAAGGAGAAAAGTTAAGATGGGATCTTTCTGTAGCTTGTTTGGGACTGCAGAGGAGTTGAGTAGGGGAGCTGAAAGCATGGACTCACCTATCTTGATGGTAATAAATCAAATGTTTCCATATCATTAGGATTTTTTTAAGCAGTAAATTCCTTTCTGTGTTTTGTAGCAACAGGAAGCTAATGAGTCTTACCCAGCTCCCTGATAGCTGATAAACAAAAGTTGCTTGGATTGACTAGAATGAACCTCAGTGTTGAAGGACCCATCAGAGACATTGTTCTACCCACATCTGGGCCATTTGGATGATTTTCAACAAGAAGCTTTTACTTATTTGTGTCTTGGGTAAAATGCAACCTATTAAATAAGGGACCAAGATACTTTAGTGTTTAAAAATTAAGACTAACTTAGGTTTGAGTTTGAACAGTCTGATCACCTCATTGTGTTTTTCTTGTATCTTGTGCATGAATTCAGGAAAAAATGAAGGTTAATCTGCTGGGTTTATATGTAAGTTTTAGAGTAACAGGTGTGAAAAGTTAGTGTAGTTCAGCAGCAGATTTCTCTTGCTTGGGTCTAGACTTGAGAAAGACTCCACCTTCAACTGATCTGTTTTAATTTTCCTGTTTATTTATAAGTTCTGTTTTATTTGTGAATTCTATGGTGTAAGCAGTGATCAGTTTCAGAATTTTCCTTGAAATATGTAGAAGAACAAATAGATACTATCATAAGGAACCAAAGTAGGCAAGCACAGTTAGAGCAAATAGAACAACTGACAGAGTGAGAGTTGAGTGAGCTGTTGATGAGCAGTCTTGTTGGCTTTTCTCTATGATTTTCTCTTTTTAAAGAACACTTTACTTGGACATCATGGTGTCAATTTTAACCAGACTTCTGGTTTTGGGGTGTGGCTTGATACTTTTTCTAAAATGTTTCTCAAATTTAGTAACAACTTAAATCTTACAGAAAAATAATCGCCCATTTTAAGGAGCTATTTTGATGCAGGTACTGTTTAATACTCTAAAGTTGGCTCTGTTTCTGTACTTATCCAGGTTATTCTTTAAATGATCCTCTTCTTGGGAGGTGGTAAGGACACAGAATATACAGACTAAACAAAAAAATAGTATTAAATTTAATAACAATGCAAGTTGCTTCAGTGCCATAGTCATAATTATATGTTGGTTGGTGCTGACCTTATGAAGATCATATTTAGGCTGAAGTAAATTTTAGACTGGCTTATATTGAAATTCACTTTGTATCAAGGGGACTGTTATCCAAATCACTGTAAAAAAAAAATCTTATTCTAAATGGGGATAATCCTGTTAAAGTTTGTTAAAGCAAAACTTTTTTTCTATTCTTTACAAATGCTTTTCCACTTAATCTTTCAGTGTAGAGATTGGTGAAAGTGTGAGAGGAGAAGATGTGTATATCATCCAGAGTGGCTGTGGAGAAATAAATGACAACTTAATGGAACTGCTCATCATGATCAATGCTTGCAAGATTGCATCATCCTCTAGAGTGACTGCTGTAATTCCATGTTTTCCATATGCCAGGCAAGACAAGAAAGACAAGGTAGGTAAGAACTGTGTAACTTCAGAAGTTCTGTTTTCACCTTATTCACTTGAAATTTTTGAAGACGAAGCATTTGCACAAACATTTAAGGGATTTGAAGGCTCTGATTTTTTTTATCCTGTTTTTGGTAAAATGTTCAAGTATATTATCTGTAGGTAAATGAAGTGAGAGAATGAATGATTTTTCTTGTGTTTTGTTAACTGACACACCTTCAGTTTGAAAAAATAGGTTGATGATATATGTATGGTATATTGCAGACCACTCTGCAACCATTCTTTAGGTGGGGTTTACCCTGTATATTTAAACAGAGCCAGATGGAAGGAACTGATTAAATCTACAATGCATATCAGTAATTAATGATTTTTTTATGCTACAAGGCAGATAATTATTACAGATGTGATTTTTTTTTTTTTACATTATATTCATTGCTGCAGACTAAAAATTGTGTGGAAATCCTGTAAATTCTCTTCTGATCTTCATGCCTTTTTCCTCAATTTGGTCTGCCATAACCAATGAATATACCAGTTCAGCCAAGTTGATAATACAGTTACAAATTCTGTGGCAAGTGAGTTTGATTTTAAAGAATATAGAACTAACCTTGCTATCTCTGTTATATACAAAAAACCCTCTAATACCTTATGTGAATGTTGCTTTTATCTAAACTCACTTCAAAAGAACTAACAAGAATAAAAGTGAAATTGCCTTTTATGATTGGATTGCAAGGGTTGTCTTTCTGGAAAATTGCCCCTCTAATACTACCTATAAATGGACTGTCCCCTCCCTTTCACTTTGGGCATCAAGCAAACCACCCTGAAAGCCTTCTGTTCTTTACATTCTTTTATATAGAATATAACAGGACAGACAAGTAATGCAGAAGCTAAAAATAATAGCAGGTATTACAAAATATGTATTGCTCAGCCTGTGTTGTCTGAGAACAAAACTAAATAGAGGTTTTATTCTACTATTCTTTAAGCACAGGCTCTCTAACACCATGCTAATATTAGGAAGACCCACTTGTTACAGTTCCAAAAACAGAATTCAGGAGTTAGATAGTACCTCCCTATTCTTTGCCTACATCTTTTAGAACTTCATTTTTGCTGTGTTTTATATTGAATAATGCTCTCCCTGGATCAAGAGAGCTGAAATACTATTTCTCATCATAAGAGCTTGAAAGGGAAGAGAAGAACCTTTTGTTGAAAAGGAAGGAAAGCATCTCACTATATTTTGATTTTCAAATTTATGTTGGAAGATCCTGCTAGACCATCCTGTAACAATTTATTGTGGGGGGAAAAGTATTAGTATGCCCCAAGTTTCCTGTGCATCTACGTTAAGCCTTGTCAAAAATACACAAAATCTGTGTGGCAGGCTTCCAAAGCAGACTTTTTCTACTTAAAACTCTGTGTGGTGGCCCAGCATACCACCCAGGAGCAGTTTGTCTTTTGGAAATGTCATCTGAAGATGGATAGCCTAGGAAAGTGATTTTGGTTAACAGAGCTTTGGAGCATTGTTCCAGACTGTTCTCTGGCTGTCACTTGAGTTCTTCTGCAATTCTAGGCAAGCTTTTTTTTTTTTTTAACCTCTCTTTTGCAATTGAGAAAATGTTTGCAATCTTTGGAAATTAACCTTGATAGTTGACCTCCATGTTGCAAAATAAGCTATAATATAGCTGTCAACATTGGGCAGCTTATTGACAGGGAAATCTTTCCTCCTGCTGGTGAATTGCATCACATCACTTGGTCTTTGACCCACGTTGAGTGCAAAAGCTTTGTGTGCTGCCTGAAGTGTCAGTAAAGTGCCAAACGTTTTCTTCCTATGGTTATACACAGATTTTCTTCTCTCTGGTGAAAGATATTGTGGTAATTTACTTGACTATGAACTGAAGCAGTATAATCTTCACTAGCTGGATGCTGTTTTCTACTTTGAATTTAAGTTATTGACATTAACCCATAAATAACTATATAGACTGAGTCCTTGCTGCTGGAAATAACCCTGTATTCTTCATGCCTCTGCTGCAGTTACGATCACTGAGAATAATGAAAGTGCTCTTGATTTAGGATTCAGTTTTCTAAGGAAAGGACCTTGCAGTAAAAAATCATTCTGAACAAGGCCTCTGTAATCTGCTCTGGAAACGTTGGCATTAAACTCAGACTAGCTTTAAATGACAAACAGAGGAGGGGGTTTTTTTTGTTTGTTTTTGAATCTTTTTTAAGAAGGGCTTGCTGAGAATCATAGAAAATTTGGTAAATGAGAGGCAGCCAAGCACTGCCATCAACTACAATGCATCTGACACACAAGATTAGCTCAGGCCTAGCTATCTCTGCTTTGGCCAGAGTTGCATTGCTGCATCCTCTAATGATGCTAACCTTCCAAGCCATGCACAGGAGATGTTTATATGGGATGCTCCAGAGGTGCCTTTGAGATAAGTTAGAAGTAGAGTGAGAGGTGAGTTTGGTGTTCTATAGCTGATGTAACTTTGTTTTTTTGATTTGTAGAAGGGGTCCGTGGAGCGTTGGGTAGGTATCTGTTTGTTTTTGTTTTTTAATCTAACGCTATGCATTTCCATTAATATGGCCTGAAAGGGTGAAACTTCATGGGTTATGTTATGTATAACTGGGAACATTTTCAGTTTCACTTCTTGATTTCAGTTGTGTTTCACCTGGGCCATGACAGTAATCCTGTGGAATAATTTGCTACTAGAAAACTGCTAACGTCTAGTTAAAAATTTATCTGGCTAGTCAAGATAATGGCTGTCAACTTCTGAAGCTTCAAAGCATATCATATTTTTGAAATGATAAATTTAGTTAATACATTAGTGAACATTCAGTATCCATACACTTCACAACTGGCTTTCTTGTTCTTGGAAGTGAAAGTTCCAGTTATATATCTTTGGGTTTCTTTGGATTTTTTTCTTGTCAGTATGCATGCGATGGATTTTGAGCAAGACAATTTAATAAGATGCTTAAAGGCAACAGAGCTCTAATCTTGATGGACAACTTTCAGCTGTGTGCCCTTTGCATAGCTACTCTTGTGAGGTTGTTTATATTAGCTTTGTGGATTGCCCCCTGCCCCTGGTAATTTGAGGAACTGTGAATAAATTCATAATGCATCACAAAGGAAGAAATCATTTCTATAACTTAAAATAAGCAAGCGGAGATTTTGTTTAGGAACTAAAAACTCAGTGATTTTACAGTTTAGTTTCTGCATATAATGTCATGTTGCATTTCACACTAATAATTCTGAAACTAATCTCAAATTGTGTCAAAGAATGAGACAATGAATACTGTGAATCTCTTTGTGTTCTTGCCTCTCTGATCAGAAGCAAACCTTACAAACTCCAAGATAATCTTGTGTTCTTATCTGCCTTTGTCATCCAAGTTTCTGAATAATGAGGCCAGGTTATCTGAGGTTCTCATGAGTTATACTTCCTTTGATTTTAAAATAATCTTCAATTTGGATCATGTTGTAGTATAAAACCTATTTTCTATGTGAGCAATCAAACCTTAAATCCTTTTAAACATGTCGTGTCTGCTTTCTTCTAATGCACAACTCTGTGTAAAGGAAACTGTCAAATAGCTGCAAACTTCATTTGTCTTAATCTCCTGTTAGCCCATTCTTGAGAAACAGGTATTGGGGCCTGGCTATCTTTCCTTCCAAGACCCTCTGTCCACCAACATGTAGGCAATCTGTGATGTGTGCATGTCTGCTAAAACAAGTTACCTAGTGGTAAAACCTTCAAGTTCTTCCTTCTGGGAAGGCAGCCTGCAAGGCCAGCAGCTGACACAAGTACCAACTGGTAACGTATACATTAGTATTTGATGCAGTAAAGTATTTTGGGTTGTGTTTTTTTTTTGTGATAGTGATACTTATGATATTGATACATGAGACAAGCTAAGTGTTATTCACATTGAACAGAAATGGAAAAAATAAAAGCAGAATTCAGTGTGCTGGATGGAGAGGAAATAGCAAACAATATTCTGAAAAGGATGTATTTTGTCTTTAACAGCTAACCTGAACCAGTGACTTGTTTCTACCAGAGCCTCATCTGGCTGCTATGGGTTCAAACAAGTCCTGGTGTGCAGCACAAGGGAAGTGGTGGAAGTGTATAGCCTGGGAAGAAGAGAGGGGAAAAAGCAGGGGAGCAAATCTCTGAGTTCAGCATCACCTGTTAGCCTAGCTTAGCAGTAGTGTCAAAGCAGATCTTTGCAAAGAGCTGATAAGGAAACATTGTGTTAGAGCCGAAAGAGCAGGAACTACATCTTCTTTTATTAGATGTTGCCAGAGATTTGAGACTATTTTGAAGCCCAGCTAAAAAATGTTAGTTTGCACTGCTAAGATAAGCTGATCAGCAATTTGAATGGCATGAACCACAAGTGTACTACTAATAATAGAACATCCAGAAAGCTTTGGCTGACTTGGACCTTACAGAACAGAACTTCAATGAGGAGCTGTGTAGTCCTCAGTAACAAGAAAATCATCCATGCTGAAGCACTAATGATAGCAAACTCTTCTGGAAGCTATGTGCATCTGAACTACAGAGATCAGAGATCTAGGATAGTGCTAGCTGTTGCATCTATCTTCTGTGTATTTACACAGACCAAATGGGGTGTTTTTCAAATTGAAGAACTTGTGTAATATTGATGATAAACTTGACCCAGCCATAAGAAAAACTGCATTATCTCATTTTCTTTTCTGGAAGTATGCTGGCAACGTGCAGGTTAAAACAGAGAAATGCTGTTTCCACTTAAATTAGCAAAAGTATGGAGCAAAATACTGGCTCCATGATATGACAGAGACAGAAAAGCATCCAGGTTAAATTGGCAGTGGTTCATCTTCTTTTAGGTTATGTCTTTCAGCATCAGGGGAAGGAGAGCAAAGATATCCTGTAGTTGTGTGTATGGAGTGGAGGAAGAGGGGGTTCCTAGGAGGCTAAATGAGGCTGCTTGATAAAGAGATGTAGCAGGAGATAATACTATGCCAGAAAAAAACCCAGTCTGTGGCAGTGAGATGGAGCCTCTGAATTGCAGTTCTGCTTTCATGCTAATGTTATTGCCAGCTATCAGCCTTATTTAAAGATTGGCAAAAAGAAACAAGAAGTTTTGTTTAGTATTTATGTTACAGAAAAAACTGTCTAGGGCAACATAGCTTTCTTCCATTTTTAGCTTAAGAATTGAATTTTTAGGTTAAAAAAATCTGAAAAATCTTTAGAGCTGCTAAAAAAAAAAGCCAATGAGGTACCCTCCAGTCAGTTTTCCATCTTTCCTTTTTTTGTGTTGCTGTTCTGCAACCTTTTCATTTTAAAAAGCTCTTGGCATTGACATGAACTTTGTTAATATGATTTTTCCTCTTCTTTTGTTGTTCTTCTCTTTTCATCTCTCCTGTCTCTTTTGGGAATTCTAGACTACTAATTGCATCTGACAACTAAGCCTGGATTAGCAAAAAAGAATATGTAGGCCAGGATAGAAGACCCCTTGCCAACATGGATCTCTTACAAGCTTTACTGTGTCATGAAGAAATATTTGATACTAACTTTGTTTTTAAAGCAGCGTTTTGAGAAGTTGGGTTCATTCTACCTTCAATCTTTATTTTTGGCAATGTTTTTTAGAATAGGATAGTTACTTGAGAGTTGGGTGTTAATGTAGGGTTAGACAAATAGAGATTGTCTGTCTTTCTGCTATAGAAAAACTAAAAGTTTTAAACAGTAGAATTGGAAAATTATATCCCCAATTTTATCTGCTTGTTACTCTAATTACTGTAAAGCCTTATTAGGCAGATTGTGCAAACTGATTTAGATATTCCAAAACGTTTTGCTGAGTTTCTAGCAAGATCAGCAATTGACAGGCTCGTTTGCTCAAAGTTCTGGGGCTCTTCATATCTAGATTCCAAATATTCTAAAGGAAAGAAACAAAAATTCAGTAAAAGCAGCTGATTTTCTGACTCCTTGCACCTAGACAAAATCTTTTTAAAATTTAAACATTTGTGCTTTATTCCTCAGAGCCGTGCTCCAATCTCTGCCAAACTTGTTGCCAACATGCTGTCAGTTGCAGGGGCTGACCACATCATCACCATGGACTTACATGCTTCTCAGATCCAGGTGACTCTCTCTTGTTACTAGCTGTGGGTAGGAGCTCTATTGAATTCATGTGAAAAACTAATATTCATTCTCTGATTTTTCTCATTGTTTTGAAAGGCTATGTACAGAAGTGTATTTCTCAGGGTTCAGAGAAAGTCTCACTACCTGTTTCTACTTACATTTCCTTTTTGAAAGAGACCAGCCTTGCTTTTATGGGGTGATTTTGTAGGCACTTCAAATACTTGTGGATTGGAGTCTTCAGTAGAATTTGCCAAGTCTAGCATAAGAGCTCCCAGAACATAAAATGTGCTGGCTTGGGGCAGGGTCTCATAATCCTGGCCTGGTCTGAGATTATAGTATTGCCCTAGATAGTTTTGTTGTTAAGCCAAGGGGACAATGTTCTCTTAAGAGCAGTGGAGATGTTGGCTGGCAACCCTTAACTGGTTTACTGCTGAATCCAGCAAATTGCAAAACTTTCCTCAGACACAGAGCAGACATCATTTGTCATTTTTTTGTGTACCTCTTTTCAAGATACTTTGTTTTTTCTAGAAAAATACTTTTTGATTTCTGGGATTCTGGTTAATTGGAATTTCCTATTATACTAGATGGCTGTCATGCAAATAAAAAGCAGTTTCATTTGTGGTCTAACACAGACTTCTTGTCATTACAACTTCCATAAAAAGAAATATGCCATTTCTGCTACTCAAGTAATACTAACTTGATTCTTCCCATATTGAAATACTACTGTTCATGTCAAGCCACTGAAATCTATGGAAGTTGAGTATTACTCATTGGACTTTTTGAGGGCTTTTCACAAGCATGAATTTACTTGGGTGCCTGAAGGTGATCTTCTTTTCTGATTTTTATATAATTTGAGAACAGCTGTTCTTTACTTCACTACTTTTTGTCTAACTTCTACTGCACTTGATAGTAATATCAGAGGGCAGGATTAGGCCAGTGTAAAATACTGATTAAAGTTCTACCATACATGAAAGGCAATAACTTGATTCTTTGCCTGTGTCTTCATTCTAGGTAAGACATATTCATGAAACTCTTTTTTTCTTTTGGACTAGGGTTTCTTTGACATTCCAGTAGATAACCTGTATGCAGAACCTGCAGTGCTGCAGTGGATTAAAGAAAACATTTTGGAGTGGAAAAACTGTATCATAGTCTCACCTGATGCAGGTGGTGCAAAAAGGTACTATGCAAGCCTAAAACTATTAGTCTTTCATGTAGTTACTGGTTAACTAAATAGTTTTGTCTAGTCTTTTTTCTTCTGTGCTTTATGCAAGGTGTATGGGCACCACTGATGAATCCAACTGCATTGTAGAAACAAAACAACTAGTTCTTCTGATGTTGTTCATGCTTGAAAACATCCAGGAGCTTTCTATATTCTAAAGCAAATATTTTTGTCTCTCCCTGGTTATGGCCTTATTAGCTGAATCCCTCTGCAGGAGGGAAGAGATTTTTCCTGCTGCTTCCTTGCTTTAGTCCAGGTGCTGCACCTCTTCCTGCTTCCCTCTGGAATTGCCTAAGTTTCCTTCCTCTGTCAAAGCATATGGGCTATCCCACTGTATCTGCTGGCATTTAGGTAAGAGCTTGATTGAGTCTGGACTCAGTCTGTAACAAATTTTGCTATTGCAGATTGTTTGGCCAACAGAGGTCACCCTGAATATTTTAAAAGATCTTTGTCAAGTAGATACCTTGCTAATAGAATTACTAATGAAGTAAGCTACTTAATTACTAGTCAAATACTGATAAAAGAACTATTAATCTGTTAACTTGTTTTTTCCCTTTGGTTTAATTTCACATTCCTGCAATGATATTTTCAGGTAGGATGTTCAAGTGCATACTGCTGCAGGCTTAAAATTGAGGCTACCCCTACTTTTAAATTTTCTAGTGTGACTGGGCATTGCAGAAGCTTAATGGAAGCTTGTGAATAGCTGAAATATTTTCAAAGCCAGGCACTTAATGACAGAAAACCAAGTCAGTTCAATAAAAAAATCTATTACTAAAGACTCTCTGGTTGTATTTATCAGCAGTGAATTAAGATTGTTTCAAACCTATCATCTCATTATTTGCAAAAGTTTGTGCTGTGGCAATTTGAAAGCCAGGAATCAAACTGTGTTTTATGACAAACAGACATGTATAGCTCTGTTCTTTCCCTAAAAGTGATGTATTTATTCCTGTAATAGGGTTACTTCAATTGCTGACAGACTGAATGTGGATTTTGCTCTCATTCATAAGGAAAGAAAGAAGGCAAATGAAGTGGACAGAATGGTCTTGGTCGGTGATGTGAAAGACAGAGTAGCAATTCTTGTTGATGATATGGCTGACACATGTGGCACAATATGTCATGCAGCAGACAAGTAAGTATTATTATGAACTGTACTGTAACCTGCAGATGTCATGGCATGAGACCTTGCTGTAGCTTCCAGGAGGAATTTGGGTGTATAGTGTACTTTACAGCAACTTGTATCTGGCTCATCTGTAGCCATGTATGTAAACCTGCATCACAGTGTACTTCTCCTTCATGTTCTACAGGTTAGTATCTGCTGGAGCCACTAAAGTCTATGCTATTCTTACTCATGGCATCTTCTCTGGTCCTGCTATTTCTCGGATCAATAATGCATCATTTGAGGCTGTTGTGGTAACTAATACAATCCCTCAAGAAGAGAAAATGAAGCACTGCCCCAAAATTCAGGTGTGTCATCTGTTTAAACTCTGGATTTGTATTTTAGTCTTCACTGATGCTAGAATTTGTGCCTTGATGGGAAAGTAATATTCTAAAATACATCTTGCTGTAACATGCCAAAGACTTGTTTAAAGGGGATTCAGGTGGTACAGTAGAATAATTCAAAATATTTGGTGTTTGCAACAGATTGAGTATGCCTGACTGAAAGAGTGGTAGATCTAAAATTGGTTGGGGTTTTGGGTGCTTTTTTTGATCCACATTAATCATACAATATTTGTGTGTAGGAATTGAAGTTATTTGTTATCGTGGATGCTACAGAAACCTTAGATGATTACTTTTATTTTAAATGCACTAATGAAAATGCTCAAGATAACAATGACATGGTTCTTCTCAAAAACCAAACTGAAAATCAAAGCTGATTTATGTCAGTAGCTTTTACATGAGAATGTTCTGGGAAGTCATGTGTCCCTTTTGGAGTTTTTGCTTAGTACTGAGTGCAAGAAAGCATAAAAGATTGGGGGGTTGATACAGTATTGAATTTTTTTAAAAGCTCAACAATTATTTGGTTTTTATTGAAAAAAGTCACAAACATTTAGAAGGAATACTTCCCAGTGTATTCCTGGGAATACACTGCCATCTGATGGCTAGAATAGATTTCTGACAACATGCCCTGTGCCAGAAGTCTTCAGCAGTATGCCTGTGCAGCAATCTTATTCAATGCTTTCTTATTCAGTTTTTGAGTTTGTATTTTGTATGACTGGAATTCTAGTGTATATGTTAAGCCAAGTACCTAATGCTTTAGTGTTATCTTACTTTCTAAAAGAGAGAAGAGAGCACAATGATAAACGTTCAGTTTGTTCATGTGTTTATAAACTGTATATTTTATTGTTCTTGGCATCTCATAAAATTTCTCTTCTTGATTTTTTTTTTCTTTCAGTTTATTGACATTTCCATGATTCTGGCTGAGGCAATTCGACGAACACACAATGGTGAATCTGTGTCTTACCTGTTCAGTCACGTCCCCTTGTAACTGCACAAGATTACATTGCCTCTTTGCCAAAGTCCCTTCAGCTGGCACTGTTCTTAACAATACATCTCAACCACAAGAAATTAGTATCTTTGTAAAATTCCAGAGCTTGTATGTTTAATTATTATATTTGTCTTGTAATTACCATTTCTTCTTTGTAAATGGACAGTAAATCTCTATCTTTCAGAAACTTCATTAATACTCATGAGCGTCTCGAAGTCTTGTGTGTTGCCTAAGTTCAATTTTATGTGCCTGTCCTCACTTTCTGCTAAACTACTGCTTTGGATCCATTTTTTTCCTATACAGAACTAGAAACTGTTCACAGAACTTAGTGGGATGGATGCATGTAAGATCATTTTCTGTGTCAAGCTAAATGCTGCAGGCTTGGGTATGTTGTGTCTGTTCATCTGTCCAGCAAGCAGCTGTTGATTATTGTGGGGTTTTTCAATGTTTTAACTACCATGAATAGTATTTTGTAAACCCTAAAAGAACGTAAACATAATGTTACTTTTGAGGAACTGTTGACACATCCATAGTATTAACTGTTTCATACACTTGATATTCTTCTCCACAAGGTGTATGTGGCTGCTGTTTTCTTTTGTAAAGTTCTCATTCTGTTAAATCATTTGCTTAACATCTATTTTATGTGGTTACTGTCTTCATTTGTAAGATTAATATTTGAGCATTCCTGAGATGGTTCATGTCATGTATTTCAGTAATAAGGACCCATCTTTAATTTTGACGAGTTT
This sequence comes from Bucco capensis, assembly GCA_013396975.1. NCBI lineage: Eukaryota > Metazoa > Chordata > Aves > Piciformes > Bucconidae > Bucco > Bucco capensis. Next base: position 1,536 of record VWZO01013335.1, on the reverse strand, counting down.
GGTTTTGACATTCCTTGATTGTGATCATGTGAATAATTTCATAGCAGTTTTTCTGTTAACGTTGTAAAGCTTCACTATGCAAAGTCCAAACAGCAAATTTAAACAAACTTATGTTTATACAAGCTGGTCTCTATCCACATTTACTTGATTAAAATGTATCTGATTTCCACACACCCCTCCCCAAACTGCACAATAGAGCGTTGGGTTTCTGTTACAAAATAGCACAGGATTTTACTATGCAGCCAGTGAACTATGGTAGACTAACTAATTCTCAAATTAGAGAAGTCAAATAATTATAAAAACAGTTTTTCCTCTTGTATGCTGAGAGATTACAATAAAGTACAAGTAATGCAGTCAGTAATGGATTCTAGGGGGGGAAATCCTCCAATTAATACTGTAATTTTAGGTCTTCAAATCCTTCCATTGCTAGAAAGGAAGAAGAGTTTGTATATTCAGATAGTGTTCCTGCACCTAGATCATGGGAAAACTGTTTCCTACCTGAAACTGTTGTTGCTAATTACAAAAGCATTTGCTGTGCTTGAGAGGTGCTACTTTACTGTGGAGTTGGATAAAAACTAGGCTTGTTTCATCTTACGTTGCTTTTTCTGGGAGAATGGTACAAAGTTGTATTATAAAACAGATTTTTCCATTCCATTTAAGGCAGTCTTTGAATAGACTATACTTTTGGATTCTCTGAGAATGAATCTGTTTTGTATTTAAAAGATTTTTCCAGTAAATTTGTTTCTTCTGAGGGTTTTTTCCCTATATGGAAATGAATTAAACAGGTTCACCTGTACTGATTTCAGTGATGAATACAGAAATGGGATATCTAACATGTAGCAATGAGAGTTCAGTGCAGCCATTAGTTCTCAAAGGACTTCATTACAGTTAAATTTTCAAAAATACTTTATAACACAATAGAAATGAGTTTACATTATTGTTATATTCAGTAAAGCAATTTTTTAAATGCAAGATTTTTTTAACCTATTCTCTCAAAAAATATGACTTTGCAGTTAAGCTGTTAACTCCAAGTCTGTGGCCACAAAATTATACAAAAGTTGAAACTTAATTACTATGCAAAAGGCATGTAATCAGTTAAATGCACAGTATCAACTTGGTTGCTTTATAGGTCAGATTTTTGTTACAAACAATGCTGAATTATCTGCCTTTACTGTGCACAAGAATTATAAATAAATCTTGAAAATCACTTGTGCCAAGAGATTGCTTGTGGTTTTATTTTTATATTCTTGGGGTTTGTGTGAGGATTTTTGTTTAGTTTGGGGTTTGTGTTTTTTTTTTCCTTTTTGGGTGTTTTTGAAACCATGCCCTGCACAGGTCAAAATAGGGAAGAATGTAAGATTGTTTCACATGCAAACCTTGTTCATAAAGCAGACTCCAAGTGTCTTGGACTTAAGGATGAACTGTTAATCACACCAAGTTGGTACACACTTTTATAATAAGAACATCCTTCTCCTTCTTTATGGCTTGACATGAAAAACACAATGTTTAAACTTCATTGGGAATTTGTATGTATGT
>VWZO01013334.1:92992-166277 GCA_013396975.1 Bucco capensis | reverse complement strand
CAGGAAAATTTATAAAACCTTTGTATTGAGTGGTGTCTATAAATGAAGTGTTGCTGTTACCCAAGTCCTTTCTGTACACAGACTTATTGTTAAATCAAAATTCCCAATCTTTGAATTCCTGGCTGTTAGCCTAGACATCTCAGATTCAAGTCATATGTTCTCAGCATTTTAGGTTCAGTGTAACAAGTATAGAGAAGACTGAGAAACTTATTTCAGTTACTGAACCTTGTAGTTTTGTATTTATTTCAAATTTCATTCAATTCTCAATATCAACATGATCTAAAAGTTACTTCTTTGCTTTTTGTAGCACTTAGGATGGTAATTTTGGCTTCTAAAACTGCCAGGTTTTATAGAACACACTTCATAGACTATTTCTGCAGTGCAACCTTTTTTTTTTCAAACAAGCTTTGACATACTTGAACTTTTTTCTGTGTACATGTATACAGAACACCTGCCTGTGTGTCACTGCTCTTAACGCGAGATCCTGTTTCAGTAGGTCAGCAGTTGTTGGATTTAGTTTCCTTTTGATAATACTTACATGGATGCATATAAACTTGTAACAAAGGCAAGAAAAAGTTCGCCTGATGATAGTTTTTAAAACAAACAAAAATTTCTATGACTGTATTCTGAGGCTAAAGTTAGATTAAAAAGTTCTTCAGCTAAGCTGAAATAAGAAAGCTTTAGGTATGCAGTACAAATTTCGCAAGGAAAGATGAAATCTTTCCTTTTGCAGCTAAATACGTGATTGATTGTGGTTTGGAGTTGTTTCTTCATTTTTACATTCATCTCCTTCTGTAGCTCTTTCATGATGGGGGAAAATGCTTTCTTGGTTTGGAATGTTATGTTGTATCAAGAAGCTTTTACATTTGTACCGGACTTAGCAAGTTACATGTAAGACTAAACCTAGCCTACGTGCACAGAAGTCAGTGTAGAGACTGAAATGGGCACTAGCAAACCAAACTAAAAAAAGGGACACCTAAATCCACGAGTAGTTTAAGTACACTTTGCTGTCAAAGGATGCAATCCTGCCTCTAGCAGCTTGTTTCCATGTTCCTCTTCCTTTTTCTACCTGTGCTGGCACAGATATACATGTAATGCCATAAGAAACCAATTGGGTGAGTGATACTGTGTAAGCTTTTTCTCTAGGTTGTTTTTAATGTGGGTCAATTTATCTGGTTCACAGAATATTTGGACCAGAACAGAGGAGGGAAAATGGATATGAGAATGCAGAGGATGGCAGGTCTTCCTCAAGGGCAGAGTTCATCACTGCTACCAGCCTAAATTGTTTGGGAAATACAACATGGGTTATATGATACTATCTTGTAAAATTTAGTGATGCTATTAAAAATACAGCGATTGTAGTTTTGGTTGATACATGAGGTTAAGAACAGTAGTGGGGCTAAAGCTCAAATTTGAAAGGAGGTGCTGGAAGTTTTGGCATCTACAGTGGCTAACTACAGTGCATACTCTGCCTTGAATCCCTCCTTCACTGAAAACCTGGCATGTTTGGCTTTACTTATATAAACATAAAAATGTATATAGCATGCATATATAATTTATACAAATGAATGTTATGTATGCAGATTTAATATGACACTTTTTTGTATTGTCGTGTAGTACTTGTTAGGTATTTTAAATCTAGTAAATGAATGAATTCTACATGATATTAATTTGGGCTTAATGTGTAACAGTGTTCTTGTGGAAAGCCTCTGAATAAAATTATTTTATATGTTGGATATTTTAGGAAATTTTTATAGTGTTTACATTTTTCAGTTAATTTAATCTGTTTTGCAAAGTCAAGCACTGAATGCTGATAGTATGGTGTAGTTGCACATATTCCTTGATGGCATTCCTTCAGTCTTCTGGGGCATGCTTGTTGCCAAGTGGAAGGAGGTGGAAGCTCTTAACTTCAAACCTGAGACTTAGTGTCTATGTAGTGATTACTAGCAAAAAATCCCCAAACAAAACCAATAACAAACAACAACAACAAAAAAACCCCAAACAAAACAAAAACCCCAAAACCAAATGAAGCCCCACTTCTCTTTCTTGTGTCAGGAAGAACTGGAAAATATTGCTAGACATCTAACAGACAAGTTACCACAGTACAGCTAAATGCAGAAGAGGAAAGTGGAATAGCAGTGGCATTATTCCAGGATTCTGTCCAAATGAACCAAGTCCAATAAGTTGTTGAGATATCTACTCGGGATGCTGGCCTTTGTGAGAGTTGGCATTCAGACTGAAAAGTGACTCCTACCTCCACAAAGCTTGTACTGAATGTGACTTAATTCCCTCTGGAAATGGATGGCATGTTTAAGTACATGTTCTGTGTGAGTACACAAATCATTGGAGTGTCACTGTTGTAATGAAATTATTTTCTAAGTGTTTTTTCTTAAGTCAGTTGAGTTTTTCATGTATGGAGAAGAGGTCTCGTCTATATGGATTTGGTTATCTTAGAACAGCTAGCTATTTTCTACACAAGGAAGAAAATGAGTACATACATTGGCTAAGACTGAACTGGTCCAACAGCTTGTGCTTGCAGAGAGAATTTACTGGTGTTTGCTGGTGTAGTGTTGCCCATTTTGCATTTGCTCTGGTTCTAACTTCATCTTGAGCAGGCTCACTATTCATTTAGGAAGGTATTTTATTTTTCTGTTTCCTGATATGTAGCAAGCTGAATCTGCCTAGAGACAAGTTCAAGAAATGCATCGTGTTATATGCAATTGAGGAAACATTGTCACCTACATTCTCACAGGCATGAGAACTCCTCCTTTCTGCATTTGCAAGCCTATAGACTGGCTCAAGTTGGCTTCTGTAATACCAGGAAAGCTGCTGTGTTGTTACAGTTGTCTCTCCTGCCTTAGTAGAATTCAGGTAATGATCAGTAGGCTGCAACTGTGTGAGGCAGACTTGGGCTATGCATACTTGAGAGCAGGAATCCTGCCTATACAAACATGTCTGGTGTGAGGTGTTGTGGTTCCTTTTTGAAACCATCTGATGTCATAGACCACAAATGCCAAAAGGCTTGATTTTAGGAACCCTGTTCTAAGGCATCAGACGGTTGGAAATCATCACTCTCTAATGCTTCCACATTAGGAAGCTGGGAAGCTGGACTCAGAAGCAAGAAGCAGCAAAGCTGGGCCCAAAGCAGGATTGCAAGGGAAGCAAAGAAGAGGGCACAGAGGGAACTGTCCCCTAAATTTATACTGAGCATGATGTGTATGAAATGGAATACTCAGTTGGTCAGTTTAGGGTCACCTGTCTTGCTTGTTCCTTCCCTATAGGTGCAGGCTTTCACCCTGCACCCCCCTCACTTCCTAGTGGAATCACAAATGGTTTACATTCCAATTCTTAGCTGTAACCCAAACATTTAAGTTTAAGCTATTAGAAGCTGGCCATGTTTTTGAAAACAGACTGCCAGCTTTCAGAGAAATGCAGTCACTTTTAAAGGAACCTTGGCTGGAAGCAATACCACCTTAGCAGAATCAATTCTGCCCCAGCCTGAACCAGGACACACTGCTAATACAGGAATAGATTAGAATGTGCTTGTACGTTTAGCAATGCGTTCTTGTTCCGATTCCTCAGAACTGACTTATTAAAACTTATTCAAATGCTAATGAAACAGTAGATGAATGCTTAAAGGCCTTATTTTTACTGTTAGAAACCTACTTCTAGGTACAAGTCTAAAGTTGAAAAGTAAGACTGAATGAGAACTGCATAAATGGTATGAAGTCAAAATGCAACTGAAGCAACTGAAAGCAGTGATGATGGTATAACCTCCAATGACACTGGTTTATTCTGCTTTCTCAGTTACTATAGTTCAATTTGGGATTTTTTTATAACACTGTGTAACTGTATTAGCATATATGAAAAGTCTTCTTGGTATGGTTAAAGTAGCATATCTAGTCTAGACCAACTCCTACTTCAGCTAAAAGTTTGATAGCCGTCCTGTTCTTTGTTGCGTTTTATCATACTGACTTGTGAATATTTTTGAAAACTACAAATTATTTTGGCAAATAATCTCTTTTTGATCTTGCTTTAATCCTTCAAATATGAAGTTATCTTGGAAAGGTTTGCGGTTCCAATTTATGAAAATATTATGTACTGGAGGCTGAGTTTATTTTATATATAATACAACACTGACTGAAAAAGAACAATTAACTTATTGGTGTTTTTTGTTCTTCAGAAATGGAGGAACAGAATGATGGACCTGAGATTGAAGATTTATAATGGATTATGGGATTATACATTGAAGACCCAGCAGGCGGAATGTCCGAGTAACTGAAGAAAATGGGTGCTAATGCATCTAACTACCCTCACTCATGTTCCCCAAGGGTAGGGGGAAATTCACAGGCACAGCAGACATTCATAGGTAACTATTTTCAGTTATCATTGCTTACATAAATGACTTGTTGGATTGTGTATTCACTGGATTTGATTATTTTGCAGTAATATTATGCAGAGCTTTTATTTTCTAGGTCACCAGTTTGAATCTATTCAAACCCAATTGTGCATAAAATTCAGTACTATCTAGTATCTATTTGGTCTGTGTAGGTCAATAAGTTGATCTGCCGTTTGCAAGTAAATAGATGTTAGGTTATTTAAATAAAGTAAAGCGGAGTTTTTTTGATAATTAAACCATGCATGCTAGATTTTCCAGTTCAAGAGCAGTTGCTGTCTGTTAAATCTACCTACCATTTTGTACTCCTCATTCTCTGATTTTTTGTGAAAATGTTAGCGTGTATAAAACTATTGATTATCATTAGTCATTGTATTATTGGCACGTGTCTAATATGAGTGAATTGCTTCCTTATTGATAGAAGGGATAGCTGTGATAAGCCTGTTAAACAACTTCTCCTGTCCTTTTCCTGTTCTATATATGAGGAATGGGGGCAGTTACTGTCCCAACAGTATTATTTGCAAGAAAGGACCTTGCTTTGCTGGTGCCATGAGTTGAAGTGCCTTAAGAAGTTATTTTCTTATCTCTGTCATAACTGGGGCAAGTATTACCTTCATATGCTTTTTCAGTCTAGTGCAAAAACATGTCAGTGTTGATCTAAGTACTGTCACACTATAAATAATAAATAGTTATGTGATTAATCTAAAAAAAGACAATTTTTGAAAAGATAAATCTTGCCTAAAAACCCCAACCTTGACAGCCTGAAGAATAATCTTAGCAGTAAATAACATAAATACTTTATAAACACTTTTCTCCTTTATGCCTTAGCTTGCAACACTGCATAAGTAGTTATTGATATTCAGTGTTACTTCTGTTCTTAATCACCACTGAAAGCACAGTGTTATCCTTAGCAGAGGAAAAATCGACTTGCTCTGTATTTTTTCTCAGCTTTTGTGACACTCCTAACTTTCAGAGACCTATATAGAGGATAGCCCACAAACTGTTGCATGTAAAGACCTGGCTAAAAATTCTGCATGTGCTGTTTGTATGCCAGGGAAGAACTTCAGTACTAACATCTTGGACATCCATTCTGTAAAGTGCCTCTTAAGGCTTTATGTATTTACAGTGTATAAGTACTCTTAACAGTAGTGAAAAGTTTGCTCTAGTTTGTATGTATACTTCCTAAAAATCAAAACCAAAACATTTTTATTACATATATTATCTGCCTCTATATTGAGTGAAGAGAAACCCTTACAGACCTGAAAACAGGCAGATCTGCATGCTGAAATACCTTTTGAGCATACTTGATGAGGGGAGAGTTCCAAAGCCTTCACTGAATTGCCCAGAAACTTTCTGCTTGTTATGTGGAGGGTGGTGTTGATGCTCTTCATCAATAAATTCACAATAGAAACCCATTATGTATTTTATCATGTTAAATGTGTTGCTCCCCAGTACCTATTGAAAATTGTGATTGAGACTCTTTTTGAGGAAGGTCTAGAAGTGTGTGGCTGTCTCATCTTAGGAAGGCAAATGAGTGTTCTCGTTAACGTTCTCACTGAGAGATTCAGATCCTATGGTTGTGCGTACATAAGTGTGTTAGTAGAGTAAGTGTGCTTATCTACATCACAGGCCTACATCTTTTCTTCCCACTTCATGGAGTTTAGCTGTTTCTCAACTTGATTCTTGTTTCTATGATGGGTTTGTATAGCTGTCTCAGTAGAAAACAGATGTATCCTAAAATCAGTAGATGAGGTTTTCATCACTCTTCAGAATAATGATGTTTTAATGCTAAATATTCTACAGATTTTTTTTTTCTTTTCATGTAGAAGGCATTAGATCTGTTTGCTATCCCAAAGCAGAACTGGAAATATGGAGGCTAGAATTATAATAGCTGCAAAAGATGTATTAGTTGCCTTCTTCCTAGAAACTGGATTCAGGGCTATGGGTTTGTTTTAGATGTTCTGCTTTACCGTTGAAACGCTTCACTGTGTTATGTTGTAAATGTAGGATGAATATTAAAAGCTGAGAACTGATTTGGCAAAGCACAGTAGTTTCATAGGATGAACTCCTATTGTTAGTTGACTTATTGCTGAATTTGTTTACAATTTATGAAGAGGACATAAATCAGTAAAAATAGTGCAGTGCTCTTACTGTAGAAAATAATTTAGTGGTAGCAAAGGCTTAACTAGTCATCTCATTGCTGTTTTGTCTATAGCATTCAGAAGGATGATTTCACACCATTTTCTAAGGTGGTACATCTGTTCAAGATGTTTACTTTTAAACAGAGCTCTATAATTGGATTTTAAAATGTGTAGGCATGCAGAGGACTAGACAGATACCATTATTCATTGTCAAGTGCACAAGTAGTTTCTCTTGGCAGTCATCTGTTTCTTGTAAATATTTATCTGTTCAAAGCTAGATGTGGTCTAGGGGCATGAAGTAGCTATTGCTTTTTAACAGCATTTAACAGATTGGTGCCTCTTAGTGTAGAAGTGGGGAATAAATTTCTATCTCCTGTTTCTAATGCTGCTGCCTTATGAAGGAATACAGGCAGGTCAAAAAAAGGGCTCTTCAAAATTCTTTGAGGGATACAGAGAAACTAGCTGTTGTGAACCAGAGAGGCCTGCTGATGCATCTGCTTCTGTCTATGGCAAAAAGCAGTTGTGTGGTGACACTTTTATAACATTATCTATTTGTAAGGGTTAATAGCAATGTTTGCAGTGCTTCTGAAGATAAATCTTGTTAAGTAGCTTAGGGTGTACAAAGGTTTGAACAGCGTTTTAGTATCTTGTGATGATTCATGTGCAAGCAATACCTCATGGCAAACTTCAGGGAGGGAAGAAATTGAGACATGTAGTGTCCTAGTTTTGCTTCAGTGGAATTTAAGAGAATATTCTGCATTCTCATATTTGCCATTAAAATCCAAAATACTTGAAATTGAAAATGAGCTGGCATGTTCTCCTGGAGCAGAGTCTATCATTATAGAGTGACTAAAGTGCAGTTATACTTTTCTTGTGAAATGTAATCTTTACTCTAAAAATAGAGCAGAAATTCTAGGCTTGTCTCTATCAGCTGTAGACAGACTCTCTACTTTTCTATTGTAATACCTAGTATAGCATGTGGAAGGAATTATGGTGGATTTTGCAGCACAACCTCTTTGTTGGGGTTTTCTTGAGTTGCTGCTTTTCTCTTCATTTAAATGGATTTTTTAAAATGTCTTGAAAATTCAATATGATTAATAGCATGTTGCCTGATCAAGCAAAATTTTATGTAGCATGGATAAAATAGTTAGAGGTCTTTCCTCAAAGAACGCAAAGTTCCTTCCCAGAGTTTTTGCTAATAGATGAATTGTAAAGCCATTGCATAGCGTGATGGGGGTAGTTTTAATTAGCTAGGCATTAAAGACAACTTAAGGTTACTTACAGTTTTTGAGGCTTAAATAATGAAACCATTTAGAGCTCTTAGACTCCTACAGTTGCCCTGTTCTCCAATACAGCTTTAAATTGCTGCTATGTCTTTCAAAGTTCAAGAAATACTTAGCTAAAATAGCATGGTAACTAATAGCAATGTCTTTTGACAGACTGGCCCATAATACCGCTGTCAAAATAGCAACACATCAAATCTACCTGAAACAAATGGAAGTGTGAGGGAGCAATGATAGAACAAGTTACGAAAGACTCAAAAAACTCTGGTGGTTGGATGTATTTTGAACTTAAAGATGGAAAAAAGAGAAACAAATAGTTGAAGCTGCCCAAGTGTACTTATGGAAACATGGTAACTATTCCCAACAGAAAAGGGACAAATACTGTTTCAGATGAATCTGCAACTGTTATTTATGTGCATACTACTTGCAAATGTTTTCTTCTGGTTTCTTCTTTTGTCTGGAAGTAGTAGATGGATTTGTGTACACTTTTTTCTTTTCCTGTCATATAAGAGGTTTTTCACCATCTGACTTAAAGTGAAAATTCTGTAGAAAAAGGGTTATTTCCTAATTTGACTTTAAATATAAAGTCATGAACAGAAGCTACTTTGTAACTAAACATTTTAAAACTACTTTATTAACTAAAACATTACTTCAGTTTTCCATTACTTCTAGAAATGTAGATTGTAATTTCTCTTTCTTACTAAATTGCTGTCAGTGTTACTGTATAGGCAGCTAGACTTAAACTGCCAATCAGCAACGGTTCATTTAGCAGAACAGGTCAGGTATGTAACATGGATAATATTGAGGGGAATCCATTTTTCATTTCATAACATGTTTGATTCATAACATAAATTCTGTATTTATTTTTGAGGGGGAAATAATTGTGTATACTTTAATTGTATCATGCTCTGTTCAAAAGACATCTTGAATAATACAGTAAAACTTAATTTCCCCATATTCTTTTAAATGGGGTGTACATACAAATTTGCATCAGTAGCTCTGTGGAGAGGAGCCCATTTTGTGTTTGTCTTTTGACATTACTTGATTATCATATAACTGGATTTTTACTGTCTGGTTAAATTTGCAGTGGAAAGTTTGTTTTCCCCAGTTTCCCGGAATGTTTTGGTACTTTGTTCTCTTTTTCTTTTTTTCTTGTGACCATTATAACTGTCTGATGCCAGGTATGCTTTTCTTGTTGAAATGACACTTAATGCTAGAAGAACAAAACTGGAAAAACACTTTGAAGGGGAAGAGAGGAGGTATGCTACTTCACTGAGATCATACAAGTTTTTAGTAAGGCAGTGTTTTTCGATTCCGATGCTTAAGACAATAACACTTGTAACATTATAACCACAGTGTTCTCTTCCTGCTTAGATGAGTGTGCTGAGTTCTACAGAGCTGTGTCAACTGGCACTGCTTGGTTCTTAAAATTGAGTGTGTTTTAAAAAAAAATATATACATGTGGTAGTTGCAAAAAATAAAAATAATTTTGTTGTTGTTGTTCTTAATGGCCAGAAAAGCATTCAGTCAGGTTTCCAATTTGTTGAATTACTCTATTCACAAAAAGAAAAAAGGAAAAACGGTGTGGTTTGCAGAGACGTTAATAGACTATTTAGGTGTTATGAACCTAAAATTCTTTAGAGAATAATGTATTCAATTTTCCCTTTTGCCTTCAGGGACATCATCCTACTCTCATCAAGGTTATGGCTGTGAATCAAAGCTGTATAGCCTTGACCATGGCCATGACAAGCCTCAAGACAAGAAAAAGAAAACCTCTGGCCTTGCCACCCTCAAAAAGAAATTCATTAAGCGTCGGAAATCTAGTCGATCTGCTGATCATGCCAAGCAGATGCGCGAACTCCTCTCGGGCTGGGATGTCAGAGATGTTAATGCATTAGTAGAAGAGTATGAAGGAACATCAGCCTTAAAGGAACTTTATCTACAAGCTAATTTGGCAAGACCAGAAGCCAGGACGCTACAAAAAGACATGGCTGAACTTTATCAGTACAAATATTGTACCGATGTAGACTTAATATTTCAAGAAACTTGTTTCCCTGTGCATCGTGCGATATTGGCAGCAAGATGTCCATTTTTTAAGACGCTGCTTTCTTCCTCACCAGAGTATGGGGCAGAAATAATAATGGACATTAACACAGCTGGCATAGATATGCCTATGTTTTCTGCTTTGTTACACTACCTTTATACAGGCGAGTTTGGAATGGAGGATTCAAGATTCCAAAATGTTGATATCCTTGTGCAGCTTAGTGAAGAATTTGGAACACCAAATTCCTTAGACGTTGACATGCGTGCACTATTTGATTACATGTGCTACTATGATGTGGTTCTTACCTTTTCATCCAACTCTGAGTTAGTTGATACTTTTGGTGGAAGTCAGAACTGCCTAGATGAAGAGCTCAGAGCTCACAAAGCTATTATTTCTTCACGATCTCCATTTTTTCGTCACTTGCTGCAGAGGAGGATACAAACTGGTGAAGAAATCACAGACCGAACTCTACGAACTCCAACTAGAATTATATTGGATGAATCTATCATACCAAAAAAATATGCTAAGGTCATTTTGAACTGTATGTATACAGATGTGGTGGACCTCTCAGTTTTGCACTCCAGCCCTTCAGTGGGCAGTTTAAGTGAAGTTCAGGCTCTTGTAGCAGGAAAACTAAATATGACTAGGGCTGAAGAAGCTATGGAGCTTTATCACATAGCACTGTTCCTGGAATTTAACATGCTTGCACAAGGTATGTGATACTGTCCTTACTGTAGAATGTATGACCTAACTGGAACAATTTTTTAGCTGTTTTGCGTGCAGGTATGCCTATTGAATCTTGTTATCAGTTGCTGAGAATTCCTTTAAGAAAAGGTATTTATTTTCCATGTGTAGTTGTAGATAATGCGTCTGTGTTTTCTACAGAAGAAATGCCATATGAGAGCTTTTAACTGTATTGCATGTCATTATTGAAGCATGCTATTTATGTCAAATATGTATAACTGGTCTTGATAGTTCTGATCTTTATCTACTTTCATCTATAATCCCTTCTTCGGGTGTAAATGACAAGGGGAGGATAAAAGAGATTCTTGTTAAGAGGAGGAGGTATTTAGACGTTAAGTGTTCCCTGGATGTTAGCAAGGCAGTAAACTTAAATAGTTGTTTCTGTAGTTTATAGAAGTGGATACATGAAGCCTTCAGTCTTGCTGTTGGAAGGTAAATTTAAATGGCTGAACTGCCCTAGTCCTAGGTCTTTAATATCTGTCTCTTGATGTAGAAGGCAGGGGAAAGTCAGTGTTTTCAGACTTAAAGTTTAGAACGTTTCACTTCTATATATTATTCTTGAAGATCATTCAAATATTGGTAACGTAGTTCCTGCATATGGAGGCTAGCTGGGACTACTGCAACGTCTGATGAGGTGTCGGAGCACTGACTGGTGAATACCTCTTGTGGCAGGAGCTTTGCTTGCTGTTTCATCTGTTGGTGTTGGAACTACTTAGCAGCTATATTATGCATAATAGGATACGGCAATTGCTTCAGGCCTTGCTGGTAGGGGATGAGAATTTTACCATTGAGCTGAGAAATGGAGAATTGAATTCACTGAGATATCAGCAACATGATTTGTTTAAGCTAGTTTAATTTTTTTAAAGAAAATAACTTTCTACAATCGATATGTGCATCTGTAACTTCTGGTTATCAGATGAAATTTGACATGATTGAAGTCTTTAAAATATAAGCTGTCAAGTAGACTTCAGTAAAATAAGAAACTTCTGAAGGAGTGGGCAAGAAAAAGCAGGTATAAGCACTACAGGAAGAGATCATACTTTTAATGGGTTCTCCTAATAGTTATATCAAACTGTGAGTGATAGAGATAAGCAAACTAATCAGAACTATTATATCTTCTGTAGAGGTTGATATTAGGATGCATATTTTCAGAGAATACTGGAAGCTGAAATAATGCTCCTGCAATAAAACTGGCAGGAGAAAAAAAAAAAAGGAGATTAAGTTTTCTGAGATAATCCTGCTACAGGAACGTGAATGAGGTGTTCTTAGGCTCAGAATCATCTAATTGCAGAGCAGCCCAGGTTGGAATAGACCTTGAAAGATCATCTGATGCAACCTTCTGTGGGAAAAAGAGCCTAGATGAGATTATCTAGCACCCTTTCCAATCACATCTTGAAAACCTGCAGTGATGGGGACTGTATCGTGTCCCTGGTGAGGTTATTCCAGTGAACAATTGTTCTTGCTGTAAAAAATGTGTTACATTGAGATGTTTTCTAGTGCAATGTATATGTTGCCCCTTGTCCTCTCCGTGTGGCTCCTTGTGAAGAGAGCACCTCTGTCCCCTTTATAGCTGCCCTTTAGATACTGGAATGCTACTGTGTTGAGATTCCCCCCTAAGACCTAACTCTTTCAGTCTTTCCTCATAGACTGGGTTCTGCAGCACTTCGATCATCTTTGTGGCACTCCTTTGGACCCCCTCCAGTCTGTTTGCATCTTTATTTTTGCTGTTGTTCCCCTCTTAAGTATACCTACATACTAAATGTTGAATAGAATGCAAGAGTGACAAAAAAGTGTTACTGTAGTTGAACTATAGTGTTAAATTTATCCCTATACGATACTTGCAATTTCATTGTATTTGAGAACCGGACAACTAGTATGAAAGGTCAGCTGAAAGCAAGAAAAGAAAATGAGCTGAAATTAAAAAGGTAATATAAGTAGACGGTTTCTTAGTTTTGGTGTATGCACATATACAAGTGCTGAAAGGATTTAGTGTGGTCAAAAGATACTGATGAGGGAATTAAACTGTGAATGGAACTCTCAGTAAGACACTGAATAATTAGGTAGTGTTTCATAAAGGAACAGAGTGTAATTCTTTCCCTCAGACTGGAAACTTAAACTGGAACAACTGTGATCCTGAGGTGCTCTGATGAAGCAGTGGAAGTTACATCAAAGCAGATAAGCTATGATAGGTAGAGGACTTCAAAGAGAAACTTAGTCAGACTTGCAGATAGGAAAATGGCTTTTATTTTTCAGATGTTAGTAAATGCTGAAAACCAGAAATAATGTTTTATTTGATGCTGAGTTTTGTTACTTCTACTCACTTTAAGTTGAGCATGCTTGAATCAATGTGTTCTAAGCTAGCACTTTTTTCAATAATGTACTGCAGACCAGAGTTGATATATTCAGTGGTAACAAGAGCTCACTTTTCCCTGTGGAGTTTTTCCCCCAACACTACCTTTAGGGGAGGAAGAAGAAAAGCAGCAGCAGGAGCTGTGCTGAGCTTGCAGGACCTCAGCAGCATGTTTGAGTGGCTGAAACCAGTGAGTTCAGCAGTGAGGGCTTGGTCTTGGTGGTCCTGTCGATGAACCAGAGCTGTAGCCTTTTGGGCATAGTCATTGGGAGGAGGTAGAGGGATGCAGTGGCCTTAGAGGTCTTTTCTTCTTTCCCTGGTAGCGTTGATCACACAAGTGGTGAGCTTAGGGGTGGGGAGGTGGTTATGTGTAGAGGACAAATGCAGTAAAATCAGGCAAGGGTTAAAATTTATTATCCATACTCGCAAATGTAAATTTGGCATTCCTTCATATACTGAAATTCTAGACTCAAACTTGAACTAATCAGCGTTTTACAAATTACTGCTGCGTTCCCTAGCTACAGGAGAAAGCAGTAAGCAGTCTATAGAAAATCTGTATGTGCCAGTAAAGTCAGTATCTAATAGTTTCATACTTACTTTGCTGAGTTCATGTTCAGGTCAGTGGTACTGTGCTGACACTGAAGGATTGTTCTGGTATAATCTTATAATCAAAATTAAAAGGAAGCTTTATTTGATCAGGGAAAGATGCATGCCTGCACTTAGCTAACAGATCACTTAAAGTATGCGTTATAGTAGTGACCATTGTTCTTGTTTCCATGCTTAACTGTAACACCTTGGCCTTTTTTTTTTCTTTTGTAGTACTTAATGTGAGGTAGATGTTTCAGTAGTGTCCCTCCCATTCCCTGATTTCATAGCTAGCATACTTCTTTGCTGGAAGCTATCACTCAGACCTCTATGTGTTATGCAGAGCAATGCTATAAAAGACAGCATTGCATAAGGTTTGGAGCCCACTGAATAGATAGTTCTCATGAAATCTCATAGGTTGGTCCTCTGACAGCACTACTCTCTGTTCTGCTGCAGGTGTCCAGTTTTGTCCAAGTTCTGACAGATCCCATCAGTTGGCTTTTGCAATAGTTGATGTCCTAAGTTTCTTCCCTAGATTTCCACGCATGCTGGCTCAATATTTTTTTATTCAATTCACTCATGTTAGCCAGTTGCAAACTTGCTAAAGCTTGTCTCCCTGGTTTCCTGGAAAAATATTTTGGGCTCATTACATGTAAGTCTGGATACTCTTTCCAACTCACTTCTTAATTCATTTTTTGGCAGGATACGTGCATCTAAGTGTCAAGTGAAATAGATGTATTTTAAAGCTTCTGATCAACTGTCTTTATTTTCAACAGATTGTAGTTTAATTTGTCTTCAGGCACCTTTCTAAGTATCCAGATGTTGTAATTTTTCTTGAATTTCAGTAGATGATTCAGCTTTGACTCTTCCTAACACAGTGATACTCTTTTTTTTCTGACTGTATCTTGGTAGATGGATTCCCTGTAATGAAGTTAGGGATAGCATAGGTACGTATTATGAATCTTTGCTAAGTAAAGCAAGACTACTTCTTTTTAAATTTGCTCTGCCTATAACTTGATTTGTTTCAGCTGATAATTGTCATTTACCTTTCAGGAGAAACTAATTTGGATCTTTCAACTAATTTGATTAAATTAACTAATCAACAAGCATATCTCATCTACAGAACTGATCATGCTGAAAGGCACTTGTTTTCAGGCTAATAAGCCTGAGACTACTGTTAGGAGTATTGCAGTATTTGTTAACTCTCAAAAAGTGAAGCTCTTCAGTGCATTCACAGAGGCTATGAGGATTAGAGTCTTCTCCAGGGGGTTCAGGCACATCCCTTAGTGAAATGTTTCTGCACTCTGCTCCTGCTTTTGTCTTCATGCTACCTTGCTGCTTTCTGTCAACTGTACTGGTGCAATTGTTTTAACACATTGACCCACACAAAGATCAGGTTTAAAGTCATTTATCCCTTCCTCTTCTGTAGCAGTTATTAAAACTAGGGTCAGTTTTCTAGTCCTGCTCATCACATGTTTTTAAAATAATCTCCCCTTCTGGTCTTACTGTGCTGCCATATCCACTGCTGTTGCAGAGAAGTTTGACTTCAGGTATCCTAATTTTATTCGCTACCTAAATTAAATACATTAATCCTATTCTGCATCTTTGCCCTATTGCTTACTGTCATGAATAGTCTTACTGAGGTGGTGGTACAGGATGTTTTTCTGTTACAGGTTTTTGGTTACTGACACCCTATGAAATAGTTTTGCCTGGGAATCTCTTCGTTTTTCTAAAGTAAAACTGACAAAAAATAACTTGACTTCAAACTTTTTGCTTTCCTTTTATTTTAGGTGTTGATTTTACCCTTGACAAGAATAGGAACTAAGGAACTTTATTTTAAAGCCATACTCAGTAGTGCAGCCTTTGATCTAGAGGCAGATATTGCCTGACATCAAAACTACTCTTGATCTCAGCAGGACTGAAATGCCAGAAAGCTCAGGGTAGCAGTATTAAACACACACAAACATGTTGTGGGAAGATTACATCAAGTGTGTCAGTTAAATATCAGTGCAGTAGGAATACTCGAAGGAACTGTTCTGGCACTTCTAACTTGAAAATAAATAGGGTATGATTAAGTGAATATTAGCATAAATCTGACCTATTATCTCCTTACAATGATTCACTTGCACTCAAGCCTGAAGTTAGTGCTTAGGTTTTATATTATGAAGACTAGAGAAAGCAGGAAGTGGAAAGGATCTACCAGAAAGGATCTACCTTAGAGTAGTTGAATTCCAGGATTATATGCAAGAATAAAGAATTTGACTGAATTGTGCAACTGGCCACATGCAGTTTGTTTGCAGTGTTATGGATCTGGTCACAGTCTTCAGGTTGTTCTTTCAGCCATCTGCATTCTAGGAAGTGTACAACTGAAATACTGAGAAGTGGTGGTTGGTGGCAGTCCCTGTAAATGTCGACACTTATTCCCTAGCCCTTCATTGTTCCCATGTTAAGTTCTTCCCTTTGATTTGTTGTGGTTGAGTTGGCAACCTTTTGTTTTTGACCCACAATTGTTTTCTGTTAAAGCTGAATCAGGTACCCTGCCTACCTCTGCTGCTGAATGTGCTTCTCAAGGAATGCTGAAGTCTAGTCAAGGGCCATTATCAACTGATGTCTGAAAGAAGACAAAGATGTAGCTGCAGATTTCAGGCTTCCTAAATTCGTGCGTTTAGCATGTGGCAGGAACAAAAGAGTAAATTAATTTTCATTGTTTGGGAGAGGAGACATTAAAGAGCTTTTGCCACAAATATTGAATGTTTTAAACGTGTAACGATTAACTTACCTTTCTGGCTAAGCTTAACAACTTAAAAATCCAATTGTTAGTATTTTAAAATGTTTAACAACTTTATAAAGCCATATCATCAATGAAAATATTTTTAAATAACAAAAGTTGCATTGTTTTGTCTGCTTACCAATTTCATATTTTAAATGGCTGATTAATATGCTATATTGGATTTGACATAAATTAAATTTTACTGTGGAGAGGTGGTTAGGATAACACAAAATGCTGCCTGATCTAACCTTCAGGTCACATTTTATTTTTGCCTTAACAGTTAATCTGAAGTGCTATAAAGTCACCAGCCTTGCGTTTGAATAAAGCAAAAAATACCATATACTTTAACAGTACTGTAATAGATGTACTTTGAATTCAGCATTTCAAGGATGTGAGTACATTAAATTTTTGTGCTTAGAAAAATTAGCAGAGGGATTAAAAATGGCTCAAAAGAGGTAATGAATTTAGCAATAGACTTCAACAGTGTTTGACCACTAATGCCCATTGAGCCCTTCGTTATCTCCAGTGCTACTTAGTTGTGTTCTTCAAACTTCTAAAACATGGAAAAATAATACATCTGGAAGTTACAGACTTGACATCAGTTAACTATTAACTTAATCTCCTTTTAAAGATTTTTTTTTTGACAATTTGGGGAGGAGATGGAAAAGAAAAGCTCTAAAACTTCAAGAAGATAGAAACCTGTAGGATTCCTTTAAGACAGAGAATATGGTTCACCAGGAGGCAATAAATGTTGATGTTGATAAACTGAGAAAGTCAGCCTGCATCCAGAAGATAGATATTGAACAAGATCCCTTGCTCACAATACAGTTGTAGTAAAGTAGAGGCTGATGCAGTTGCTGCTTATGTGATAACCAGTTAAAAAAGATGTAGTTTTCTGTTTGTACTGTGTAAGTCTTCTGACTTTTTATTCTTGTTTTTGCAGCTGATATTTTGCCTACTGCTCAGGAGATCCTAAATTCCTATTGCTGTCTGCATTAGTCTCCTTGCTTCTGTTCTCTGTGCTGGCAGTAGAGTTTGTGCTGTTGGACATTTAATGTTGCTGGAAGCAGAATTGACAGGAATTAAGTGGCCACCCAAGTACCAGTATGACAGAAGAGCAAAAGAGGTAGACTGTAGGAGGAAGACAATCTGGCTTAATACCACTCTACAAAGGGCTTAGCTTCCATGACTGCTCCCACAGCCTGTTTGAGTGTGTGCTGCTTTCTAAAGAGTCCTTAGCAAGTACAGGACATGTTTGCAGCTCTGGGTCTTTACCCCCAAAGAGGCTGAACAAATGTCGTCTTCCTTTTTTTCCTTTCTGTTCCTATCAGAAGCATGGTTAGAGCAGCAGGGATGCTCATGGATGGGCAAGACAAGCACCTCTGGAACTTCCAAGTATGTTGCAGTCCAAGCTAGCTACGGGTCACATCTCTGCACTATTTTCTACATGCCAGCAAATTCAAAATTTGTGGTTTCTGATTTCCAGCATGGTCTCTTCTAATGTAATGTATCTAGGAAAACATTGAGTAGCCTCTAGACTCCATTTCAGTACCAAGGTGAATTTTTACTACTTTTTTGTTGGCTCCACTGGTTTGCATAAATTTAGTGGAAAGATCTCTGCTACAGTATGAGTTAAATCAAGCTGACAACTTCGTAGTAGAAACTTCATTTAATTCCACTTTAGCTAGAAGGCACTTGATTTGTCTTTAGTAGGTCCATCAACTGTCTTTGTAAGATCCCAAGCTACTAGCTAGCATGCTAAATGTGAGCTCAAGCTATTTCTTTTTAGAGGGGCTGTGGAATTGCATTTGAGAGAGGACTGGGGAAGCAGAAAGGACTTGTTTATAGGCAGGACCTATTGGTATCCAGCAAAAGAAGTTAATGGAATAGCCTTATTTGTCTAAATTGTGATAGTCATCTTTAATTTCTTTAGACACCAGGTTGAATCTCTGAAAGATACTTAATGGTCACAGAAGCTTATGGTAGAGCACTTTAGGACACTACAAATGGGTCTTGGAAAGGCTATTGCTGTCTGACTACTATAAAATAGTACTCATTGGAGAAAAATACTTCATCCTACTGTGAAGAACAACATTGTGGCTCTTAGCCTTTTTTGTGTGAGGGTGGTTGTTTTTTTTCCTGAAGTGACCGATTGTTACAGCAATTGTTACAACCTTCTGCAGAAGAAGAAAAGAAATTGGATCCTTTCCATAGCTAGAGCTGAGTTTCCTCAGTTTATTCGGATATTCTGAAAATACTTCAATTATTACCTCATGTAATTTTGGAAGAAATACTTCAAATAATCTCTCAATTCTGACACATTGCTAAAATTACTTAGGAAAAGGGCTATTTCATTTACTAGGCATCCTAAATTTGCTTTTTACCTGATGATGTCATATTATTGGTAGTTGTGCAATAATTGGACTTGACAGAAGATTGAGACTGAGCTGGTGCTCTGCTTCTATAAATCAGTGTTGCTCAAATCTTTGGAACTGCGTTTCTCACAGAAATACAGTTTTGTCTTTATGTGAGGGTCAGGTGTCCCTTATTGTCTCAAAAGTAAATGTCAGATGAAATACTGTGTGTAGCATTCTCTTTGAGATAAGTCACTTTGCTCTTATAATTTGAGTTTCCTCATGACTGATTTCAGTAAGTCGGTTTACATACTGCCTTTGCAATGGAGCAGTCCTTATGTGTAAACTTTAGGCTTCAAGGGNCAGGGGGGTTGGACTAGATGACCTCCAGAGGTCCCTTCCAACCCTAACCATTCTATGATTCTATGATTCTATGTAATTATCTGCTGAAGTCAGCTTGTATGCAAACACAGTAATTGCATGCAGAAAGTTGTGTTAGGGTTTAGCAAGGCAAGACTTAGCACAACACGACAGATGAACATAAAGAATTGTTTCAAACAACTGTGTTTCCTACTCAGAGAAGCAAATCCCTCTTTTAAGCATACTGCAACTACTCATGCTTAGCTTTCATTCACCGTGCCGGCTGTGCTGCTAACTTAACACCATCCTTTTTTTGAGCCCCAAAAGGGAGCATAAGAGGGAGTCACATGACAAAGTTAAATACAATATCAACCATAAACTACATAAGTAAAAATAGATCCTGAAGTAGAAAGCTTCAGACTTCATTTACTTGATTCTGACATATGCTGAAGTATTTTGAGTTTGTTGTTGTTTTTTTTTAAGGTAGGTTTGTTTGGGTTTTTCAAAACACTTTTTTCAAATTCTTGACCAGAATTCTTCAAGACTTCAGAGTGAAGTTTATCATTCAGGTTTCTGGGGCACTCCCTCATCTTGAGGAGGCAATTTCTCTAACCTGTACCAAAATGTGAGGAGTTTCTTTCAGGAGCAGTTCTTATCCTCTGCTCTCATCTATACCAGTGATGATCAGGCTGATGTTCCAAGTGCCTTCAACCAGTATTTCCTGTATGCTCATTGTGCATTTCAGGCTAGTCCTCACCATGCACATTAGAGGTCAGTATCTATAATAAAGAATCTGTTCTTATTTGTAGTTGTAATAACAAGATGTAACCTGATAGTAATAGGTATCTCTGAGAAGTGTTTATTACTTCAGTAATAGTAAAGAACAGACCAGGTGCATTCAAACATGACTCAACACTTACCCCTTTGTCGAAAGCAAATGAAGAGTCTGACTTGGGATGAATAGTGTAATGCAGCCTTCAGTGTATGGTTCAAAAACATGTATGCCTTTACTAGGCCTTCTGTCAGTGCCCACAATGATATGTAGTCTTCCTTTTATGAGGTGGATCAGGCATATGAAAAACAAATCACCCAAGTGCTTGTTGAGAAAATTTAAGTATGAATTGCTGCAAAATTTATTACTGGGGGAGGGAGGGGGCTGACAGGCATTATTCTCATAAATACTTTCAGCAAATAAAAATTATTTCCAAATGTACATATACATTCAGGCATATTCTTGCTGTTTGCTGCAGACATTCTGATTAAGCATTGACATAATTTATTATATTCACTGTATTTTTATTTTATACTTAAGTTTAGAAAATTTTAATGGTAGAATATTGTTCTCATAATTACCATGCTGACTTTTTTATAGTATTAAGTAGAAATGTGTTTAATAGGACAGGTAAATGTATCATCTCCCGTTTAAACTATTGCTTCCTAGTACCGCCTTTTCTCTTACTGTTCAAGTTTTTCTTTTCAGTGACTTTTCTCCTAAGTAATAGTTCCTTTGACAGATACCCTTCTACTTGAAGTAGCATGTTACTACTTACTCCTTAATGCTTATCCTGCACGCTATTAGTTACAATGGCAATGGAGTCAACGTTTTTAGTCTGTATGTTGGCCTAAGTAGAAAAGTAAGATTTTCTTTCAATTCTATTAATTGCTGCTAATGTATCTTACATGTATGCAACCAGTTCAAAAATATATAGCATCAAGAGATCCTCTTTGATCTCTATCTTGACAAATGTTAAGATTACCATGTTAAACATGTTGTCATTTAGCTTAGTATAAGAACTCAATAAAGAGAAGCTGAGAGAAAAATGATGACATGTAAAAAGTAAAATAGTTGCAGTGTAAGCATGCTGCTGTGAACTGTCTAGGGACCTCTCATGGGCATAAGCAGAGCTGTAATTTTGTGGCTGTAGTGGATTAAGACTGGAATGTATAATTCTAGAATAGGATTTTTTCCGCTTTAAATTGCTATCTTTATAGTGCAAATAGAAATAGTATTCTGTGTAAAGCAGATGTTACAAATAAAATCGCAAAGTGCTGTTGTAGACTTCAGATTATCAATATTGCTGTACCTTCTGTCTTAACTCAGTAACCCCAAGTACCCATGTTTTCAGCCCTCCCACAGTACATCTTCCCTCATTTCTTCCAAAGCTGCTCCATCTCCCTTCCGCAGACTTAAGTATCCCCTGTCTCTTCTTCAGAAGACATGTATTCTGTGAAAGAGTAAGTCCTAATGCAGCAGTGGGAATGAAGAAACTGTAGCAGACTCATCATGGGTCAGAATACCTGCCTCTTGGATGCTTCACTGCCTGCTTTCCTGCCAGAGGAGGTGCTCCCTGTCCTGGCACCCTCTGTGCCTTGCTTGATAGGAGGCCAGGGTAGTGGCTTAGAGTAACCAACTGCTGCTTCCCACATTCTCCGAGTCAGAAAATGATGCTTTGCTGCCCTCATTCTGTGCCGAATACCAACAATATATCACAGCTTTTGTTTTTGCTCCTCTGCTTGGTCTGTCTCAGGAGGCTCCATATGTAAAATGGTGCAGACTAAAATCCTACTTCTCTTATGGTTTCTATCAATCTGCTGCAAGCAGTAGTGACTCATATTAAAACCTGTAACTTTAAAATGTATTAAACAAGTAATGTGTATTAATAGAAGGAGGTTCTTGTAGGGCTGAACTAGCTTTCCTGTTGTTCATCCAGGCATGCCAACAGACGTGTTTCGTGTGCCTGTAAAAGAGAAATGACTGTATGGTTGGAATCTTAAATCACAATTAAAATGATTATACTTTTAATCAGAATTTAACCCTGTTTTGCAGCCTTAGTCTGTAGGACACCTCTGTTTTTACTCTCACTGGGTGTCATGTAACCATTTGTATTACAGATTTAGCTATATGTGCTATTCCTTCAGGATCAAAGTTCCTCTGTAACAACATCATTGGTTTTTGCTTTTGTTTCCTAGGCTGTGAAGATATTATTGCTGAGAGTATCTCACTAGATACCTTAATTGCCATTCTTAAGTGGAGCTCTCAGCCATATGGTTCCAAGTGGGTACATCGTCAAGCACTACATTTCCTCTGTGAGGAGTTTACCCAGGTCATGGCTTCAGATGTCTTCTATGAACTCAGCAAAGACCACCTGCTCACAGCTATTCAGTCTGACTATTTACAGGTAACCTGCATGCAGAATACAGCTGGCCCTGCTTGAAGGCAGGGTATGTGATACCATTACTAGAAGTGCTTGGAGTAGGTCATGTGAAATTGTAGGCAAGAGTGGGTTTATGTGCACACTAAGCATTCCTTTTAGAATATGTAGAAAATGAAACTGAGGTAGTGATTAAGAAAATGATTTTGGTTTTGGCTGGAAACACAACCCAGACTGGTGGTACATGCTGTTGCTTAGAAGCCTAGTAATAGTTTAGAAACAGCAGCAAATTATTTTAAATAAAGCATTTATGAATGTAACATTTTCCTTGCATGTTTAAGTGTTTTATAAAATTACATGGTGGTAGTAGTTCTGCTGTATTAATTTACATCCTAGTTGGGGGCAATGGGAGCTAGTAAACTAGTAATGGTCCACAAGAATTAATTCAATTTTGGGGGGAGACATAAAAATATCTTTTCTGACAAGTATTTCAGAATCTCTGGAGTTTTTTGTTTTTCACTTTGCTTCAGACTAATAGAAAGCTTGTGCATGTTTGCTGCCATTTCTCCTCAGGGGAGATATCTTTATAACGATGACCAGTCTTTTATAGCTTAAAGATGGCTGGGTTTTGGGTTTTCTTAATTGTATCTGTCCCAATTTTACCTTCTTTTTAAGGTATAACATGTTAGAAATTATTTAAAGGTTGTTTTTTTCAAAAAGTTTTGTTTACTTTAAACATTGCAGGAATTACAGTAACAATACTGTTGGTCTTTCATGAGTGTGTTGTAACTAAATTTCATAGAATGTTAGGGGTTGGAAGGGACCCAGAAAGATCTAGTCCAACCCCCAACCCCCCCTGCCAGAGCAGGATCACCTAGACGAGGTCACACAGGAATGTGTCCAGGTGGCTCTTGAATGTCTCCAGAGAAGGAGACTCCACAGTCCTCCTGGGCAGCCTGTTCCAGTGCTCTGTCACCCTTACTATAGAGAAGTTCTTCCTCGTGTTAATACTAAACCTCCTGTGATCCAACTTGCTCCCATTCCCTCTTGTCCTAACATTGGATGACATTGAGAAGAGCCTGGCTTTCTCCTCCTGACACTCACCCTTAACATATTTGTAAACATTAATGAGGTCCCCTCTCAGTCTCCTCTTTTCCAGGCTGAAGAGACCCAGTCCTCTCAGCCTGTCCTCATAGGGCAGATGCTCCACTCCTTTAATAATCCTGGTGGCCCTGCACTGGACTCTCTCCAGTTGTTAATAAATCATGTAGATAAATTTAAATTGTTCAGAATACATTTTTCTCTCTAAAAATGTTCAGTAGTTAACACGTATATAGATATGAACAGAACAACTCTGCTTTGTTTATGTTACTGAAAATCTTTCTTTTCACATGGATTATAATGTAGTTGGCTTGATTGATTTCATAGGTTTCCAGACAGTGCAGATGCTGAATCTGTAATACTAAAGAAGAGTTCCAAACACCTAGTGTTAGTTTTAATTAACATCAGATTTAATACCTGTAAGTTTTCATGATAGACAATTTTTTTCTTCTATAGAAAGATTTTTTTTTTCCTTCTTCCCAGGGATTTAATAAGTGACATGAATCTAGAAATCACNACATGTTAGAAATTATTTAAAGGTTGTTTTTTTCAAAAAGTTTTGTTTACTTTAAACATTGCAGGAATTACAGTAACAATACTGTTGGTCTTTCATGAGTGTGTTGTAACTAANTGGAGTTGATGTACCAGTAGTTAAACACAAAAATATTTAGAGGAGGTGGTATAGCAGAACACATAATACGTACACTTTGCTCTTGGTACAGTTGTTTCTTCATAGCTGTAAAAGATCTGTGTATGTGATTTTATTTACCTGTTTATTTACCTGGGATGGGAGAGGGAGGAGGGGTGTGTCATTAAACAAAGCACATACAGGTTGCTGACTTTTTTTTTTTCTACCAGGCAAGTGAACAAGATATTCTAAAATATCTGATTAAATGGGGAGAACACCAGCTGATGAAGAGAATAGCAGATCGAGGTAAGGATCCTTTGAACTACATAGCAGTAAACCAAATAAACCAAAATGTATGGAAGTTATTTATTGTGGGTAAACTAACTTAAGGAGATTTAAGCTATTTGTTCATAGTATGGTCAACAATTTTTTTTTCCCCCAAAGCTTTTGTTCTCTGAAAAAAAATAAAATTGAGAATGCAGCAATTCTGAGGGAGCTGAGATTGTTTAGCCTCAAGAACAGGCTTAGGGGAGATCTTAGCAAAGTCTATAAATATCTAATGGCAGGAAGCAAAGAAGATAGAGCCACATGGTTCTCTCTGCACCCGGGACAGGATGAGAGGCAATGAGGCATTAAATGAAATACAGGAAATTCTGTTTAAACACAAGAAACTGTGATGATGGTCAGACACTAGAACAGATTGCCCAGAGTAGGTGTTCATCCTTGGACGTGTTCAAAACACAGCTGGATGTAGTTGTGGGCAACCTGTTCTACCCAGCTTGGATTGGTGTGGGGAGAAGGTGGTAATTATGGCTGGGCCAAACTTCTAGAGGTCCTTTCAATCTACAATTGTGTGATGTTTTTTTTAAAAAGTCTGGTTAATTTCCTGTTGTCTTGAAATTATTTTTCTTTTAACTAATTCATCAGATAAAACCCTTGCAGTAATTTTTAATTTTCTGTGCTCATGCAAGCTTTTCATAGAAGTCTTATTCTTAGTTTACTGTGTCAACTTTTCACTTCAGTTTGAATATGTTTCTCCCACAGAAATCTGTGGTAGTGAGAAACAGGCCATCAAGTGCCATCCGTGTTTTTCCTAAAATAGATGTAAATGTATTTTTATTAGCTTGGATTTATATTATCACTCTGGTAACTTCAAGGGGCAATCTCACATGTGTTGCCTATGGGAAGCAGTTTAAATATATATTTCCCAAATAACATAGGCAAGTAGCTTGTAGTTCATCCTCACCATGAAATGTCAATCAGGTAGTACAACAAGAGGAACAGGAAAGGAAGAACCTACCGGTATGAAGACAGTAGCCACACCAGCATTGCTCTATCTTTGGAGGGCCGAGCAGTATCTTTGAAATCCGTTTTTATGGCTTGTGATACAGCTGCTTTGTCATGGATATATTGTATGACGTGAAACAAATCAGTTAAAATATGTGCTTTTAGTGACTCAAGTAAATATTAACCTTCTGTTTTCAAAATAAGATTTTCTAAGTGTTTGTCTTAAGGCACATTGAACTTGGCTCCACGACAATCCAATAGTGACAGATGTAGACTGGGGGAGAAGCTGCTCATTTGGAGTAATCATGCAGCTTCCTGGTCTGTGAAGTTTATTAAGTAAACGGCTTACTCCTCTTTCCTGGGATCATCAGATAAAATAAGCAAAAGCAGATATAAGAACTGTGGCAAGTTCTGTCAGATGAGGGCCAAATTTAATCTGTTAATGTGGTCTAAATTTCTCAGTGACGCTCCTAATTTTTGCAGCTCTGAATATGTGATCGTGTCAGTCATTAGAAGCATTAGAAATTGACTGTGGCCAAAACTTGAGCTG
This sequence comes from Bucco capensis, assembly GCA_013396975.1. Classification (NCBI taxonomy): domain Eukaryota; kingdom Metazoa; phylum Chordata; class Aves; order Piciformes; family Bucconidae; genus Bucco; species Bucco capensis. The sequence continues at coordinate 140,532 of VWZO01013334.1, read as the reverse complement.
CGTGTACTGAAGGGAAGATGGGTATGTTTGTCAGATTTCCTAACCTGAAGGTAGTTAACTGGGGAAAGAGAATGACCTGAGTGTGTCATACATTGTCATATTGCAGGTTCTAGGAAATACCTACTTTTAGCAAAAATACATATCCTGTGACCATGAGAGCAATTTGAATGGGCTTTGCACAGTTGTTGCTAAGGTGGGTTACACAAGGAGGCCAGAATAATTTATCCCAGTGGGCTCTTGAGGTCTTAATTTGTAGAAAATAAGTCTCGGAACTGCTGGGGAAAGGGAGAGGACCGACCTGCAGGAAAGAGTCCCTTGGAGAACTGCTAGCAGGGAGATACAAATGTTTTCATAGCATAGCTGTTGGTAGAGCTTTGTAAATGTTTACCCCAAACTATTTTTATATTTCCTCTCTGGTTTACAGTTTGAAACTGACAGCTATGCAGATGACCTGTGCTTGTATAAACTGAACCTGTCTCTGTGGATGCTTCCTATCCCATTTTAAGGCTTGAAATAGTTTTGTGGAACAATGCTGATAAGCACTGTTGATTCAAAATTAGAATTTTTCCTTTTCTACAACTTGCTATAAGCTGTATAATTCCTGCTTTCCCACAGGAAAAAAAAATTTCTTTTACTTCCCACAGAGCCCAATTTACTCAGTGGTACTGCTCACAGTGTGAACAAAAGAGGTGTGAAGAGGAGAGATCTTGATATTGAGGAGCTGAGAGAGATCTTGTCTTCACTTTTACCTTTCGTCCGCATTGAGCACATCTTACCCATGAATAGTGAAGTACTCAGTGATGCAGTAAGTCAGTAGTCTCATATAAATACTATCTCTGGGTTCTTTGTACTTCAGATTCTACAATATGCAGGTTACTTTTTTAAAAACTTTGTTTTTCTTAAAGACTAGCTCCTAAAATGTTACCACTCAGAGTAATATGTATAACTCTTTTTCTGGTTAGATTTTCTGTTCTTTAAATCTACCAGAAGGCTAAAGAAAAATCAGTAGTGTAAGGATTCAGTGTAAGAAATGCATGTCTTGGAAGTTTTTCCCATATCTTTATTTAAAAACCCATGAAACTCTTTCTTGGTTCTTAAAGATGAAGAGAGGCCTGATTAGTACTCCTCCTTCAGACATGCTACCAACATCAGAAGGTGGAAAGTCAAATGCCTGGCTGCGGCAAAAAAATGCTGGAATATATGTGCGGCCAAGACTGTTCTCGCCGTATGTGGAGGAGGCTAAGGTAATAGTCATTAACAACACAACTATTGTTAAATCAGAATCATCAGGGGGTTCTGTGAACAGGGAAAGATTTTGGTATGTTATGTCTCTTTTTGCATGTACTGGCCTAAAATACTAACATTTTCAATTTAACAAGACTTACAAGATTGATCATCAGGCTCAAGTCTCTAGAACTGGTCAGAAAAATTTCAACAAAATTTTTTTTTGTCGAAATTGAAATGTTTGCGAGACAGATCTTGATGAAATTCCACCGGAAACAAAGCAACGTTCTGAGGGAAACCTCCCTGGTTTCCAGCCAGTTTGCCGGCCCAGCTCCTCGGCAGCCCTCCTGGCAGGCGGATGGCAAGGTGAGAGCCTGAGAGTCCCAGTTTGCAGCTAGTCATCAACTTTGGTGCCAGGCCTTTCAGGCTCCCCAGCTCCCATCAGAGCTGGGTGGAGAACTACTATTCCACTCAGCAGAGGACTATGATAATTCATCTTGTTTCAATCAAAACATATCCAAAATTCTTTTAATCCTCCGCAAAATGGAATAAATATCTTGTGTCCAGTTTGACTGAAGTCCTTTGTGACCCACTCAGGCAGTAGCTTCCCTATTAAATATTTTGCATGAGGACTGTCAGATTGAAGATCTTGTAGTGTCTCTGATGGTAATGTTTGGTGGCAGGGTGGACATGGCTCTGTGTGGGGCAGAAGCATTCCATGTTCTGTTTCACAGAATAGATGCCTTGTAGGTCGCTAACTAATGACACTAGTTAAGGCAGCTCTGACTTAAGTCAAGGGCTCATAAATCCCAGCAGTTCAGGTGACTGCAGGACAAGAGGATTTGGTGAAGCTGTGCGCATCCATGTTGCTCCCAAACTCTGACCACTAGTCTGATGAATTCAGAGCTTTTGCCCTGTGCCAAAGAAAGAAAATATTTTTCTATGGGTGCAAGTTGTTGAAATCCTCTTTGAGGGGAGAAGAGATAAAACCTCTTTGCTTTTTGGGCACAGAGGTTGGACCATATGTTAAAAGCTTTGACTCTCTTTAGTTTTCAGGTATGCGGTATGGGACTGCTAAAGTAGTAATCTTAAAGTAAAAAGTGCATTCTGAAAAGTGCATTCAGGATGGAGTTTCACACTTTTTACCTGGTAATTATATTCAATAGTTTAATTATTGTGAAATGCCAAAATCATGGCTGAGTGATTTGTGGGGTTTTTTTTCTTTTACTCCTCTGTTAGCCTCCCATTTTTTTAATTAAATTTGAGAGTCTTGAAAAGTTTTATATAAATCCCTTTCTATTCTTTAAGACATCTGAGGGAAACACATAGCATTTTCAGACTAGTTCCTTCTATTCAGTGGCACAAAGAGTTAAGGCCTATAGGCAGTAATAGTCTGAGAAAGTTCAGAGGGTCTGGCCTTGAGAAGGTTACTTGCCTGACAGGTACAAAATAAACAAAGCAACCTTCCTAAACTTTATTCATCTGCCGGTTCTTAGCTCTGAAACTTCATTCTGATCGTACCTGAAAAACAGAATAGAAAATGCTGTTTGGGACTTGGAAAAGTTATGATTTAGGCACCTGGGGCCTTGGGACTGTGTTTGCAGCAAGTCTCAGTGGGTATGTGTGTGCAATGCCTTCATGGGGACTCTAATGGCTGTCGTTGCAGTCAGTACTGGATGAGATGATGGTGGAACAAACTGATCTCGTTCGTTTGCGGATGGTCCGAATGTCCAATGTGCCAGACACACTTTACATGGTAAACAACGCGGTGCCACAGTGCTGTCATATGATTACTCATCAGCAAGTTAGCACTAACCAGTCCAGTCCTCCTTCAGTTATAGCCAATGAGATCCCAGGTAAGGCTGCTAGATCACTTGCAATGCTGATTGCTCTCATGTGATTGGATAGGGGCTTGGGGCTGTGGAGAGAGAATGTGAATTATTGGTTATTATGATTTTGTTGGAGAGTAGTACTGCACTATTTGGGCTTCTTCCCACCTAGCTGTAGTCCCTTTTGCTTTGGTCTGCTCTGAAGACATTAACTATTTTTGGATAGCATAGTAAGTAGTTAGAAAATAAGCTACTTGAGGAGCTAATATTTTAAGATGCTTAAGATGAACAATTTGAAAAACATTGGACTGGTTAAACTTACTGTAGAACACTTACTGGAGCCTGGCTCTCTGTTCTCAGAGTGGTTCTTGGTATTCTACAACAGTTTTCAAAAGGAGTAAAATCCAGAAGGCTGGGAAATGGCAAATTTATTTTAAAAACAAAAAGCAAGGGATCATAATTTGTAGGGTAGTTACCTTAACTGTGTTTGCCAGAAAAATATTGGAATTAGGCACTCAAAACACTCTTCTTCAGTTTATCAAATTCGCTTCAGCCTTTAAGTCAAATCAACTTCATTCCTTGTGTGGCAGAGTACATTTTTATAGGTGGAAGTAGATATGGCCTCTCTTTAACTTCAGAATACTTGGTGTGACATTCCCCATAGGCAAGCCAGAGAAATGTAGTCATAAAACTACTGCAATACGTTTTGTGATTTATGCATTTGATCTTGTGGTATCGAACTGGAAGTATGCATCTGGTGGGATTCACAGAGCATCTAGCTCTTCCCATCTTTCCCCCATCCCATTAATACTCAATGAGCAGAGAATATACTGGCAAAGCTTACAGGTTATGACAGTTGTGAGGGTCAATGGATGTTTTGGAAGGCAGGACTAGATAGATGACCAAGATTAAATTTAAATTCAGTGAAGAAACTTGGAAACATTGTCCTTATGTAGGTGTAGCCAGCTGTGTGTGGACAAGATGGTTGAGGAATGCTATGTAGAGGAAAGCCTGAAAGTCAACATGCAGTATCATAAAGACCAACTCTTATACTAAAACAGAAAAAACAAATGTGCAACAAGACACATGAAGTAAATTGATCTCACATGAAGCATTATGTTTAGCTCTTTAATTGGTAATACTTGGATCAGGTCCAGGATTTGTCTGTCTAGTCCAGTATCCTTATTCCAGCAGTCACCAACAGTGAGTGCATAAGGAAACTGTAGCAGAAGCAGCATGCAAAATAATTCCCTGTAAAATTCTGTGTGTGTTCTTCAAACATTTGCAGCTTAGAGATCTCCTTTCGTTGATGATGTTTCTATGTAGTTAGTAACTTTAAATGCATTTTTAATTCATGAGCTTATGCAGTCTTTTATTAAACTTGCATAAAGTTTTGGCATCCGTTTTTAGATCAAAGTATCACATTTCAGTAGATATGGATCAGTTTGGGAGTCCGTAGACAAGCAGTAAAGATGACTTGCCACCAAGAAAACAGTCATCTTCCTTCACCACCACTTCCTGTTCCCCATTTTATAAGATCTTTGTATGTCAGTTATGTCTCCCTTCAGTGAAAGGGAGGTGTTGAAAGTAGATATCTGTTTCTACAGATGCTAGAGCCAGGACAAAAGTAGATTTAAATTGCTGCAAGAGAATTTAAGTTGAGGTGTTAGGAATATTCAAAATGCTGTTTAGTTAAACATTGCAGTAAGTTTTCTAGGAAAATTCATGGAATGGTTTTGATCTGCTTACTGCATGTTATTTGGGAAAAGACTTGATAAAGCCTAAAAGGAGCTTCTGAAAACTCCTGTAACTTGATAAAAGTACTAATTGTTTGTTAGAAACTTAGAGCTGTGGCATCTCAGCAGTACATTACAGTACTCAGGCTTCCCCCCCCTACAGAAAAATAGACAAATATACTTGCCACGAATTGAATGTAAAGTATTTAATCATAAAATATGATTTTGATAATATCTTGCTTGAGCTTAGTTTCCAGCAAAGCTGAACGAGGAAACAGGTTCTCCAAGATCTCCAATGTTTTGCAAATGTTCTCATGTTCTGAAAAAATCTGGCTCTGTTGGCAAACCTGAGACATCTTGACCAATCTGAAACTCCATTACAGCTCAATTCTGTACAATTTAGTACATAGGAATTATTGCCAGCCCTTTGTTTTGAGCAAGGATATGAGCTCTGAGCCTGGCCAGTAGTTGGAGCACAGGAATTGTGTCCTGGCAACTGCCTGCTTTTCTTAGTTCTGTAATTTATTTATTCAAAAGAATGTATTGTTTTGCCAATGCCTTGTGCAAGGAGGGGTAGATGAAACCCAGTTAATTTGAGGGAATTCAGACATGTACCAAACCTGTAACATGTACACAAATCTATCCCAAAGAATAGATCTGGAGCACAGGAACTGTCAGAGGGAGAGCTAGGCAACATCACCTCCGTGCTCCTTAGGCCAGGCTCTTAGAACAAGAGATTCTTTACAGCTTAGGTATTCTGGATCCTCTGACTTGTGTCTTCCTTGTACCCACTGCCCATGAACTACATGCTTTTGACAGCATGTCTTTGTGCCGAAGTCCTTTCTACAGACCAGGCTAGTTCTGCAGGTAATTAGGTTTCTTCAGATATATTCCAGTTTCAGTTTGAATTAGAAATCCTGCAAGTGACTTAAGAGAATTGGGTTGTTGTTTTTTTTTTATATATGCAATCTCTTATTCATGTGAAATGCATGAAAGAAAACAGAAACAAATCCAAATTTGAGAAGATAGCACTTTTAAATTACGAACATAGATCATTTTTATGCCTACTAGTTTGAAGAACTGCATCAAACTTCTCTAAAATCTTTTTTTTTTTTTGAGTGCTAGCAAAATGCTAAACATCTGGCTGCTAAACCAAGATTTTTTGAGAACAATTGAAATGTCTGGACTGTAGTGTAGAGGGTTTATTTCCAAACCTTGTAAACTGGATAGAATTGATTTTTTGGTGGTTGTTGTTTTATTTCCCCCCCCCCTCAGTACAGGAAATTCAGCTGGGGGTACTTTGCACCATTTACACTTATTCTTCATGTATCAGTGTAAACTTTGTGAAATTGGGACCAGTTGTAGTTGCATGTTGTTGGGTTTTCTCCTTCTCTGTAATGCAGATGTCTTTTCACACTGTTCTTGCTGTCTGATTCATTTAATTTTTATGAGCTTTTATTATGGATATCTGCTCATGGTAATATATAATACTTGTAAAGCTGGTGAAGGATGATATGCTAGAACTTAGGTATTCAGAGGTCTGGATTCATCTGATACACACATTTTCTTGAGGACAAAAAGACTACAGAGAAATATCACTTACTGTCAAACAGCAGCAAGAAGTGGCATGAGAAAGTTTTACAACAGGATAAATACCCCAAATTAAACATTATTTCCTCTTGGAAAGGCTTGGGTTTTTTTAATATTATTTCAATATGGCTGCATAAACAACATAATTTTAACAGGTTTATATTGGCTTACAGTTTGCATAACTTGTTTAGAATGCTTTTTCTGTAGTTACATACTAGTAGGATGGTCTTATGATTATAGAATTCCACTGTTAAGTATGAAGTGTATGCCAAAAAAAAAAAGAAAAGAATTCTTGGCTTGTAGAATTCTTGAGGGAACATTTAGTTGTTACTTAAGATATCCTGCCCCTACCTCAAATCATCAAATTCCTGCATCATAAGGGGCTCACAAAGAAGGCTGTATTTGTGGCTCTTCCTAGCAGAAGCTGGAGAAATGGTTTGTCTTTACTGGTTGTATGACATACATGTTATCCCATGTGACTTACTGATGCTCCAAGGAACATGTGTAAGTTGAACTGTTCTTGGGAAAATCCTTCTTGGAAAAAAAAATAAAGCCAGGTCAGATTGATGTTAGATTTTCTTCCTTCAGAATTAAATGGAATCATTGCAATCAAACTTACTTTTCATAGTTCAAAAAGTAATCTTGATAATTTTCTTCTTCCCCATTGTGTTCGTTTTCCCTCCAGTTCCCAATCTCCTCATTGTAAAAGAGATGATCAAACGGCTGCAGGAGCTGCGCCATACTGAGCAGGTGCAAAGAGCCTATGCTCTTAATTGCGGAGAAGGTGCCACAGTCAGTTACGAGATTCAGATTCGTGTGCTGCGAGAATTTGGACTTTCTGATGCTGCTGCTGAACTTTTGCAGGTATAACAAATTATTCTTTGATACCACAAATGCTTTGATTCTGCTCTACGTATGAATTGACTTGAATGTGTAATCTGCAGTAGGATACTTTGTGCACATGCAGGTGTAAAAATGCTTTGAAATGCCTCCCTAACTTCAGAGCTGTCCAGGCACAAATTACAGTAAGGCTGTTGAATTTGGTGTCTGTGTTTTTTATAAATGTGTAAGTGTAACATATAAATATTTTCTCAAGAGCTGTTGCCATTCGCTTACTGCCACAGATTTTGGAAACAAAAAAAAATCTGCCAGATACAGCTGATAACTAGAAATCTAGATTATGATTTATTCTTGGAGAGGAGAAAAAGCCCTAACTAATACAGTAGATCAGCACAGTACATATCAGAACTGGGAGACTGGAAGTCCCACTTCTGTTTGTATGCTGCTGTAAAAACAAATGCATTTGTTGCTCATCTTATTCACACAGTGAATATGATGCTTCTTGTCTTGTTCCTTAAAAAATAAATCTCTATTCCGTAGTAGTTGTAATCACCTCAAGTCCTGGTAAAGTTTTAAGTGGCACAACTAGCTTTTTACAGTACTAGCAGATTTCTAGTTTCAATGTGTGTTAGTTTAGGAGATTTTTCTCTATGACTTTCTGCTTTGTTTTGTTACATGTTGGGTTTTTGCCTTTGCAGAATCCTCACAAATTCTTTCCTGATGAGCGATTTGGGGACGAAAGCCCGCTCCTGACCATGAGACAATCTGGACGATGTCGCGTGAACAGTACTCCTACTGCAGAAACCATGTTTACAGAACTGGACTCTTTTGTGGCCTTCCATCCACCATTGCCCCCTCCTCCACCTCCATACCACCCACCAGCAACTCCTATTCATAACCAGTTCAAAGTGGGCTGGAAACAAAGGGTGCCAAGTCAACATCCCTCCCGTTCCTTTTCTTACCCATGTAACCACTCACTGTTCCACTCCCGAACTGCTCCCAAAGCTGCACCTCCTGTCTACTTGCCCAGTGTTAAAGCAGCACCTCCTGATTGCACTAACACTACAGGTCTGGGGAGGCAAACGGTGGCTGCAGCAGCGGCAGTGATGGCAGTTGAGAAGCAAGTAGTAAGTATTGTGGTTTCTCCTTCCTCTCTCTGGCCACTCAAAGTGGCTTATGGGGGGAGCTGGAGAGAATTCTTATGACAAAGTAACTTGGCTTTGCTAAATAAAAGAGTATCTCTGGTTAGGAGAAGAGTTTCTTCTACCAAACTGGCTGTCAGCATTCTGCATCCCAAAGGCATGCCCTAATGCGTGGGAGAGTGAATGTTCCAGGGGCAGGAGCATTTTGGACTCTAACATAAGAGCAGACTATATTATTTCAGAAAATGTGAAAGTCAACTTCAGTAGTGGACTGATGCTATAATTCACGAGTAGAAATAGTAATGATATTTTGGCTATTCACAGATAAGTAGACCTGAAGTGAACAGATGTGTGTAAAGGGAACCTGGGGACAATATGAAGGCTTTAGAGCTGTGAAAATGATTTTTAAAATGAATAGGCAAGCAGAAACTGGTAATTGCAAATACAGAGGGGTTTATTACAGCATTTAAAGGCAATCATGGTTGCTGAACTACAATACTTTGCAAATAAAATAATGCACTGTGTTACACTGGATGAAGACAGCTTTGTGAAGTCCATGAAATGCTAAATAAAGAATTTGGTAATTTATTTCTACAGTGAAAAACCTGTTTCAGTGCACAGTTGTCATACTGAAAACCTGCTCTTTAGAGGAAGATTTGGTATTGAGTTCTGTATAGAAACATGGGGATTTTTAATTTTTTCTTTCCTTTAGCAGCAGTTCTAAATATATTGAATTCCTTTTTATATTTTAGGTTAAATATTTAACTTTGCATTAAATTGTTTGCTTAAGAGAGGGGTTTGAGTCATATCTCTCCCTTGATCAATAGTGACTTCACTAAAGAAACCATATAGTGTTCTTTTTGACATCAGAAATGTTTCTGCTGGAATGATTCTGTAAAAAATGCAAGGAGAAGCATAGACTCATGGGCAATGTTTTTTGCTCTGTATTCTGCTATTTGTGAGTTACCAGTAATCAATGGTTACTAAAATTGTTTTCATTAGAAATTATAAATACAAGTAGAAATCTTAATTCTTCTGTCTGAAAGACTGTTCTACACTTGTCTCATTGCAGGATTGTTTATATGTGTAGGTGAGAAGAATGCAATGCAAGAACTTCCATGCCCTTTGTAGAACTACTCAGCACTGTAACAGATGCTCCCCCCTAAGCCTTGAGGTTGTCATGCAGGCCCATGTGTGTGCCTGCAATTAGCTTACTTTAAAATATTAAATGAAAGCAGAAGGGTTGCATCTGTAGTGACAAAATACATGTTTTATTGCTTTCCTGCACTGGAACTCTGTATTGTAACAAACAATTTAAGATCTGCATTGAGTACCTTGTTTAGTTCGATAATTGCAAGTGCCTTAAAGTGGGCTTACTTCCTGAGGGTTTAACAGTACGTTGCCTTTTACTGCATATTCAAGACAAGATGTGTTTAAGAACGAACTACTATTGTGATAAAATAGGTTAAAGAAGGAAAGATGATGTCTTAAGTTAGCAGGAAGGTGAAAGTTGGAGGATACATGTGTTCTTTAAACAGTGTAGGAAGTGTGCAGGCTGAGGTTTGTCTAGGCAAAGGTAGATTAGGGAAATGCCATTTGGTATTACAGAAACTGTCCTAAATGCCATTTGTTTAGCTTTTGCTTTGCCTCAATAGACCAATTTCTTCTCTTTTCCAGTGTACTCAGCCCTTGTTAAATGAACTGATGCCAGACATCGCAATGGGTGTGTCAGCAATGTCTTTAAAAGACAGAAGACTACCAGAGCTCACAGTCGACACAGAATTAAGCCAGACAGTTACAGAGGTAGGGCCTGGTCCACCCCAGCACATTTCATGTCTTCAGAACAGGCACATGCCCACTTCTCGAAAGAAACATGCAATAGAGCAAAAAATAGATGCTCGAGAAAATCAGCAGGAATATCCTGACTTCTATGACTTCTCTAATGCTGCATGCAGACCATCTACTCCAGCACCCAACAGGCACAGTCCTTCACCTTCACAAGGCATATATTTTGGCCCAGATTTGTATAGCCACAATAAGGCATCACCAAGTGGCTTAAAGTCAGCCTATCTACCTTCCCAGATATCTCCTAAAAAGCCAGAGGATTCTAGGAGGGAATACTTGCTCTCCCAAGATGGGCATCAACACAGACAAAAGAATGAGCCAATACACCTCGATGTCTTAGAACAACCTCCCCAGCGACTGGACTTAGCGTTGGCTGCCCAGGAAAATGCTGGTAATGGCCCAGTTCACATTAGGGGAAGAACAAAAATTGAAACTGATTTAACCTATGGGCTAACCTCCAACAGACCTTCACTCTCTGCATACACCTCTGAAAAGCAAGAAGAGAGACCCAGCAGGAGACTGGCGGATGATGAGCCATTGGAACATGGAGCACAGAGAAATCCAGATTCAGAAAGGGAAGATGCAGTAAGTAGAGGAAGGAGGTCTCCTAACAAACCAGACTTCCTGTATAAAAAATCTGCCCTATGAAAGCAACCTTCACTGTTTCTCTGTGCCTAAGAGTTGTAAACATCCCATTCTTTGCAACTTTTGGCCTGACTTCTGTCAGACAAATTCATTCATGCCAGCAGATAAATTCAGCTTCTCTCAGTTCTTTTGTACATACATTGCATTATTAGAGACAGCATGTTACCAGTTTGGTTTTAATGCTGCTTCTGGTTTTATTTTGTGGGTTGTTGGTTGGTTTTTTTTGAGCACATTTAATTAAGCCTTTTTGGGGAAAAAAAAAAAGCAGCTGGTACCTTTTTTGTACAACCTGGTAGCCTTTTGCACCTGTACATCTATTTTAGTGTATTAGTTTTGTACTAATATGTTAAGCTTTATTGTCACATTTAAAGGACTGTATTTTCATACTTTTGCATTTTCCCTTTCACCTGCCAATTCCCTATGTGCATTGGGTTGCACATGATGAAATGTATTTTCTTATGAGATAGTAACAGTGCATTTATTTTTTAATTATAGGAATTCCAAAGAACAGCACATCAAAATACTACATTTTCTGTTAGGTTTTTTTGTTTGTTTGTCTAGATCTGAAATCTTCCTGATTTTTATGACTATGGCAAGAATCCAGTCTAATGTTTTATTTAAAAAGTTCTGGCAGCTGGTCTTATCCTAATATAGCAAGCCTACTTCAAGAATTATATTTGGGGTTTTAAGAGTCCAGGAAGATATTTAAGAGTCCAAATTCCAGTGAAATTCACTGGGATCTGACAATCTGATTCTGTTTTGCTTTCTGGTTCAGCTGTGACCATGGAGAACTCCATGATCATTCAGAAGCATTTATTAGACTAGAATTGTTCTTTTGCCCATGCAGAAATAAATCTAGAAATACTGTAAAAAATTTTAGTAATAACTTGTTCTTCCAGCTACCCCTATATGGGTGTAAGTGAAGACTGGAGTTAAGGATTCATGCTAAGTCCTGGAGTGTCAGGAAGACAAGGCATAGTGTTTTTGCTGTTGCCTGAATGGTAACCCTCCACTGGAGGGTTCCCTCTCCACAGAGGTGCTGAGGTGACTGCTCCTTGCCTTGCTTACTCCTGCCTATCATTAAAAAAGGGCTTCTCTCTTAGTGATGTCATTCAGTGTTCCTTACCTGATCTCAAGTGTTGCTGAATTCGTAACTGTAGCTGTTCTATGAACAAAATTAAAGTGACTGCTCTTGCATCATGGAATGTGCAAAGCTTTAGCACTCAAATTCACTTCCATTTCCCAACTTTGCTTTTTTAAAGCACAGAAATGAGATTCATCTAGTACAATATGAAGAGGGAGTGATAGTGATCTGGGCTGGCTCCCTGCCAATAGGTTGGGGTTAAGCAGTACACCAGGTCTAATGATTTTTAAGTGCATCCTTAATACCTATCATGCAGTTTTTACCATGGATTCATTGCATTTAGGATAGGAATTTGATGCCCCTGCAGTGTAGTGATTACTGGTAAAGGTCTGTATGGGTTTTTTAAAATGCAGTTTCTATAAGGAAGAACTTCCCCTAAGGACTACTTTAAGGTTAGGTTGAGGTTTTTTCCTGCAGTTCAAAATGTTTAATACTATTTAAATACAAATCTTGCTCCATGTTTACTTTTAGTTTGTGGCAGATTCTTACCTAATCCGTTTCATTTAAATATGCAAGGCCTGGTAACTACAACACCGTGTAATTGAAATATATTGAATGCTGCATTTCCAAACTACCAAACAGCTTCTAGATAAATGAAAATACTGCGTTTGAACCAATAAATCCTAATGTCTCCTGCATACACATCTGTAGGCCTCCTGCTGCTGTGAAAGTTCTGCAGACACTCTTTTTGAGATGCAACCATGCAAGGCATGGTGTAGGATTGGAGGAGAAACTTAGCTAAACTGTGCAGGTGATGTGTCTTGTAGATGAGGGGAGATGTTTTGGTGTGTTTGGTTTTGGGTTTTCTGTTGTGGTTTTTGATTGGTTGGTTGGGGTTTTCTGGGGGGTTTTTTGTTCTGATTTTTCCTCTTCTGTTAGCCTTTTTTAATATGTTTGGTTTATTTTTGACTATGGTCAAGACACTTGGTAGTCCTGACCTTATCACCAATATGTAGTATTTCCATGGGACTGCAGTGTAGAACATCGTTAAATGCAAGAAGTTGTCAGTGGGGGCATGGTGCTGCTGCAGGTTAGGGACTGAGGTTCAGTGGTTTTCTTCTGAAGATACGAGCACAGTGCTGTCTAACTGCATAGCTCTAACCAAACACTTGAGCCTTGTGCTCACCATCACTGGAAGCGTTAACTTTTCATCACACACAAAACCCCTGAGCTCCCCACACTTGAATCATATGTATATTGGTAGCTTAACTAAGAAGTCATAGCTGTCCTCAGAAGACTTGCTATTCTGAGTGATTTATTTTTACCTACATTTGATAGATGTACTTTGAGAGAACTATTTTAGTTTCCATAGTTTGATATGGCACTGTGTGCCTGGACAGAGATGGGGCTGAAATCTACAGATGCAACTTTCAAGCTTGAAATTTGTGGAGATGTGGCTCATGAAGATGAAGTTTTGAGGTTAGGGCTTGAGGGAAATCATGAAACGCTTTGGCTTTGGAATAAGCTGGCGAGAATTACCTCGGGGCGGAAATGTGTCTGCATTTTAGAATACAAAATCTGAGCGGTATTAAAAAGAGAATATAGCAGGTGCAAAATAAAAGGCAAATCCTTCTGAAGCCACAGAGACAATCGGGCCATGGAGACAATCTGCATTTTCACTTGCATAGGTTGAGCTGGGAAGAAGATAGCAACTAACGGCAGCTGATTGGAAGTGGAAATGGATTTGTCAAATTACTGGAACTGTATTTTTGTTACTCCAGTGCAGGATTTCCTTGTTAGTTGGATGTGCAGAGGAGGGAGTGAGAGACCATATTTATTCTTCACAGAAGCTTGATTCAGAAGTTAGTGTTCATATTACATCTCACTCACAACACATACCTGTGCTACCTGCTACTTCTTATTGTTCTCTGTCTACTGAAACTTTGGTGCAGAAGCTCCTTGTTTACATGAAGCACTTTCTGATTAGGTTGGAAATTAACATCATCTCCTCATGTAAATTTGATGGAGATAACAGATTACTGACTATATTTTGCTTGAGGATAAAGGTATGAATGAGGAAGACTTGTGCTCCTTGCTCTATTAGAGAGAGCTCAGACTTTGATTTAGTGAGCAACTTGCAAAAATTTCTTGATCTCCTTTCCTTGACCCCCTTCTCTTTTCCTTAATATATGGATTAATAGCTTAATTCCTGAAACAAGTTCTTCCTTTGAAATGTTTTGTTCTTCTGTGGAATTACTGTTGTTGTGTTTTAATAACTGCTGTTTTGAGTGGCAGTTTATTGTGTTTTTCCTGTTCTCGAGGGGTTTTATTTCTGGAAGTTAAGGTGGTGGCCACTCGTAAGCCTTGGGTTTTGGTCATGGAATGCCCCAAATGTTTGTCTTACAGGCTTCTTTGGTTTGGGTTTGGTGGGATTGGGTGGGGGGTGTGTGTTTCATTTTTGGTGGTGTGGTTTGGTTTGTTTTTTTTTGTTTGATTTTTTTTTTTTTTCTTGAAAAGTACTGATGCTGTTTGAGGCACTGTTCTAATAATTACATGCTTCTGTGGTAGACGTGGTGCTGAGCTCTGCCAAGTGCAGGGAACAGCTAAGAGATAAAATTTTAAAATGGTAATTGGGGTTTCTGTAATTATCTGTGCTGCCACAAGGCAGCCCTGCCTTCGGCAACATTACGGTTTTGTTTCTTGTCCTTGTGTTGTTACTGGTATTAAGTCAAGTGCCTTCTACGCTAAAGGCTCAGAAAACTTTCTTAAACTGACTTCATGTCCTATGCAAGTGTTTTTTCTACAACCTGCATAACCAGTACTTTGTAAAACTTGTTTACGCTTCAATTGTACATAGTGTTTTTTAAAAAAAAAATAGTATTTTTATTTAGGTACCTCCAGACTTGAATTCTAGTCTTGTGTGATGCATTGTAAAACAATACATTTCTCTTTTGAGTACCATTACAGTTGTAAAAAGGTTTTCACTGGTTCTATTTTTCTACTGTTGCTGAGAAGCATGTAACACTGACTTTATCCTACATATAGTTGGCATTTCAAATAAATGGCTTGTATAGAACGTGCTTGTGTGAATCCTTCCAATCAGGGTTCTCAGCAGGCTGCTGCAGCACTGCCCAACTACTTCATGGCTCAACCTACTGTGCTGTCATTACTCAAAAACTTGCTATGGCCAATGGCTGTGAGGGAAGGAGTGGTTTAATACCAACTAAAAGGTGCCCTCTCACAGTAAACCCCTGACAAGGCTTGTTGTTCCTTCTGGGAAAAATATGCTTTGAACAACAATACTTTGAACATCAAGGATATCATACAAACCAGTGTAAGATGAGGAATTCAAAATTAGTGACACTGCTCAAGCAGCTTACTCAAAAGGAAAAGTACTTCAGTGAAAAAGTTCGGTGAGTGTTTCTGACTAGAGCTTAATTGACTGAGACTAATAAAGGCAATGGGATTACTCACAGTCAAGGCAGTGCAACATAGCCCTTGAGGTAGGAAGTGTTTATTTTCTCAGCACAGTAGCTAGACAAAGACACTACAGTACCCAGCATTCTCTTCTGGATTTGCAGTTATCCTGCATTAGCTGAATATTCATTTACATTTATTTCACAGAAAAAAAAGTGCTTCACTGCTTCAGAGAGATGACTCAAGTTTACAAACCTGTCATCCAGTGGCAGCACACCTTGACTAGTCTTTGATGTACAACGTATCTGAGTTATGTCCTGCTGTAAAGTGGGGATGGGTGGGGGGAAGAGAGTGAGTACTGGATGGTCTTAAATGTTGATTATTGGCACCTTCATTCCCATAAAGATGAGTTCTGGGAGCAACTTCCTAAACTAAACAAATTTCACATTTATAGTAACAGGCTTTCTGTTGATTTTGCAACAGAGTTCTAAGTCTGCTAACTTTACAGAAGAGAGGATGCCACTTCAGCAGGGTGGGGAGCCTTTTGGAAGAAAGCACAACTGCATCAATGAAACTGAAGAGTGTTAGGGGCTGGGCCCATTTCGGGTACACTCTACTCTGATTGTAGTACAGGCCAATACCAAAAATAGACAATGCACATCATCAGTGCTGACTAGTGGTGCAAGACTGTAGCTATACTTAACTCCATTTTTGCAGAAACTACATACATAGTTCAAAAAAACATCCTGCAACTGAACTCCTCCCTCCATATAAAACTGCTGTCATTTCTTGAGTACAGATAGTGGTGCTGCCTCACTGCAGTATTGACTTACACCCTGGCTGTATGGGGGAGAACAGCACAACATGGAAAACGTAGGCTTTTGGCCCAGGGTAATTTGAGCTCAGAGCTGGAACCTAGGATAGCGCTTGACTCTAGGCACCCTCTCCCCCAACCCCTTCAGTGAATTACATGCACTACAGAGGAAACATCATATTCTGCTTTTTCTCCTGCTCAAAACTGTAGCAGAATGCCAGCCCTTGTTTCATACCTGCCTGCAACAGTGTGGGTCTAGATGGAGAAACAGGTCTAGGAATACTGGGCTTGGCTTGGCCCCAGGCTTGACCCTGAGATATCCCTGTGTTTGTCTGGATCATAGATGGAAACAAACCACTACAGCAGCACTTCAAAACAACAGAACACTATAGATTGAACAGTTATTTAATTCTTAGATACTGTAGTTAGATATGCAGTTACAACTCTTGTAACAGTTGTTACAAAAAAAGCACATATACTACTGAGAGTTAAATTTAAAAGCAACTAGTCATTTTGCATGAAACAAACTGATGAACTGAGCCTCTACACTAGAACTAGCTCTTGTAAATAAAGCATTCAATTAACAGACCTCATTTTCTTCTCAGAAGTCATTAATGTGGAAGCAGAATAGTACTCCATGGTAAAGAAAGCCTCCAACTACATGAAACAAGATTTAAAAATTGGAAGTTTCTTAAAGTGTGTTTTGGGGTTTGAGGGTAAAAAAACCCTAAAAACTACATTAGGCTCCAAACTTATGAAAAGTCAGTATTTAATTGTGGCTAAGTGTAGATTCTTAGAAGTGAAATGTCTCCTGATTATCACAGTGATGATGAAAATGTTGTTTTATACGGTAGCAAAATACCAAAATGCTGCAATGTTTTCAGGAACATTTATGAAGTAAAATAACTTGCACAAGGCTAAGGTTTTTTAAAAATAAAAGCAGATTACAAGTCTGGTAACAAACTACCTGATGCTTAATATGCAGTTTAGTACCTCCTCCTAAATATTGTTTATAGAGTGGGTAAAGGTCATGTAACAATTTTTTGCATGTAAAACATCACTGCACAGTTTTAGAAACAGTTTTGAACTTTATAAAACCAGATAGAACGTTATGTTGCAACAAGCCTAACCTACAATTTCTCATTTTTCACCTGCCTAGAGTGAGTGTGCTGAAGTACAGTGCTATTTAGTTCACCTGATATGACCCAAGTGTTAGAATGCAATTTCATCCAACAGCCATGACCGCCCCGTGTGCCTGCTTTACCCTTTCAGCAGCTGTGCCTCCCTCTGAGTGGTAAACAGACGCTTCCTTTGTGAAGGGAGCCTTTGCTACACCCTGAGGAGATGAAACAGAGCCATTTAAAGCAGGAACGCAATACCCTCCAGCCTCACAGAGCATACTGATTGCAGATGGCCTGTGCTGTACAGAAGGGAGGGCTGGCAGCCCCCACCCAGGTTTCAGCAGAGCCACAGGCACTAACATTTAAGCAGGTAACAGGCTGAAGGGAATACAGAGTGTCACACCGTCCTTTGTAACAATCCATCCTCCCTCTTAAGACAAGGCCAGCTTTCACAGGAATGGCAAGCTGATCAGTACTGAAATCCCTATAAATGCAATGTACCTGTTAAGAACATGTTCTAGTTGCTACAAATAAAGGAAGTATGAGACAAAATTAAGACGGTTCTTGGACAGTTGGAGTTTGATGAGAAGCCAAATACTGAAGATAGCTCTTCTGTTTGCCAATGAATATTTTTACCTCAGTTGTCCCTTCAAACCCAAACCTTCTCAGTCTAACTACAGTAGTACTGCATCCTGTTAGTCCGTCGTCTTTTCCGTGACTGAAATTCTTCAAAGAAATGCTGAATGTCTTCTCTTTTAACCACCTGGGGAAGCAATAGAAACCCAAGTTGTTGTACAAGAATTCAATTAAATGATTCTTTTATTTTTTTCTTGCGTGCATCCCGAACACAATACACAAAGCATGTAAAAGCAAGTATCCAATACAGCTAGAAAAACAGCTTTTCTGTTGTACCTGAGAAGATTAATGCTCGAGTTCTAGTATAAAAGTATACAAACAGAGAAATTGAATTCCCAAAGGCAGAACAAGCACAGGAAATAAACCCCTTAATAGTATTTTTAAAGGGTTTCACCACTTTCTTTTACTGGAAAAATTAACATGAAGCAAGATGTTCATTAAGTCACTTCAGACTCATCACAATGTAATTAAGAGTGGCAGTTTAGCAAATAAGCCAACAAAATGCATGTGCTGATAAATAATAGCATGCAAATTCCCCCATGAAAACAACTGACAAGAATGTTTGCCAGTATTTAGTCTGTCCTTAGTCTTCTAAAAGTTTAAATTCAATGTAAGAAAATACATTAAGACCTTTATTTGCTGAATACTTTTCCTAGAGCAAAAGAAGTTTCACTTAAATTTAAGAACTGCTCTCAGTACTTTAGAGACAGATTTCTGTAAGGTCCCTATCATTTCTCACCAATATCATTAAAGAAATACAACTTTTAAATTCCAATCAAATCATGACTTCCAATTTCTACTACAGTACCTGCAACTCTAAGAAACAGGGAAAAAATACAACACAGCATCATAGCATTTAATACCCACTCCTCAACAGTACTTGAAACACATTTACTAGCAAACAAATTCTGCAATTTGTACCTTACCGTTCCCTCATCTGCGAATTTCCTGAGATAGTCAGTCAGTTCTGTCTTTAAATCATTGTATTCTGAATGGAGAAGCAAAGGCAAGGGAAAGAAAACAAAAAACCAAGAAGATAGTCAGCTTTACTTTAACAGTGGCTTAAGAAGACAACTTCTACTTCCTCTTGTCATTCATGAGATTTGCCTCAGACAAATCTGGGTTTGGACTGGATTCCAAACAATAACAATAGTAAAAACAGAGGTAAGTCCAGGTAAACCTGAGAAGCTCCAGTTATGAAACACTTCAAGTCTGCCCTGTCAATGTACTCTCTGCCAGGAAGCACTCTGTACCCCAGCTTCACATTGGCTGGCACACCCCCAGACTACAAGAGATTACCAAAACAACAGAACAGGTAAAATAAATAAGCCAGAGAGCAGAAATGTAAATTAATGTTTAAACATTCATATTGCAAGAAATTATCATCAATACAATATCTAAGATGTTAAATAGGGGGAAGTTCCCGCACCAACTAGTTCCTCAATGTAAGCTAAAGTTGTAACAGGCCAGAGAGGCCAAACTTCTCTAGAGAAATCCTAACTGAGGTGTGCAATCTGTCATACAGTCTTCTGCATGTTACTTCAAAAAGAGTTTGACACAACACTGCAAGACCTGATACCAATCTCTTATGGAAAACTGTTCACTTAAAATGTTAATGCAGATCCTAGAAAAGAAGCTGTATTTACCACAGATGAGTTCTACTTGCTGGACTCTGTTCATGCTGTTAAGGGTATCCATTAAAGGATCTCTCCTCTCTGTTTCTTGGTCACTGGTCCCTTTATTTTCGTAAGCCAAGACAGTGTCACATTCATCAGTCAGGAACTGGACTTCAAGCTCTGCATACATTTTCTGGAGAATAAAGTAAAATTTGCTTTTACGTTACAAAACTTCTCAGATGGAGATGCTCTCACACAATCCTTTTTGTGTTCAGCATCACTAACAGTAAAAATAAAAATGTAAATTTTTTTATCCAGCATTTCAGACATCTCCCCACAATGACTTCCAGAGCAATTCTGAATTTAATCAGCAAAGAAAATACAAACGTTTAGAAGCTCCTTTGTGCTGTATTAATTCCAAAGAATTCGTGGGGTGTGTTTACATGGGGTGGAGAGGTTTTTTTAGATGTTTATATTCAGAGTAAGAAGATTTACACAGATTTTATCTCCAAGCTTCTCTTCAAAGATCCTCTGGTAGCTCCTCCCTTCCTCCCCTGTGTCAATGATGCAAATGAAGAGAGAATACATACCAAGCAGTCTTCACAGGTGCATAATTTGCTTCTCCAGTTCGATGGCCAAAAGGTGGCAGTATCTTTTTTTACAAATTGCATGCTTTGGAGTTCTTTTAGCCTGCAGACTGGTGCATCACTCTTAGTAACTACCTGAATTAAAATGAGAGTGTTCAGTGCTCTCTAACATCACTTAAATACACTCTCTTCTTTCCAGCATTTCTCAAACATAAGCAACCTGTATTACCATTTCATCCACATGAGGATTCTGATGTGGTTTTAGCAGTTTCCATGGACATTTCTGTAGAAATTTACTGCAATAGCTGTATATATTTTAAAAATCAGAACTGGACTGTCATGCAAACGCAGCTACAACACAAAACACCTCTGTATTAGAACAAACTCAGAAGTTACCTCTGTATGGCTGACAAGGAGGGATGGATCTAACCTACCCACAAATACACACTACCCCTCTGTCACCCAACTCTACAATCATGTTCCATAGCTTATGCTGTACTCCACAGAGACCACAAGTCTAAAGTGTTAGTGACTGAAGAGGAACATGGAAACACTGAAAGCATTTACCTCTTCATTGAACCTATACAGAAAGAGGTGAGCTTCACTTCACCTATCATCAGTATGAAGATGTACAGGACAGAAATGGTTTGCTTTACCTCTGGACAGGCAGACCCAGAGCTAGTGGATGGCTCATTAAACTGTTCCATTTGCTTTTCCTCATTTGTTTCTTGGTGTTCCACTCCACTTTCTTTTTTTATTTCCTTTTTCTCCTCTTCAGTTTCCTCAGCCTTCAGGACTGTCCCTTCATCTTCAAGGGAGTTCACTTTGGTCAGAGGAGGAACTGGAAGATACATACACGTGTAAGTGAAAACATAGTGCCAGACAATGTACAGGCTACCAGAGATGTTCTCTCTGTTCTACAGTGAAGCATCAAGGTGCACCTAGATTATCTCATACACTGCAGGGTCCTGGATATACTCTACAGCTGTCCAAAACCACAGTGACCCAGGTATACAAAGAAACTGCTCCCTCTTTCACCATAGTCTTCACCTCTCATACCCCTATTCTAAAATACTCTGTTTCTCAAAATCTAAGCCCTAGGAGGGGAAAAAAGTACCACAATTTGAGATAGTTCTGTAACAAGATGCTTGTCCTTCTTGACACCCCTTCATAGCTACTGCAGGTTTGTGCTTTGTGTCCAAGTCCTTCATTTTCTCCAGATACAGACACCAAAACTCTACAACAGATTAACTACACAAAACACTTGCTTATTTAAAACTATTTTTTTTTCTTTTCTTTTTAAACAAATTTTTCTTTTGATGTCAGTTCAAATTTGTACCCTATGACATAGCTGGTTAGCAGGAGGAAAACCAAAAACAAACACAGAACTCCATTCTGTCCTGTTTATATTAGAAGGAAGAGAACTCCAGGTAAGCCAGCTTGGAAACCTTAAAATCACCATTGACATTTCTGGCACATAAGAGATCAATCACCACTTGATATAAGCAATATTTAGGAAACTATATGAAACCAGCTCCTTCCACAGAAATCAAGTCATCTACCCATCTGATCCTGCAGAGACTACATAGTAGACTGAGGCCTGGTGTGACCACAGAAACCCTAGATCCTGAGCATAGCCCCAGCTGTGCTGACAAAGGTTTTACACATTCATTTCAGGTCACTTATCAGTCACTCTTTGCTGTTCACTCTTACACTCAACTGTTTGCCTCACTGCTTCCCTTAGGATGGCTCTTCAGTTCTTTGATCCAGTTTAGCAATTACACTCCTTAAGATAATATTAAATTCATCCATCTATGTGCTAGCACATCTTTGATAAAATAAAGAGTGAGCACCAAAGAATTAATATTCAGGAACAACAACTGCATTTGTTTTTGCAAAATAGTAGCTGCAGCCCTCCATGTTGCTCTGCTGAAGCCAATGCTCCAATATAATGAATATTATTTCTCCAACAACTCAAGCAGTATTATGTCATTAATCAACCAACTATGAGAAATACATGCTAACAAAATGTTGGCTCAGATACCTTAGTTTTCTTTACCTGCTAATTGTGATGCATAGGCCCACAGGAACTGGCAATGATTCATGCAGGCTTGGCACACCATTTCATGGAAGTCTCCACTTTCAGGGGGAACTGCACCAAGATGCTATTAAAAAGAAACAAGCATGCAGAAGTGAAACATTCACTGCAAATTAGGACTCAGCTCTGGGTTTAGAAGTTAAACATCAAATGCCATCATATTTTTAGCACAAGCACACACTCCTGCTAACTTTCAATGATAATCAGTATAACTTAAAAGACAGAAGAAAGCTGACAAAAATTCCAGGGAAAAACTGAAATAATCCTCTCTGTTGACAGCCTTTTATGCCTTCTACATACCCAGAAGTCTCAGTCCCCTTCATCTCATTTCTAGGTGTTATTCTTCTAAAATGTCCTAAACATAGGGCAGGCAAAGGCACATGCTGCACACTGCATGTTTAAACTCTTAAATAACTTATGACTACTTCCTTACATCTAAGAGATCTTAAGTCTTCATACTGAACTTGAGAAAAATTAGGTCCCAAAGCTCTCCATAAACTGGTGAGAACTATTTAGGCAATTAAAAGCACTTGTCAACTTGCCTTTGAAAAGCACTCTTGCAAAGCTCACAGTTTGCTGCTAACATTCTTCACACATACATCTATACAAAAGAATCCTATAGTTTATATACAGAACCCATAACTAAGCCAATCATTTTTTTTTTCATTATTATTCTTTGATCCTGCAACTTCAAACACAGAATTTCAGTCTTGCCCTTCAGGGCACAAGAGGCTGCCTTAACTCTTACACATTAAGTAGGGCACTGACTGAAGTGCTGAGCTGCTTTTACAAGATTTCCTCAAAGTTCATAATCAGAAACCAACTGTACAGTTTGTTCCTTGCTATTTAAAGGAATTACAGTTTTAAAAGCACTCTTCCAAACAAAGAACTATTCAGGTAGTTAATGATGATGTGCCTCAGTAAGAACCTCTTTCTCATTGATTCTACTGATATTTTCCAATTAAACAGACAGTTATGAAGTTATTTTATTCTGCAGCAGTAACCCTCAAAAAGATAGAACTCTTTCTAGGTGTCTTAGACTGGAGCGGACAGCAGCACATGACTAAATTTTCAATAATCCTTAGCATAGGATGAAAAGAAATACCTCAGAATTCATGTAATAACCTTTTAAGAACTACAGCAAGCCTTCCCAAGAAAGAATAACCTTACAAAGTTAACCAACATTAACTTACTTCTATGCAAACAGCAATTCTGCTACTTAAGCGTTTCCTTAC
Organism: Bucco capensis; assembly: GCA_013396975.1. Taxonomy (NCBI): domain Eukaryota; kingdom Metazoa; phylum Chordata; class Aves; order Piciformes; family Bucconidae; genus Bucco; species Bucco capensis. The sequence goes on along the minus strand of VWZO01013334.1, from coordinate 117,073 downwards.
CCTTCCATGGAACCAGTCTTCACAAACTATGCACTGGATCATCTCATCTGGAATCTAGATGAACAGTCATATTATTAGCATTAATGGCAACCTCCAGAATCTTTCACAAGCATCAAACTGCAGTATTATGCAAAGCCTACTCAAGTGAATTGCATTTCCCTCTGCTCACCCACAGGGAGCTGCCATTAATAAGCAGTTACTGCTTCATTCATCAGTTTGCTTCCTTGAAGTTCAACAGCATGTGGAGTTTGTCATATTATCAAGACTGTGGAAATTACAAAACTAGTTCTCCCAGTAGACCAAGATGTTCTCACAGAAAAGAGCTGATAAAAGTTAATACATTACTGGCACATTTCTACCTGTAAACAGAAAAGCATGAATAGGCAGCTTAGCAAAAGAAAGAGACTATCTGTGACATCATCAGGTTCATATAGGGATGCCAGAATCCTAACTTAAGTGTCCACAATGCAATACAGCACAAATTGCTTTATGAAACAATTATTAATGATGTCTTTAGAAATATTTAGCTATTTCTGAACTTCAGAGGTGAGTTTATAAAACACTTTTTGGTGTTTTAAAGTCTTGTGCCTTCCTTATTCTTTAAAACACCTAACTTTCATGACTACAAACAGAAGTGTGCTTGTGCAAACTAACTGGTATATTTTAATACTTCAGACAGAAAAAAAGTGTTCTGATTAAAGGAAAGCTAAAGCCAGTGATACTGGACAGACTCTCCCCATCCCAGAAGCCTTTTCAGAGCACTGTTACAGGCACAAGGAAGCAGATTCAGTTCTCTCTTCAGATATTCAATGTGTTTATTCTGTGCTTGCCACATTTCTCAAGATAACAAAATGCCACCCCCTAAGTGAACTCTGTAACTTTAGAGAGAGAAAAGCAGAGACGACTACAGTATTTTGCCTAAATGATGGTTTGTCCTCATCATCTGTCTTTAAGACATATACATATTCTACTATTTAATAAAAACTGGTAATTTCCTTATACAGCTCATGAAAACCAAAAGCAATATGGAACATAAAATTTCTTTAAGTGGGATCTTCCATGCAAAGCAGCTCAGTGACCATCCTTTGCAAAATGCTTTTCATAAAGATCATCTATATATGATTACTACTAGGTTTTGTATTTCTTACCTCATCTTCAGGATCAGGGTAAGGCCTTTTACAAGTACAGTATAATCCATAGAAATTGTCATTATACTTATTTCCTGAATTCACCTTGCCCTTTTCCTAGGAGGAAAGGAAAAAAAAGTCTTAACTGACAGTTAAAAACAAAAGACAGAAAAGATGTATAATCTAGAAAAGGCCAATTGCTGTTCCACTTTACTTCCTAAAAGCAATCATTACACATGAGCTTGAAGATCCAAAAAGAAAGATATTATCCAGACACCTGTGCTATACAATAAGCAGCATATAGGGCACATGAGGAATACTGAATTTCAAAAGGAAAGAGGAAAACTAACCTTTCCACTGTAACAAACAGCAACTCCAGTGTTTGTCAAGCTACTGATAATCTAAAATGAGGTAAGAGTTTTGATCACCAACTACACCCGCCTGCGGCTATTACAGGAACATCTTAGATCAAATATGCTTCTTCCCCTCCATTTGTTTTTAAACATGCAGACTGTGATCGAAACCCAAGTCTGTTTAATCTTACCACTTAGCTTCCACTAAATTCATATTACGTAAGCCTCACTCTATAGAAGAGGATTATCTAAATTACAAAACATGCTGAATGAAATTCAATTACAAGCAAGCTCATTTGAAAAACCCAAAAACCACATAACACAGCTGCAGCCAGAGGACTTCAGAATTGCATGGTTGCAGCCTAAGGCCACCACTGGCCCCTTCAGAAACAGCTGTGACCATTTATGATGTTACTATCTTCGTTCGCGAAGCCTAGCCATGACAAAATGCTTTCCACCACTACCCTGACAAAGGAAGAAAGGACGATGTGAGCACCCTGCATCCATGAAGTCAGCCAGTACAGAAGGTCAGTTGTACAGTTAACCTGTACAGTTGATTTTGTTGACAGTGAACTGAGGGAGGAAAAACAATCACATGATCCATTTCATTGACTCAAACATAAAACAGTAACATCCTAAAACTGTTTCTGTAGGGATCACTGCTCAGTATCCCCAGGCAAACTAGCTCTGGACCTGTCCAAATTATATCAGAACAAAATAAGCATACACAAAACCACTTGCTGTTTCCACATTTATAATGTTATTACCCCAGGAGCAGCACTGCAGGCAAGCCAAGCAGGTTCCTGTCACTGCTTTCCAGTAGACTACCAACTAACAATGAGTCCAAAATCCCACCAAGTATGAAAGCACAGGGGGCTTAATATGGTAAAAACCTATACTGGTGACAACTTACCAAAAAACATTAGGACAATAATGCCATCATGATGAAGGGAAGAAAACTATTCCTTTGATAGCAGCACAACCTTAAATTTCCTTAACAAAACTGCAAAACTGCACTCCAAGTAGTTTTCCTGAAGCCACCTTAAAGCTAATGAGGTATTAGTGCAGGCATCACAATGTGTTTCAGGCATTACACCAATCAGGGATGCAGGACTGCTGCATTCATGGATGATAAGGATCAAATGTTCTCCTTCCCCTCTCCTCCCAGTACTTCCCTTTGGTCTCTCAGCAGTTTTATCTCCTGCTGTAATACTCCCACCTCATTTAACTTGTTGGGAAAAAGAGGCACTGCATGAGTAAGCACTGGCTGAGGCAAGGCACCAACCACCCCCCAGTATTGTTATTTTGATTCCGTATATACAAAACCTATTTCTGAACTTACTGGGAGTAACTTGCACTGCAGATTTTTGAACTTGCTATTTCCACAGTCACAGCAGAAGTTCCTGGAAATAAAAACACACCATTTCAGGGTTTTTATTAACTGTAAACACACTTCTTGTATTCATAATTCCCAGCAGTTTAATAGGAGCCATAACAAAATTGTTGCCGCTATTTAAACTATAGTAGCTGTCGGGAACTCGCCAAAGGGCCTTGCAGCCTTACCTGCTCACGCGGTGGTCCTGGCAGCTCTCGGCTAATACCATCATTTGCAACAGCGCTTGACTGGGAGAATGCAGTAGCACAACTAACCCTGGGCACTGCAACTACCACACGCTCAAAAACACAAGCACTTTTGCTGGCCAAAGAAGAGTGTGAATCGGTTTGTTTTCAAAGGCTAGATCCACAAAGGTGATCAAGTTCTTGTGTCCTTTCTACTCAAACAGCAAAGCTCTCAGTTAATTAGGGTTGGTATGCCAAGTGAACGGGGGAACGTGGGGACCGCAGCGACCTGACCTCAGCTGCCTGTGCAGTTTTGCTGGAAGTGGTGTATTTTGTACGAGTTACACATAAGAACGTCGTCCTGCCTCGCTGAAACGTATTATACCGCGGCAGAGGCTCTGGGGAAACTCCCCTGGCCAGGCTAGCTCACACCACCGGCTCCCGCAGTGTTCCTGCACTCGTGTCCAGGAGTAGAAGGAGAGCGGCGCGGGTCAGCGCAGCCCACCGTGCTTTACCAGCGATTCTCCCCGGGGCAGCTCTGAAGACCCGACACGGCCTGGGAACTACCGCGAAGGAGCCGCGAGGAGGTGCAGCCGCCACCACCCGCGCACGCGCTTTTCCCGCCGCCGGGGCGGGCACATGCCCGCGCCCCCGCGCCGCCGTACCTCTTGGTGTAGAGCTCGAAAAGGCGGTGGGTGCCGTGACACTCGTAGCTGCAGGCCAAGCAGATGCCCGCCGGCTCACTCCCAGGCGGCGTGCAGGTGCTGCAGGCGTACAGCGCCTGCCTCTTCACGGCACCCTGTGGGGTGACACCAGTACACNGCCCCCACCTGGGAGTAGCTGCAGCGCTCGTGGTCGCTGCCGCCTAGCACTGCCCGCGCCTCCTTCTCGAGCTCCTCGTTCTCCGCCAGCACCTCCGCCAAAGAGACTACGGGCTCCTCCGCGCTGGCCCCGCAACCACTCCCCGGTTCGGGGCCCTCCGCCGCTTCCTCCATCGCCGGGACGCGAGGCCGAGGGCGAGACGAGGCGGGAAACCCGCGGCCAAGTCGCCAGAGGGCGCCACAGCGGAAGCGGAACCTTGCGCCTCACGTGACCGGGGCCGCGCGTCACCCGGGGAGGTGGCAGGGGAGCTCGTGCGACAGGCGGGCAGCGTGCACGTGACAGGGGCGGGGACGCGGGCGGAAGCGCGCGGGGCCTGAGAGGCAGAGCAATGGAGCTGGTGGCGGAGTTGAGGGGCCGCGACGGGCAGACGCGCTCTGTGCGGGTGCCGTGCACGGCGGAGGAGGGCGAGGGCGGGCAGCTGCGCGGTCTGCGGCGGGGCCTGGCTGAACTGCAGCAGCGGGTAGTGGAGCTACTGGCGCCACTGGTGCAGGAGGAGAGGGAGGCGGCAGCGGCCTGCGGCAGGCCGCACGGTGAGTGGCCGTGGTGGAGCGGTGGCGGGGGAGCCAAGCGGGAACGCGACTAGGGGGATCCACTGTCCCCGGGGCGCGACCTGCGCCCCGCACCGCTCATCTGCGCCCCGCTTGAACCCTGGCAGGTAATGTCGAGGATGACGACGAGGAGGAGGACGAGGAGGATGAAAGCGAAGACGAAAGCAACATCGACAGGAAAGCGAGCGCCGATGACCCTCTTCCAAAGCGAACGAAGGTTCAGCATCCGTGACGGTGGTGTTAGCGACAGAGCTAGGGCTTAGAAAGGGACATTCCATCTGTACCGGCCGCAGGTGTCCCCCGGATGCGGGGGAGGCCACTCTGGCCAGGCAGGCAGCTGCGCCTCTTCTGCTCGTTCTTTGAAAGTGAAATGTTGATCCCGACTGCGTTAATAGAGAAGCCTTAAAAAAAGGATGTGCCTTGGCTTTAGTAGCGCATTGCTTACAAGGAACCAACGTTACGCTGAAAAGAATTTTTAGTGAACTAGTTGACAGATACAAAACTGTTTGCACAAGTCTTCCAACTGCTACGTTTTTAAATTACTTCTTCCACGTCATAGTATTTCTTTATGTGACTTCTAAAATGAAGTAATAAAATCTGTAAAGAGTTACTTTGTAAGATACTATCTTAAAATAGTACAAGGAAAATTTTATTTGTATGGAAAGTTATGTAAGGCCTCTGTAGTATTAAAAATTAAGAAGCACCTGTAGGACTGTGTCCATTCCTGAACAATTCTACAAGAGTCCTGTACAGTCCTGCAACAGAATATTTTTTTTATGTCATCTAAAAGGTTTAGCTTAGGCACCCATTGAATATTTTCCTGGGAAAGTTCATAGACAAAAGTAAATTTAAAAAGCTGGGAATCTTGGTTTCAAAAAATCCTTGTTTTGTGACAGTCAAGAAAGTGTGACGTGAGCATGACTTCAATAATTATCTTGAATATTTCACTCTTGTCTATCCTAAGCCTGTTTTCTCCAAATGTGGTCTTTTTTTTTTCATGCAGCAGTCAATCTTTACATTCGTTCTTTTCATCACTGAGTTTTATCCACGTTGACTTTTAGGCTTATTTGGTAGCGAAGTCAAAGTTAACATTACAGCTTAATATTCTGCCTATCCAGAACTCTCATCATTGCCTAAATATAAGAAGAAAGAAGAGCAGTGATTTTTTTGAGATGTCTTCTAAAAACCAAAACTTTAGGCAGAAACTAGGGGAAGTGTAGTAGGGTTGCTGTAGTTTAAAATTATTTTAGAGAGAAGGTATAAATATTTGATTAACACCTACAAGTACTTCATGTGTAACTGTTCTTGGCTGTATAAATCCACATAACTTAATCCCTTTGCTGAAGTAGTTCGTTATTTCTTTTGAAAATAATGCAGCACATGGAATTTCATTAAGGTAACATGTCTCTTGCAAGGGGGAGTTGTCAATACTTCCCATATGTTACCTGAATTCCCAGTTTTAGTTTGGTGCATGCTTCTGTGGGCAGGTATAAAACATTCTTGATAGCCAGTCCATAGAGCTTTCTGTGGAGCAGAAGTTAACTAGATGATTCAATAGTTTGGAAAGCATTTATTTATTTTTCATTTTCATGTGTTCCACTGGTATTGTTTGTTTATATATTATGGAAACTGAGAAAATCTTCAGACCTGTGTATGGAGGACAAAGTATTGGAATAAATAATGAATTTTCATGAGCACAAAATTGTCTATATTTGTTTGAAATGGAGGGAGGGGTTGGAAAAGAGGCCCAGTAAACATATTTTCAGCATCCTTATGTACTTGTATTCTAAGAAATCTGCATGCTCAGTATCCTGTTAGCTGATATGACAGAGATATAACTGAGGAGAAAAGAACAACTCCAAGGAGCTTTAGTTGCCAAGGACCTAGGATGACAGAAAATTACACAAATAAATTATCATCTCTTGTCAGGCTGCAAAATCTGAAAATTATAAAAATGCTTTGGTTTAGAGTAGATAATTTATTGAAGGAAATGACATGAAAGGAAATGTCTTATCAAAATGGCAAAGGCAACAGTTAGTACAAAAACCCTAGCCTGATAGATACATCATGGGTAGGATGAGCTCATTAGCCTTCTGACAGTCATCCTAGGAGAGGGACAACTCTGATTCCAAACCTGGGCAGATTGAGCTCGTTTAGCCCTGTAAGGCCTTGCATCTAAGAGGTTAAACCTCTGTCCTAAGGACTTCGCTGCCAGCGTCCAAGCTTGGTAGGCCCTGGCAGATGAACCTTAGGACTAAAGGGTGGGTCCAGCTCTGTGCATGCTGTGTCTCACCTAAAAAAAAACCATTGCGCAGGCTTGAGCATGCTATCCGCTATCCTCTTTTTATCAGCGCACTTGTAAAAGGCGCTGATGAGAAGCGTGGGTGGAGCCCTCCCTGGATCTTCATTCACAAAGCCTAAGCCATGACAACGACGATAGATACATCAGAACTCATTTGTGTGACATCTTTTATGAGCTCTGTTCTGCAGCTTTGGAAGCTTATTGTAGAGCTCTCTCTGAAAGCAGTGTTTCCCTGCTCCCATATGCCCCTCCAGCTACAGTCCTAGACACTGAACTGTGGGATGGCTAAAAAGCAACATTTAACACTAGGCATGAATTTGGGGCTCTATATATGTAAACTTTGTGCAAATAGCCCATTGGCACATTACAGGCTGAAAACCTGAAGTCTACAGCAACAAACTCTAAATTTGCTAGTGTGAGGGTAAATGAAGGCAGTGCTCCAGTAATAGGGTACTTTTTTTTCTGTCAAACCCAGACACAGTCAGTAGCACACCACACCTGAGCTCCAGAAGATACCAATAAGCATTAGGTCAAGAACAACCATTTAAGTTTTTGCCTTTAAAAAAAAAATCTTTTCTAGTCCTTATTGTGACCACAATCTTTTACACAAGGAAGAGGGTACTAGAGCTTCACAGGCCTTATGTAAACTGTAGATTTGCTTGTGATAGAAGTGCCCTAACTCAAGAGAATTTAATTTTTCTTAAGAGTTCCTGCAAGACAACCAGGCACAGAAGGCTTTTAATCTGATGTGAGTTTTCTTCCTTTCCCCCCTCCAACTCCATTTTAGGACCTACCCTACAGTTGTGTTCTGAACTCCTTCTGGGGAGCACCTTCCCACAAAGGACTGCAGTCTCCCACTTCCTGGACTGTTCTCTAGACAAACAACTAAGAAAAGCATGGCTACTGTTGCTCACTGGTTGTGACACCCTTTTTCCAAATCAGTGAAGTGTACAGGGTTTTCCATGGCTGTAGGAGAAGCTCCAAAATCTTCTGAAGACAGAAAAACTTAACAGTTTATGTGTATGGAGAATACAGCAAACATTTGCAATTACTTTTGCTGTCCTAGAGGATGAAGCTTTATGGATGCTGTAAGTAAGTTGCAGCCCCTTCATTTTAGGTCAAGTAGACAAACCCTGATGGAAGAAAGATGGCATACTCAATCTCAGAGATAAGCTAGTGCTTTTGTACCTTAACCAAACTTCAGGCTGGCACAGAATAGGCCCAGTTCACCAGATCTGTGCTGTTTGGTGAAGTCTGTACATCTTACCAATAGAACTTTTCACTAGCCAGAAGGGGTAGATGAATTTACTTTCCAATCAAGGGAGAGAATGCTGGTATGTTTCTATTGAACTAAAAGAGCTGAAGTGATAATAAATTACATTTAGATTAAATTCTTGATAGTCTTTAGATGAGAATCAACTACTAGTTGCAAGCCAGAACAGCAAAAATTTTAAATACTGTGACTGCTCTGAAATACTGAATTTACTAGTTCAAAAAAATCTGAGGCTAGACTCACAAAGGAATTTAACAGGTTGCACCATTCTGTGTTTAAACAAATGTTTAAAATCACAAGTATATTAACTGAGCACTCATGAGGAAAAGAGAGCAATCCCATTATCCCTGATAATCAGGGCACTGTCTAAAAGTGCAAGACCATTTCTAGTTCCTAGGAGAGAGATTCACTCTCATAATTTTCATTAAAAGGATCTGAATGCAATTCACCCACTGCAGTCCCTGTGTAATTCCTACTCATTCTAGCATAAAAGTTAATTTCTATGCAAGCTGCTACAGATATCAGATTCCCTCTAATAAAATACACAGTAATCTAGCAGTTAGGATGTAATAATGTATCATGGAGCTTAATATATGGTAACTAGGTTAACAAGAGTATAAACAACTGAGCAGTGGTTATAGGCACATCCACTAACCAAAATTTACTGGGCTAGTCATGGGCTTTGGGGACTGAATGTTGAATAAAAGTACCTTCTTGTAGCATGCTCTTTCTTTCCCAAAGAAACGTTTACCATAGGCCTAGTTTTAAGGAGAGTCAGTTCTTACAAATGAACTACATGATACAGTTAGTAAACTGCTTTCATGCATTATGTCATATGCAGAAAACAGGTTCTCTACAAGAGTGGCACATGAAAAGGAGCCATTTTTTAGAAACTAATAAAACTAGTGAGAATCCTTTTAAAACAACAGTGACCAGGCAAAATAAGTTAAGGGGAGCTAACAGGAATCCTGCTAAAAACAAAGTTTTGTTCCAAGCATAAGTCAATTTTCCTATTTCTAATTAAAAAAAAAAATCAAGCTTGCAGTTCTGCATTATAAGGAATACATTTTATTTTAACTTATTTTTGTCCAAGTTTGAAGGGCTATAGCCTCAAGTTATGCTGTTGATTAGACTTGCTCTCTCATGGGAAGTGAAAAACAGGCTCAGCAGCACCTCAAAAAATTGTGAAAGACATTTCCTGAGACAGGAAGGGACTGTCCGGTAAGGTCAAGCAGCTAATGAAACTAGCACTCAGACTGCCCAAGAATGATGCTCAGGCAGTCTGACAATGCTTTTTCTTGTGCCACCAGAGTAGGTGGCACAGAGATGAGTATTAATCAACCTTCTGTTAAGGCTACTCACTTGCTTAGCAGAAAATTGAAGTTCTAAATGATTGCTACGCAGAGGACTTCATTACTGCCTCTATTATTACAGCTTCTGCTTCAGGAAACTCTTCAAGATCAGGTCTGAGCTAACTCATAAGAGTATGAGTAAAAAAAGCTTTCTCACCCCTAAGTGGAATCTGTAGCAATTCATCATTTCTGCCCACTCAGTAAAAAAAGCTAAATAGATTTCCATAAGTAAGTCCTAGTACAAGCTAGTCTTGCATCTTTTATGAGTGCCACTGCTGTAGAAACAGATTTGTGCTATTATCTGTCACTTATGATTAAGAACTAATGAAGTCTGTAGCCTTTAAAGAGGTTATAAAACTTCCTTGAGTTTGATTATCCCAAAAGCTTGCAGATTATGTCAATTTGTGTTACATCTTCCGTGACTAAGAACTAATTAGCCTTGACGCTATCTACAAATCTTAAGGATAATCAAGCTTAAAGTTATTTCACTACTTCTTGTAAAACATTACAGCAAAAAGCAATTTAATAATTATTTCTTATAGTCTTTCCTTTACTTACTCTGTGGGTAAGAGTTCACCTGTTGATGTTTCACTGGTGCCAAAAATGCTGGAAGTACCAGGAAAGCTAGCTTTCCTCTTCTCCTACTCCTACTGTTTAATAGCCTTATGCACTGTGTTAACAGTTTATACTAACTCTGTCCACTGCTATTTTCCACATCAAGCTCAAATCCTTATAGACATAGTAGTTGCTTGAATTACATTGTGCGTCTCTCTAATTAGTAGTACAGCTCATGCTTGTCAACAGCTTTAATCCAAAAACAGGCTTTTGATGAAAAAGCGTACAAATGCAAACCACCAGTTCCCTAAGTCATCGAATGCCCAGCACACACTCCACATCCAGACAGCCTGACTCATCACATGAGGCATGCTGGTGAATTTACTAACAGCCACATGCTCGTACAATAGAAACGTAGGCAATTCTCCCTATCATTTTCTATTTTTGATGCTTCCTCTTATGTTGTTCTTCAAATAATTCCATCTAGTCACAATATAACTGCTGTTTTAAAACTACAGCATCAAATTAAAAACATAATCGAGCCAGAGGTATCTCCCTGTTACACAAACGTAGAGAAACGACAAAACCATTCCGTTTCATCCAGCCAGCCCCAAAACTTCAGGCTACAGACAAGCCACTACAGCACAGAGCATAAAGGGACAACAAAACAGACCAATCAAATATACACAGAGGGACAGGAGAGTAAGCTACAGCCACTGACTGCCAGCCCTGTTATCTAGCAACAAACTAAAGAAAAAGTGCCATTGATATGTATCTGCATTAACAGACTTCTGTTTATAAACATTGAAAAGTTTTTATTTTATAGATAAAAAGAATGGTGATTTTTAAAAGTTAGGAAACAATACAACTTAAAAGCTCGACTCCCAAAGGTACTACAAGTCAGAGTTTATACTTCATTCTTACTTCAGCATATTAAGATGGCAGCTTCCTCCTTTTCATATTGCACTTAGAACTCAGAAACCTTCTTGTAAAGGCTACATTGTTTTCAGGTCCTAGCACCAACACTGGCCTTTGAAGCCAGTGTCTCCAAATATCTCCAAATGCCAACAGAAATGTTAAGGTGGTGTAACTGCCATGCTTAAACATAGCAATATTGATAACAGTGTTCTGTTTCCAAAGCAAGAGAAAGCTGATATTCTCCAGGACTCCCTTAGACAGAAATGTGTTAGCATTTATGATAATTACGTACTGACAATCACATACAATTGAAATTATAATCGAGGAATTTAGTTCATAAATGTTTTGAGCCTACTGCTTTTGAAGAGTGTGTTTTGCACCATTTTCACATCTGGAAGGTTACTTTCATCATGGCTGGCTCAAAAATTTAGTTATTCTACGAAGAAACAAAAAAGGACAAGAACAATAGGTTCGATATTACTCAAAATACACAATGCAGTAGTTAGAAATAAATGTTATGCCAAAATAGAGGTTGAAACTATGGTAAGAAATATCAGTGCAATTTCAGTATGCCTCCAAAAATTTGCTTTCAATGAAAGAATGAGAAGGTATTTTACTTCTTCAGATTTCTGGAAGAAACATGCTTGTCTGTCTTATGACCCGTTTGTAGCATCCCCTCAACCTAGTACCAGTTAAGTTTCCCAAATTCAAAGTTTTTCCTAATAACATCAGTGCTCCCAGAACATGCTTTTTTGCATTATGTTCAGAGTGAAATTAAAACAGTAAACTCCAATTACTTGTAATTTTATCAAAGGAGATTTCTACAGATAGAAGGAAACACAAATGAAGGTTTGTGCAGACTATAGGCCAATGCCAGCACAAGCTGCTTTTGAAAAAGAAGCAGAAAAAGGGTTTAAAGCACCAATTGCCAGCCTATGCCACGCCTCACTGCCTACCTACTACTACATGGTACTATTGTGGTCATTGAAAAAAAAAAGTATGCTACAACAGGAAAAAAAGTACCTTTTTCCCTTTAAAGGTTTGCACAAACTTTATTCTTTGCTTCCTGTATCTATATCTAAACTTACTTTCAAAGAAAATCATTAAAACCCAGCACTGATGTAGATATTTCCTTTAAAAAACGAAAAAGCAAAGAATTGTGTTGAGTGTAGCTTTTATCATCATCGTGTTCTGATTTTTTTTTTTCCCTTTTACGTTTACCACAAAAGAAGTATCTTTTCAATTCCAAGGGAAAAACAGGAAATCACTTTTTTTGCACAGAGGAATAAAGTCATGGACCAGAAATTATTTCCCCACATGACAGTTCATGACGTTCCAATCCTGCATCATTAAGGCAAAATGAGGAATACTTCCATCAAGTGCCACATAGGGCTTTCCCACTCTAGCCATTCTGATAGACCCATTTAAAAACCTTTGCAGTTTTTTTAAATAGAAAACAGTCACTTTATTCATTGCTTAACAGTTTGAAAGGAAAAGCTCTTTCCAGTCTTCAGAGCTTCAGTCTTGTGATTAGATCAGGCATATGCAATTGCTTCAAAACAGCAATGAAAACTAGAAATTGAGCTAAGTGTCAATCAGTTGTAATCTACTAATCTGATTAGAGGCCTTCACAAATGTTTGATGACGATTGCAAATAACAGCCAAGCAGATAGGAATGATGCAATACCCAACAGTTTTGGGGTCAGCTCTTGTACAGGAATAGAGGAACAAGAACATCTGCAAATACGGTATTAAAAATATTAGAGTCCACAGCCAAAAAGGCAAGGATAGCAATCGTACTTTTAAGGAGTGCATCCACGTGGTTCCTTCCGGTGGTTCCTTGGGGTGTTGCTGAATGTGCTCCAGTGCTAGTTTGTTGTAAGTCTCGTTGATTTCAAAGACATAATAAAAAGCTGCAGCACTTGCTAACAAGTACAACCCCACACCAATCCATCCCATCCTCTGGCGGAAGTTCATCATTCTCCATGCTCTGCACCTGGAACAAAAGGCAACACATACATTCAGTACATCTTGGAAAAAGAGGGGACACATATGAAGCTTGGTTTTCAGAAGTTAACTTTTTATAACTTTTCATTATACATTAGTAAAACCAGCACACATATCTATTTCAGAATATCCAAGTTCTCTCTGACAATCATACTACTATACCAGCAACAGGCTTCCTGATTTTTCCATATCTGAAGGATTTCATCAATCCTCTCTTGAAAAAATCTGATCAGGGCAGCTGTTCTGGCCCTCACACCGTAGCATTTATGGAGGCTAAAAGAATCAAACAGTTAACAGTAAATACCTGAGAGTGCCAGCTGAAAAATTTGTGTGAGAAGCTGTTAATTACCTGTGTAAAAAATTCCAGAGTCCAAGTTTACATAATAGCTAAGTCACGGTCCATGTTTTTTTTCAACAGTTAGGAATTTTAGAGATGGCTAACAAGTGGTTGCCTTCAGAGAAAATAAATACCCAAAAGGCATACATATATGGAAAACACAATCACTATTAAAATTGCAGTAGACATGAAGACAAACATTAGTTGTTTATTCTCCTGCCCTTCCTAAGCAGCAGTAGCCAGAAGAGGAGCCTTGCCTCTTTTGCTGAAACTCAGAGACACAGAGAACGCTCAGAGTTTTCTCAAGTCTTATTTTCCGTTTCGAGACACTATTTTTGCTTGCAGCTCTAAGATACTCGCGATGTTTACCAGAGTCGTTCACCCACACTCCACGGGCGCTCCGGAGCTCTCCTCCCACAACAGGCCACTCAAACCGGCCGCTGGGGAGGGCCGTAGCGCTCTGCGCCTCCGCGAGAGCTTCACCCCCGCTCCAGACGAGACGCGCTCGGCCGCAACGACTCTCGCACCGACGCCGGCAGTCCCTTACCTTCCTTCAGCGGAGAAGGAGGGAGCGGGAGGGCGGCGGCAAGCGGCCCGCTCCCCTCAGCCCGCGCCGCCGCGCCGGGAGGCGGAGGAACCCGCCGGCCTGCTACACCGCTGCCGGCCCGCCGCCATCGTCGCCCGGCCACCGCTCCGGAACGGCGGCACTTCCGGCATAGGAATAACCACTTCCGGTGTGCTCCTAGCTGCATCCGAGCCGGGGCGGGGCTTGGCCTGCCCAGGCGGGGCCTGTTGGCCGGCGGCCATCTTGGCTTAGGTGCGGGTGTTCCTGTGTCGTTGTTGGCCTCGCCCAAAATGGCTGCGGACCGGTGCGGCCCTTGGTTTGCCTTGTTCACTGCTCGGTTACCGCCACCGCGATTGTGGCTACTGGCCCCGAGCCGCCGTCGTTTCAGCACTAGTACTGCTTCCTGTGGTGGTACCAGAGGAGAGGCCGAGTTCTGACAGCGTCGCTATAGTGCCGGCCTCCACCGTGCCTTAGTGGACGGGCCTGAAATAGGCTGACGCGGTGCTCCCCGTTCGAGTGCGCTTGTTTTAATTGGGCAGGGATTCGAGAAGAGAAGAACTGAAAACAGTTGTGTTTTGACAGTTGCCTGCGTTAGCCAGGTGCAGTGTATTGACGGAAATACCAGCGGAGACTTAAGTTGTGGAACAGTCTCCCAGCAACTGACATATATGTGATTAAAAACCAGTGTAAGTTTATACATAAATTTGTCTTCACTTAAGCTAAAAGATTATCTAAATTGACAAAACACCTGATCTGATCAGATGTGTGAAGTTCACTGACATGCGCAGAAAGCTAGCTTGTGTAGAGGGTGTTCAAATTCAGTAGTCTGAAAAACTGTTTAACATGTAGCGCCTGTGCTAGTTAATATAATTAAGTTGCTGCATAGCATTACATGTAAATCGAAAAGTCTTCACTAAATTGTCTCCCAGAATCATGAGAAAACTGTTTTCTTGTGCTGCTGCAGGGAGCTGTTGGAATTTCTTTGAATTGCTTCATAAATTGAGTCAACTGTGAGTGAAATGGACTTAAAATCCTTTTGTCAAATGCTTGACTTCAACTCTCTGTGTTGTGACTGACTGACTCATTGGCAGACAGCACTAAATTCTGTCCTGTAAAGTTATAGAGGAGCAGTGGTGGCCACAATTCATACACATCTAGCTGTAGTTAAGAAGGCTGAAAGAGAATATAAAAAGGGGTGTCAAATGATAAATTAAAGGTGCTAAAGCAATGATATTTTTTGTTCGGATGTAAACAAATATGAACACATAGGATTTTCTGCCATTTACTTAGAGCATGTTGTAGGTGCTTGTAAGGCACTATATTAAAACTGCTGAAAAAAATTAAATTTTGATGGTTTATCCTGCTACACTTGGTGTTTTAATGAAAAATGTTAGAAACTAGTGATTATATTCAGGACAGCTAATGACTGAATGAACAGTGCTGCAGATGTCATTGGAGAAAAATGACACTGTTGAGAGCCCACAAAGGTCAGAAATGAGTTCCTTGGCATAGAGCAATTTAGCAACTTCACCCTAAGCCGTGCATTTGTTTAATTTTTATGCTCGTTGAACGGAAGCCTCAAAGTCCTGGGCCGCCGTGGGGACACTAGATGGTGCTCAACACCACAGGCAAAGGCAACATTTTGCAGCCAGGTGAAATCCCAACTCCCAATTCAGAAGTTTTACATTTGACTTCCGTTGAATGACGATTTTCCCATCTTTCCTGAAGTTTAAATAAACTGTTAGTGTAGTTCCAATGAAAGATGTAGGCATAAATAACTACATATAGCTAATTATCCCTGTGAAACTGCTCTTAACTAAATGCTGTTGAATCATAGAAGTTCTTTCCCTTTTGACAGATGAGGTCCCAGTTGATCTAGAAATGAATATAGCTCCTATATAGCTGACAAACCTTCTACTCAAAGCATGGCTTTATAGCATTTTCTTATACTGGAGATAGAGTTAATGGTGAGAAATGGAATACCCACCACACAGAGCCTAATTCCTTAAAAATAGCAACCTAGATATCAAAGAGAAGTTTTTCAGTCTAATTAATATGTGACTGTGTGAATATATAACTTGGCAGTAGATATACATAAAGCCCATAGTTGTACTTAAGGTTCTGAAGAAAAAAAAGAGTGAAATGTGGGGTTTATTCCTATTTAACCGGTCTGTCATCAGGTCTGGTAAGAATAAGGGGGAAACAATGCATGCTTTCTGTACTGAAATGGGGACATACACCTGTTGAGACTCAAAAGGGTAATATTGAGGTTGCAAACAGGAGGAGGATTTAGAAGCCTGAATCAAAAGGAATTAACATTTAATGTTCAGGCCTAGAATTAGAGAGTTAACCATGAGAGTTTTTGTAGTGTAAAAACAAGAACAACAAAAAGAAAAATGTTTCACTTAGTTTTGAGTTGTGAGTTATTGTTGGGATTGTGAAACTAAAAATAGAAATAATGGTTTTATTTTGAAGGTAAACCAGAAAATTACTGGGAACAGTGGGGGCTGGTTGCTCCATAAGGGGCAAGAGCCTTTCTTTCTTCTGAAAGTAAGGCTACTGTCTTCTGATTCCCCCTTTTTCTTGTGTGGTTATTTTGCCTTTACTGTTGACTTTCTTTGAACTTCCCTTGGAAACATTTATTTTCTTATGAGTGCTAGCACATTCAGTATTTTGGGAGTGTGTAAGACACTTTTCTGTATGTTGGCATTTTGTTGTTTTATTTCTTCTCATTTTGAGTTGAAATATTATTATTGAGTTGAAATATGCTTATTTTGGCTACATTGACCACATGAAATAGAGGTATTCAGTGAGCTGTATGTAATCTATGGTGATCTTTTCCCCCCTTGATTTGCTTCTTTGAAATGTTGTGACCTTAAATTACCTTCATCTTTAATTCTCTGTGTCCAAAAATCTGCTCTAGCTTTTGTACTTAGCAGTAGCCACATCTGAGTTAGGCTTCAGGCTATCATCTTATCCAGATTCTTTAATACCAGCCATACTTTGTTCTTGATTCTAGAAATATTTACCATCTTTCCAACAAATTTTTTTTGTATTTACAAATGGAGTAGCTATCTCATTCTCCCAAACATCCACAGTAAACATATGCCAAAGGTAGAATTACAGTTACCCTTTGTCAGAGTGCCTCTAAAGAACTAAGGCTTTTGTGAAGAAAGGCCTTGTCATTTTAAACTGAAATTTTAGGCTTCATTACAGTGACATTCCTTGTTCATTCTACTGAATGTAAGCTTCACACTTACAGTGTCTGCAGTGGAAATAATTCTGGCAGGAAAGAGATAAAACTTTTGCTTTTACTTTCTATTTTCAGTCAATTACAGAGTAGCAATTTTTACGATTACAAAGTTTAGCAAGAACTTACAAAACATACTAAATAGCAGCAGAGACAGTTGGTGACTGAATATTTCTCTCTGGGGCATTTATTTAAACAGAGGAAAAATACAATTTATGCAGAAGCTGCCAACATGTTTGTTCACATAAACAAGTTAACTGAAAAGTCATTCATGTTAAAAAGAAAACCAGATTCACAACTAGGGGTCTGCAGGCTGAATATGCTGGCTCTCATCAGCTGGCCTAATTGTGTTAGTTTTCAACCATCAGCAGGAAAACAGTAAAAAAAAATGAGTAAAGATCTGCACTGTCCTTCTTTCTTCCCTCCATATACATATTCCAAGAAAAGCATCTGACCATCTGAGGGAGTGACAACCCTGTCCTCATGAGAGGAGGCTGCAATGACACTCTTGCTGTTTGTTTGTTGTTGTTTTTTAATTTCCACTAATTATCTATTCCTTCTGTGGTGTCTTTCTGAAGCAAGTCAGTAATACCATAGAATGACTTTAAAGAGATCTAGTTATTGTCTCGTCTGAGATTACCAGTTGTCAGGCTGTGCCTATCTTGCTTAGATTGTGAACTGTGTGCAGCAGGGAATATCTATATTTAGACTTTTCTGAAGCATGACTTCGTTTTACTAAACAAACACTGAAAGAACACAGTTCAGATTAGGCCTTTTCCCACATTCAAAGGACCCTAGCTTTTATGCATAGATCAAGATAGAAGTTTGGGGGTGGTAGGAAGGATATAGTTTGAGATTTGCTGAATCTAAATTTTCATTAAGGAAAAAAAAATTTTGTATACATATGTGTCTATCTTCTCTTAGGAAACTCTTCTGAGTGTCCAGTTAGGAATTAGCCCAGAATTATTGACTTCTAAAATGTACTGCAAGAGGCATACATGTAAGACTTCCATTCTTGTAATGTGAGGGTTGATAGTTTCTTAGTCATAGAAATGTTTCCATACATTATATAAAAAACAGAACTCCCACTTTCCTACAGAGGTATCAGTACCTTCCTTTTCCTATCACTTAAATTCATTCTGTTCTTAAAAGCTGTATTATTTCTCATTTTCTAGACTAATTCAATCACCTAGTATTTAGCCATGTCATTACATTCTATNGATCTTCGTTCGCGAAGCCTAGCCATACATACATACCACAGGAACAGCACCTAATTCACTGCAGGACTTTCCCAGCATCTTTAGTTAGTTTCAGGGTAGCTCTCTTAAGAAACTCCTGGTTGTCCAGGGGAAACTCCTTTTGGTTGGGATTAGGGTTGTTTCAGACAAAAAAACATTTCTAAACCTGGCTGATGAAGCATGAGTTTGCTCTATGGCAAAAATGAGGTCTGCAACATGCTTATATGCTGGAAATACTGTTAAATAGATTGGTTGGTTGTTTTTTTTCTTTAATACGCTCCAATTATTGGCTTTGGAATAGTGCTGGCCTGGGCTCTGGAAATGCTTTTCTGTATCTGTTCTTTTTGCACTTTTAAGTCTACACATTGTGGTAGCTTCTGAAAAGATGAAAATTGTTGCCCTTCCTAGGCAACAAAAAGGCCAGTGTCTCCTGATGTGACCATGCAGAATCAGAATGTTTTCTGAGACTTGTGGCCTGTGAACTTTTAGTGAACTCTAAGGAATCATTTAAACAAAACAGAAAAAGGGTCCTCAATCTTCAAAGGCATAAGCATGAGAAGAAAGTGCAAGTGATGGTGTGGCACTGGGGGCCACATTGGACTTTTATCTTTCCTGTTTTCTCAGTTTTAGCAGTTTAAAACATTGTTTGTAGCCACAAACAACTTGTGGAACTGGAGGACCTCTGGAATGAGGACATGTGCTTTAGTTCATCTGAAACAACGTGTTCTTAACACAAGAGGTGTTAAGACAGATATAAGCCAGCAAAATATTGGGTAATAGTGGTAGGGCTTGTATATGTCCAGGTCACTTCATCTGTAAGAGTTGTATGTCCATGTCAGTCTTATTTACATTCATGATTTTAAAACTAGTTATATTGTTTTAAAAAAACCCAATAAGTTACAGCAACACAAAATATGTATGATATTTTTTTTTTTTTGGTAGGGAGATTACTCATTTTGCTGGAAGCATGTTCCCAGAATTGTCATATGTACTGAAAACTACCTGACTAAAAAAAACCCTATAACCTGAGTAATTCTGCTAGCATGAAACTGCAGGTAGAGCAAACCTTAGTCCAGCCTAATTCTTATCCAAGTCTCAATCCAAACCACTGTCAGGTCACCCAGATTCTTCAGAGAACAGTCTTTCAGGACTTGCTTGCACATTTAGTTTGAATCATTTTAACTATGCTGAAGCAATCAGGTAAGTTAATCTCTCCATGTGTCTGTAATGAAAGAGTTTGCATGAGCATTATTTCTGCATAGCTTTTCCCTGTAATAGAAGGCAAGAGACCTGCAGCAATGTGTAGCAGTGAAGTTTGTATCCATACTTGGGATTTCATTAACAAACAAAAATCCGTTTAAATTCATAATTATACGGACACAGTACTTCTCCATCTTCTGCATCTTGGCCACATGTTTTTTTGTGGTTTGAAATTCTTTGCTCACTGATGATATGCTTTCCTTGACTTATGAGCTCATACAGAGTCTGTATCTAAACTGCTACAAGCCAAGTGAGCAAACTTGGCAGATGAACTCTTTCTTACTTTCCTGAAGCATGTATACTCATTAGGGCTCAAGACAGATAAGCTTTTGAGCTGTACATAAAGTAAGACATACCTTCTCATAATGGTGGTTTCCTTGCAGTTTCAAAAAAACCCCCATAGTTGCCCTGGTTTTATGACTGGAACAGAAAAGCTTGCTGTGCTACCAGTGTCACAGGTGGCAGTCTAAGCATCACTCCATGAGGACTGGTAAGAGTTAGCTCAGGAATCCCTGAACAGCACTGCATTGGCCCACACAGATCTGGTCATCTGCCAGGCATTATTACCTTCTTTTGGAAGTCTTTTAAGCCCTTCTGGATGAATTCCTTCTTCTGCTTTGTACAAGGTCTCAGAAATACTGGTGAGCCTCCGCCAGTCCTCACTAATCTTCCTTTTCTCTATAAAATCACAATGTTGCAATATAAACTGCCTAGATTGTTATGTGAGTAAGGGAGTAATCACATGAATGAATACCATGATTTCACCATCCTCTGCTGCTGCTGGCAGATGGGATTGCCACCAAAAGAGGCAGCTTGGTGCTTTCTCTACCTGGCCTGCTCCTCATAACCACTTCACTGCCTTCTGCCTTGTGCTACTATAAATAGGTAGGAAGACAGATGGTGATCCAGACCGGGGAATTGGTTTGGATTAAGACTGAAATACTGTTGTCAACTTTCTGGGTTTGCTTTAGTCCAGCTCGGTTCCTAGCTCCCCAGTCCTGTTCATGCACAGCCACATGAGCACTTGGGCTGTTGTGAAGGAAGGCATGGCAGAAGGTGACAACAAGTGGCAGTTTCTGCTCCTCTAAACAGCAACACCTGATTTAGTTGACTGTAAAATGACCGTTTGATTTCCAGATAGCAAGGCTGATTCTCTATGGGCAACAGGTCATTCAGAGAAACAAAGCTGGGCTACATCAACCACTAGAGAGGCCTCCCTCCCATAAGCCACTGCAGGAGCCCTACAGAAGCTGGCTGAAATTTGTCGCTTGCCTTAAGAGTTAGCCTTTGTGATTTTGAACACCAAAATCAGAAACGAACTTTCATCCCCCGGTGCTAACTTTCACTGCTTTATCATCTGAAAGCTGCTGGTCCAGAGCATATTTGGAAAAGCTTCCAGACAGTAGCTGAGATTATAATGTGTTTTGTCAGAAGTTAGGCAAAAACCAACCATACACTGGAAGCTTGGCTTCACTTACATCTAGTGACCACTATGAAAGGAAGTAATAGCTGGCCTTTTTATGAATCTAGCAGTAATGAATTAGTTATAGATACAGAAGACGTGAGGAAATGGTAACTCACCATGCTTCTCCTGCAGTTCTCTCTAGCTGCCTCACTGGTGATAACCAGTCCCAGGTGCTGTGCAGCACTAGGACTCTACTTTGAGTCTTTCAAAGCCAAGAAGAAGCTGCAGTGCAGCACTCCCAGTAGGCTTTTGTTCTCCTTCTCACCTACAGCCTCATTCCAACAGTGCCACATTAGCACATGATCTGACTTGGCAGTTTGAACACCTGGAGAAGGGGGAGACCTGTCCTGATATGGAAGGCTCAGCCCTTCCTCTTGCCCATCTACAGCAAAGTAACATCTGTCCTGTAATAATAAAAACAAAATGTAAAAAACTTAAACTACAGGCAGTGAAAATAACTTCTTCTTCTTCTTTCCACTCATTCCAAAAGATTGTGTTATGACTTTTGCCAGGTGCTGAGCAAAATGCTCTTAATCCTTCATTGAGAAAATATGCTGTGATAACTCATGAAGTGAATAGAGATACCTCTTCTTATTCTAAAATGAACTCCCATGGAATTTCACTAACTTGTGCAACATTGCAAGTGTCCACCCTTGTTGGAACCCCTGTATTTGTTGAAAGGGTTAGAAGACAAGGTGTGAGAGATTCCAGCTAAGCAAGGGAAACCTGCTTTGACCTGTAGCTGAAGCTAAGATGAAGAGGAAGATAGTTCTGATTGCCGGAGGGCTCAAGATCTTAATCAACCCTCAACCCTTTAATTAGCATGAAGGAGCTCATGGGTTGCAGCTTACAGCATTGGACCACAGAAATAGTCAACTTGCTCCTGATCAGGAACTGGGTAAACATTACCCTGAGGCTTTGTGTGGTCACAAGTTTGGCATTGCCTGAACTGGCTCTGCAATGTAAACAGAGCATTGTAATTTATTTAGCAACGATGTGCAGCAAAATGCAGTCCACTAATGCACTGGACACATTACTGAAGGGCTGAAATTGTTGAAGGGTTACGATCAAAAAAAAAAAAGGCATTTTAAAATGAAGGAATGAAAGGAATTTACTGGTTTTCTCCTTTCTAAGATAGACTTTTGTCTCTGATACATGTCATTCAAGTTTGTCTGTGTTGGAACAAAGCAAATTCCTTTTTTGTAGCTCCTGTGCTTTGTTTCCACAGAACCCAAGAATGCTCAAAACCCCTGAAAACCTGCTCTCCCGTATTTGGAAAGAAGTTTATAAATCTTTCTGTCTCTGCTGGCTGTTTCAGACTAATCTGAAACAGTGACATTTATTAAAAAAAACCCAAACCTAAACCCCAAACATTCAGAAAGAAATTCTTTAGGAAGATGGCTTCAATAATGTCATGTTTCAATACATTAATATTTTGTCCTGACACAAATATAAATTTTGAGCTTAACATACTGATGCAAATTTTAATAAAGTCTAAAGTAAGTCCACAGAAATGATAGCTGAAATAAAGCACCAGTATTAGCAAAATTAAACACTTAAAACCAGGAAACCCAAATCAGTATTTTTTTAGGATTCTTACTTAATTTTGATAATGTTTGATAAAGTCTTGCATTTGGAAGTTTATAGATTGCAAGTTTTCCTGAAGTTACCATGCTTCCCTGAAGTGTTTAACTATTAGTGAAACATTCTGCAGTGGGAAGCATGCTATCAAAATACATTTAGTAATTCTAATTACATTAGTTAACAAAGTGTGCAAAAATGTGTGAATATGATTAAGATAAAAAATTTTCTGAAAAATAAAGGTTATAACATCAGTGGCAAATAATTTAAGATGGAGAGAAATAAACATGTATTTATAAAAGCCACTACAAACTGAGAAAAAGTACTATTACATACATTTTCAAAAAGCATAGGTATGAGCTGATTGCAGGTGATTCCACTCCTCAGCATACTAATATACTCTTGGTTTAGGATGACTTCCCCGTCCATATAAATAATGACAGGAATGTAAAATGATCTCTACTCTCTAGGTCAGTGACTCCTTTCATATTTCTTAAGGCATTCCACCTTTTTTCCTTTGAATGGATGCTTCTACCACTTTCCCAATACTCTGCTCAAGTTATTAAAATGCATTTGTTGGGGCACTATGAGTCAGCAGAACTCACTGAGCAGTTTCAGCTGTATAGGGCTCCAAGCCTGGTTCACTAAAAACATCATCGTAGGACCATCAGCTGGGTCTCAGTTCAGGATTGCACGTACTGCAAACCAATCTGTGAAAGATGAAATTATTACAAAGGCTATGCTTTCCATTTCCAAAGAGACAGAGAAAATGATGGGGCTGGATTATATTCATGGTGAGGAGAAGCAAAATGGGAAAATAATACTTATAGAATCATAGAATAGTTACAGCTGGAACAGACCTTGAAGATCATCGAGTCCAGCCTTTGTCCTAGCCCTATCAACCTGCTAAATAAGGCCCCCCAATGCAACATCCACCCGTCTCTTAAACACCTCCAGGGATGGTGACTCAACCACCTCTCTGGGCAGCCTGTTCCAATGGCTGACAACCCTTCCAGTAAAGAAATTCTTCCTAATATCTAGTCTGAACCTCCCCTGGTGCAATTTACATCCATTTCCCCTCGTCCTATCACTCTCCACTAGGCAGAACAGACCAATCCCTGCCTCTCTACAACTTCCCTTCAGGTAGTTATAGAGAGCGATAAGGTCTCCCCTCAATCTCCTCTTTTCCAGGCTAAACAGGCCCAGCTCCCTCAGTCTTTCCTCATAAGACTTATGTTCTAAGCCCTTTACCAGCTTGGTAACCTGCCTCTGTACCCTCTCCAACACCTCAATGCCCCTCTTGTAGTGAGGGGCCCAAAACTGGACGCAGTACTCAAGGTGAGGCCTCCCCAAAGCTGAGTAAAGGGGCATGATCACCTCCCTGCTCCTGCTGACAACGCTGTTCCTGATACAGGCCAGGATGCCATTGGCCTTCTTGGCCACCTGGGCACACTGCTGGCTCATGTTCAGCCGGATGTCAATCAACACCCCCAGGTCCCTCTCTGCCT